>JALJCO010003808.1:0-27434 GCA_023101725.1 Atherinomorus stipes
TATTCCTTTAAACCTACAATCTCGGGGTCCCCTGCACATTAAGAGCTCTTATCTCAGAAAAATGAGTTACATGACGTCACTTCCCGGAAAATTACTCCCAGAAAATTGAGTTGTGAGACAACTGGAACGCCTGACAAAGCTCTTACCGCAGAGTACTTCCTCTTCTCGCTGCGTCCGCCGTATTTCTCTCTCTTTTTTCTTCAGCAGTCTGCTGCCTAGCGTCTGCTCCAATCAGGAGCTTATTCCCACGCAGCGCATTGTTGCCAACTTAGCGACTTTGTTGCCATATTGAGCCACTTTTCAGACCCGTCTTTCTAGCAACTTTTCCTGGTGTTCATGGAGCCAGATGAGCTGTGAATGCTCCCTCCTCCTCATCAAGGTAACAAATGAACTGCGCAGACGCGAGAAGAGACTCTTTTTTTTGCTGGTGCAAGCATGACAAGGTGCATTTTGGCTTTCCTATGGCATAATTTTTTTTTATTTTATTTTTGCCGTAATGTCCATTGACAAACACATTAGTACTCATAAACTGTCCATTATATGCTTATTTCCCATGATGCCTTGTGGCACACCTTGGTCTTCTTCGCACCACGCCTCAAATGTGCATGTCCCCTCTTCAAGTCGCCCAGCAGCATGTCAAACAATGATTACATTACATTACGACAATATGCTGTACTGCGCATGTGCAAAATTGATTGGCTGCCGTGATGACATCATTTAGCACTTCTAGTGACTTTTGGGCCAGAAAATAGTGACTTCTCTCTGAAGAGCTGGTTCGTGACACCGCGTCATGCCCTCAGCTCTGTCATTGGACGGTGATTTAGAAATCTCCGCCCAAACGTCCTGAATGCACCAAAACAAAGAGAAAAAGCGCGAATTACAGACGGGGGAGAGGGAGTTGCAAACAAACGCACCCCTGCACGAGAGTAGAGGCCTAAAGGTGCGGACAGAGACGGATTCCACTTGCACAAGTCTAGCGTTTATTTTCAAACTTCGGACTCTACTTTTAAGTGTATATTTCCGATCGTTGCTCGCAGCCTCAGCTCAGATTGTTCCAATCAGTCTCCAATGTTTGTCCTCACAGTGTACGAACCGACGCCGGATGCGATCTGACTGCTCACACTGTACATCCTTGAAGATAGGATTGTTCAAGACTCCGACCTCACATGTAACGAATAAATACAGCTAGTAGTAGAGAAAGAAGACAACAACAGCAACAGTATGCTATCACCAAAAGAAAAGAAAACACGCTGCCTTAGCAACTTGCGCTCTTCTTTATGAAGAATTCACCAAAATGAACGACGTCGGTCGTGTGTGGACGAGGAATTGTCTGAGCAGACTGGGCTGTACGGTCTGCGGGTTCTAAAACGAGAACTCCGGCCACAAATGACACGCCAGGCTACCATGCTGTGGCTAGTTTACTTCCGATTTTGTTTTGCGCATGCTAAATGTGAACATCTCCCCAGGAAAGAGTTCTCAGTCTGGTCGGGGTTCCGCTTCAACGTACGATTCACTCACGAGCCACGACTTCCGTAATATCAAACAGGTTTCATTTCTTTGCGACTCACGATTTCTGATAGAGCTCGATCAGGGTGCCAGTCGCCCCTCGTGACTCCCCCCCCAAGTATACTGCACGATGCATGAGTTGGCCAAGAGTCGGCCGATCCCCAAAATTGTCGATCGACTTTGAAAAATCGGCTAAAAAAAAAAAAAAGAAAAATCGGCTAAAAAAGCAGGGAAAAATTGCACAATGCACACCAGGTTTCACAGCACACAGACACACAAACCATAGAACACGAACATGTTCTTTGCTGATGTAAACATGCTTTTTTCTGCTGTTAACATGTTTATTTCTGCTGTAAATATGTTTATTTCTGCCGTAAATTATGTTTTTTTCTGCAGTAAATATGTTTATTTCTGCTATAAACATGTTTATTTTAGCTGTAAACATGTTTATTTCTGCTGTTAACATGTTTATTTTAGCTGTTAACATGTATATTTTAGTAGTAATCATATTTATTTCAGCTGTTAACATGTTTATTTTAGCTGTAAACATGTTAATTTCTGCTGTTAACATGTTTATTTCAGTAGTAATCATATTTATTTCAGCTGTTAACATGTTTATTTTAGCTGTAAACATGTTAATTTCTGCTGTTAACATGTTTATTTCAGTAGTAATCATATTTATTTCAGCTGTTAACATGTTTATTTCTGCTGTAAACATGTTAATTTCTGCTGTGAACATGTTTATTTTAGCTGTAAACATGTTTATTTCTGCTGTAAACATGCTTATTTCAGCTGTTAACATGTTTTTTTCAGCTGTAAACATGTTTATTTCTGCTGTTAACATGTTTATTTTAGTAGTAAACATATTTATTTCAGCTGTTAACATGTTTATTTTAGCTGTAAACATGCTTATTTCAGCTGTAAACATGTTTATTTTAGCTGTAAACATGTTTTTCTACTGTTAACATGTTAATTTCAGTTAACATGTATATTTTAGCTGTAAACATGTTTATTTCTGCTGTTACCATGTTTATTTATGGTGTAAACATGTTTATTTCTGCTGTAAACATGTTTATTTCTACTGTGAAGTTGGCGTTTCTAATATGGGAGTCTGTGGGGATTTGCTCTGTTTTACAGCCCCTACTGGACGAAGGGAGAACTACAAATATTGACTTTTTCCAGGTAGCTTCACAGTCGGCCACCGGAGGTTACTGCTTGACACAAACACACTCTGATGCCAGGAACACTCTTCTCTCGCCCTTTTTCATCTTCGCCATCCAATCTACTTTCCTACATTAAGCAGCCCACCTCCTCCCCTCCTCCCCTCCTCCCCCGTCTCATGTCATCTCTCACTCATACGGCCTTATATGTTTACCTGCATAATTAAATTACCCGCAAGAATAAAAGAAAAGAGAAAGCTATGCATCATTCATGGACTCATCTCGTCTTCCCCGTCTCTTCATACCAAGCTTCAGCTAGCTGGCTTCTTTCATCTCAATCATTTTTTCCCCTTCACATGCCACTAAACATAACCCCCCCCCCGCCCCCGGGGGATAAAACAGGTGCTTTGGCCTTTTCCAGACAGCATCCTCTTGTGTGCTATGCAAGGCCGGGGCCATACTTCAAACATGGCTGGGACTCGTGCGTGCAGGGAGGAGGCGAGGCGGTCCTCCTTCACACCGACTCTTTCTTCACTCAGAACTCATTCAAGATCAAACAATTCAATTACTAAAGCGGAGGAGGAAGCAGGAGGAGGAGGAGGAGGAGGAGGTCGATGCCGCAGGGCGGCGGCCGGACTTCCTCCTGGAGGCTGCTCAGGACGAGTCGATACGTTTCTGAGAGTCCATTCAGGTCTGGAGCTGGGATTTACTTTAGCTGGTCTAGACTTTGAGTCAGCAACGTTAGAACGTATCATCCAAGCTGAAGGAAGACATGACTGGAAATGATGGATGGATGGATGGATGGATGGATGGATGGATGGATGGATGGATGGATGGATGGATGGATGGATGGATGGATGGATGGATGGATGGATGGATGGATGGATGGATGGATGGATGGATGGATGGATGGATGGATGGATGGATGGATGGATGGATGGATGGATGGATGGATGGATGGATGGATGGATGGATGGATGGATGGATGGATGGATGGATGGATGGATGGATGGATGGATGGATGGATGGATGGATGGATGGATGGATGGATGGATGGATGGATGGATGGATGGATGGATGGATGGATGGATGGATGGATGGATGGATGGATGGATGGATGACTGAGTCAGATATACAGTCGTGGGTTTCCCATCAGGTCGGGCAGGCAGGGAGAGAGCAACGACTCCAGCGCAGAGAGGAGGATTGACTCTGACAAGCAGAGAGCCTTGAGATATGCTGACTTAACGCTGTCAGTTTGGAGGAGGAACAGCTCGGCTCCACGGAGTCTGCTCTGTTTTCAGATGTGAGAAACTCCTGTTTGTCATCTGTTGTCGTCTCTTATCTGAACATGCAGATGGATGCGGCCTGCAGGGGCAGATGCAGGATGCAAAAGAGGCTTTCCTGTTTACTGTACCGGGAAAAGTCTCTGAGAGACGAACAGCTGCGTATTTTAATCAGAAAGTGCGTCAGAATCTACGACGTTCCTGCAGAGCAGCGACGCTCCGGTCCTGCTGGACGAGCTTTCATAAGGACCCTGCAGGCACTCTGCCGTGATCCAGACCCGCAGGAAACCACAGAACCTGTTCTGAACCGTTAGAGTGAAAACGCGGGTGTGACTAAATATCAATACGCTGAAATATCGCGATATTTTATGTTGTAATATCATACTGATGTTGAAAAACGCTGTATTGATCTTTTTCACTCACAAAATCTGGCATATCTAATATAGTAGTATCTAATACCTGCTAGTATCTGATATCTGGTAGTATCTAATACCTGCTAGTATCTGTTATCTGGTAGTATCTAATACCTGCTAGTATCTGTTATCTGGTAGTATCTAATACCTGCTAGTATCTGTTATCTGGTAGTATCTAATACCTGCTAGTATCTGATACCTGGTAGTATCTGATACCTGGTAGTATCTGATACCTGCTAGTATCTGATATATGCTAGTATCTGATATATGCTAGTATCTAATACCTGCTAGTATCTGATACCTGGTAGTATCTGATACCTGGTAGTATCTAATACCTGCTAGTATCTGATATCTGGTAGTATCTAATACCTGCTAGTATCTGATATATGCTAGTATCTGATATCTGGTAGTATCTAATACCTGCTAGTATCTGATACCTGCTAGTATCTGATACCTGCTAGTATCTAATACCTGCTAGTATCTAATACCTGCTAGTATCTAATACCTGCTAGTATCTGATATCTGGTAGTATCTAATACCTGCTAGTATCTGATATCTGCTAGTATCTGATATCTGGTAGTATCTAATACCTGCTAGTATCTGATACCTGGTAGTATCTGATACCTGCTAGTATCTGATACCTGCTAGTATCTAATACCTGCTAGTATCTAATACCTGCTAGTATCTAATACCTGCTAGTATCTAATACCTGCTAGTATCTAATACCTGCTAGTATCTGATATATGCTGTCTAGTATCTAATACCTGCTAGTATCTGATACCTGCTAGTATCTGATACCTGCTAGTATCTAATACCTGCTAGTATCTGATACCTGCTAGTATCTAATACCTGCTAGTATCTAATACCTGCTAGTATCTGATACCTGCTAGTATCTGATACCTGCTAGTATCTGATACCTGCTAGTATCTGATATCTGGTAGTATCTAATACCTGCTAGTATCTAATACCTGCTAGTATCTAATACCTGCTAGTATCTGATACCTGCTAGTATCTGATATCTGCTAGTATCTGATACCTGGTAGTATCTGATATCTGGTAGTATCTAATACCTGCTAGTATCTGATATCTGGTAGTATCTAATACCTGCTAGTATCTAATACCTGGTAGTATCTAATACCTGCTAGTATCTAATACCTGCTAGTATCTAATACCTGCTAGTATCTAATACCTGCTAGTATCTAATACCTGCTAGTATCTGATACCTGCTAGTATCTGATATCTGGTAGTATCTAATACCTGCTAGTATCTGATACCTGCTAGTATCTAATACCTGCTAGTATCTAATACCTGCTAGTATCTGATACCTGCTAGTATCTAATACCTGCTAGTATCTAATACCTGCTAGTATCTGATACCTGCTAGTATCTGATATCTGGTAGTATCTAATACCTGCTAGTATCTAATACCTGCTAGTATCTAATACCTGCTAGTATCTGATATCTGGTAGTATCTAATACCTGCTAGTATCTGATATATGGTAGTATCTAATACCTGCTAGTATCTGATATCTGGTAGTATCGGATTCTGGGTAATCCTTACTCACAAGGTGGTGTCTGAGTATCTCAGTAATGAGGATATTCAGCCTCAAACTTGCCTCAACTTAACGTTCTGAGAATCAGGACAGCATTTGCACTTCGCAGGAGCGCGTATGTGTGAGATTTAGGATTAAGACAGGAACTGGTTTCCCCCTTAACGTGGAACGGAAACACTTTCCATTCCCGGTGGATTTACTCGCTTTAATCTGGCAAAATGGGCTCAGGGACGTCACAAAAATGTCATTTAAAACATTTAAAACAAAAGTTAACGGAGCTTTTAAACTGTTCATCTCTGCAACTCACATCACAAATGTAGAAAGTAACCTTCAGTCCTTCACCCCCCCCCCCCCCCCCTCTCCACACACCGCTTCACTTCCCTTCCCTTTCCGCCTCTAGCCAGATTCTTTCCAGTGGAGAGGAAATTTCCGCCGGGATGCTGAACGAGCCCCCGCGCCGTTCGGACCCCCCGGACCAGCCGAGTGTTGCAGGGGTTATTTTTGGTAAGAGGACAACCTCCCAGTCACATTTCTCACCGCTGAGCTCAGACAAGTTTCACTGACACAGAAGGAACAAATCTGGCCCTGAACCACGGTTTAAGTCGGCCTCCTGCGCCAAAAAAAGCTGCAGAGAAACAGGATTTGGTTTAAAGAAGCTACAGCGAAGGAAGACTGGCAAAGTACCGTTTAAAAGTACAGCTGTGTTACAGAGGTCTGTGAAGAAAGACCAAGCAGGGACCCGAGCCAAAAAGGTCCATAAAAGTCCACAAAAACTTGTCAATATTCCTCCATACTGCTCGTCCAATGTAATCCAAGTGTCCTGAGTGGGTAGCGTCCACAATTTACTGGAAACGACGTCATTGAGTAAATTTTTAGAGCCTAAACAGTAGAACATCGCATCTCCTGCGAAGCACGAATGTACGCATTCACAAAACTACAGAAGCCTCGGCGTTCAGAGCCTACTCTGCCGATAATACAAGCATAGAAGAAGAAATCCACTGTTTACATTGTGCTAAGACGACAGAGCTGCAGACAAACCGGGACAAACACAAGAGGGTCCAAGAGGGGTTGATATTGATTTAAAACAAAGAAAGAAAGAAAAAGAGAACGCGCGATCTCGTCTGCTGCGGCCTCCGTAGTTTCATGAACGCGCATCGGCGTGCTCGCAGGAGATGCGATGTTCTACTGTTTAGGCTCTAAAATCTACTAAATGACGTCGTTTCCAGTAAATTCTGGACGCTACCCACTCAGGACACTTGGATTACATTGGACGAGCAGTTTGGAGGAATATTGACAAGTTTTTGTGGACTTTTATGGACCTTTTTGGCTCGGACCCCGGCAAACTCCATTTTATGAAAGTTGGGGGGAAACGAGAAGCCTTCCTGATCACTGGCTGCATTTGAGATGTTAAAAAAGTGCTGCAGAGTCTTTCTCACCATGAGGGTGAGTAGAAAATAAAGTTACATTATTCTGTGGGTGAACTATTCCTTTATATGTTCAAGTTAGGAGGTTTAATGAAATTATTTCAATTTAAAAATCAGTTGCACGTTCTGCTTTTGACTGGTGGTATGACGAAATGATGAAGGTCAGAAATGTTTGGAAACTCTGATGTGGAAGTCGGAGCTGACGGACGCTCGCACACATCTGCTTTCCTACAAAACGACGAGTCATCGAACATTTGCAGCAACTCTCCAATTATCATTTCACTTCTGCTGTTCGGCCAAAAAGACGAACATTTATCATTTCATGTTTTATTTATAAATCCCACTAAGCTGCATGCATTACCGTTTGTTTACAGCATTTCTGACTGGTGAGAAGAAAAAGTTGAATTCATGAAATTCTGATGCAAGGAGGAGGGAGGATTAAGAGAGGCTGGCTTTTATTCATGCTCTGCAACGTATAATCTTTTGTCAAGAAGCCTTTTCTGTGAGTTTCTGCTGCAGTAGCACTTCTCTAAGTGGGCAGGTTTGACCTTGCCAGTGAACCGTGAGTGTGTTTGCTGCCTAAGTGTGTGTGTGTGTTAATCATTCCAGCCTCCTGAAAGAAACGAGGCTCAACTAATGAGCTCTACAGGCATCAGGGACTCACAACAACAACTCTGACCACTTGACCTCTGCAGCGTTATTAATGGATTCCACAACGGAAGCCGTATTGTAAAATAATAACCGCAGCACACGGAGGAGCTCCGATCAAAGTCGGACCGCACATCCTTCACTCTGCTGATGAAAGAAGCTCCTGAGTGAAGCTTCTTTATGTTCTGCATCCCAACAGGATGAGTGACGGTCTGAATGCTGAAACCTCTTCAGACACCAGCAAGACCAGTTTCCCACAAACCCACGACAGCCGGGCATCCTCACCCTTCACCAGCCCACGTTTTAACATTCGTACTCCGCTGGAAGCCTGCAGACGAGTGAGAGAGTCGGTCGCTTTCAGCTCCGGCTGCAGGAAAAGACTCTGATCCAGGCGGGTGCACGGACTAGGGCAGTGCGATATACCGATATGATATCGCAAAATGATATTTACATGAGAGAGATATTCACACATATCGTTATATTGCGGTATTATATATTGTAAAGCACCTTGATCTGTCTTTGTCAGTGTAAGAGTGCTTTAGAAATAAAGTGAACTTGAACTTGAACTTGAACTATTAGTTGTGCAAAACTTTTTGCTTTATTTTTCGCAATGACCCGGCTGCACCTCGACCGGCTACAAAGGGATTACCTGATTATTAATAAGGGTGGGAAAAAATATTGATACATTGAAATATCTCGATATTTTCAAATGCCAATATACCATACCTATGTTTAAAAACGTGGTATCGATCTATTCTACAAATTAAATCTAGTGAGATATCATCATTTTGTAACAAAATCTCATGAGATTTCACGAAATACCACAAGATTTTGTAACAGAATGATGATATCTTACAAGATTTCATTGGTAAAATAGATCGATAATCACCCCTTCTCTCCAACACCTGATTCAGATTTATGAGCCACTGAGCAGAATCAGGTGTGTTGGAGCAGGAAAACATCTAAAACCTGCAGGACGTTGGCTCTTTCAGGACCAACTTTCCAGCCCCCGACTTGGTCCATCATGATGTTTATTCAGCCTTTTCATTACCGGTCGGGGCAACAGCTAAAACATTCTTCAGTAAATTGTAAAGGACTTTCTTTAAAGGAAAAGTTCACCCACAGAATGATGTAACTTTATCTTCCACTTCCCCTCATGGTGAGAAAGACTCTGCAGCACTTTTTTAATATCTCAAATGCAGCCGGTGATCAGGAAGGCTTCTCGTTTCCCCCCAACTTTCATATAATGGAGTTCACCGGAGTCCGAGCCAAAAAGGTCCATAAAAGTCCACAAAAACGTGTCAATATTCCTCCATACTGCTCGTCCAATGTAATCCAAGTGTCCTGAGTGGGTAGCGTCCAGAATTTACTGGAAACAACGTCATTTACTATATTTTTAGAGCCTAAACAGTACTACATCAGTACTACATCAGTACTACATCCCATCTCCTGCAATCATGCTGATGTGCGTTCATGAAACTACGGCAGCTGCTGCAGACGAGATCGCGCGCTCTCTTTTTCTTTCTTTCTTTCCTTGTTTTAAATCAATATCAACCCCTCTTGGACCCTCTTTTGTTTGCCCCGGTTTGTCTGCAGCTCTGTCGCTCTTAGCACAATGTAAACTGTGAATTTCTTCTTCTACGGTTGCATTATCGGCAGAGGAGGGTCTGAACACTGAGGCTTCCGTAGTTTTCTGAACGCGCATATGCGTGCTTCGTGAAAGTAAGATGTTCTACTGTTTAGGCTCTAAAAATCTACTAAATGATGTCGTTTCCAGTAAATTCTGGACGCTACCCACTCAGGACACTTGGATTACATTGGACGAGCAGTATGGAGGAATATTGACACGTTTTTGTGGACTTTTATGGACCTTTTTGGCTCGGACCCCGGTGAACTCCATTATATGAAAGTTGGGGGGAAACGAGAAGCCTTCCTGATCACCGGCTGCATTTGAGATATTAAAAAAGTGCTGCAGAGTCTTTCTCACCATGAGGGGAAGTGGAAGATAAAGTTACATCATTCTGTGGGTGGAATATTCCTCTAACTTTGCTATCGTCTTCTTTTAGCCGTAGACTGAACAGAACTGATGATACTTGATCTTTGCTGCGTAGACGCTCGGTGTTATTGCTGCATAAATAGCCGGACATATAAAACCCCTCATTAAGCGGGACGGACGCCGTCTTCGGGCAGGAGCTGCACACATACGGGGAGAAGGGAACAAAGAAATTGTGAAGAAGGTCAATGGACGTTCTTTCTAAATAATGACTTTTAATGAGTGGCCGCGGTGCTAATTACTGTGGACACAGACTGGTTGATGTGGTCATTGCACCCTGGGGAAGACGAGCCGTTTGTGGCGGTGCTCTGCATGTGTTGGTGGGTGTATGTGAATCACAGTGGAGCCCGGTGCGTTTCTGTTAGAGATCTCTGATCTTTCTTTTTATTAATCACATTATCTTATGCAATGTTTTTTTGTATTTCATATTGTTTTCATTTAATCTCTCGAGCAGAAAATGAAACTGTTGCAACTCTGAACATTTTAAGGAAACATTAACCATGAAAAACGTGGTCATTTGGACTGTTTGCATATTTAGAATGGCTTTGATGACCTATTGTCTGCAGCTGAACATGCTTTACATTCAAATTGAATAAATGAAAGATTGATCTTTTACTTTTACTGGTTTAAAAACATGTTTTTATGCTGCTCTGATCAGATGCTGAACATGGAGCTAATCCAGCTGTTCCACATCATCGCGCCCTTCATTTATTTGATAGATACCTGGTAGAGATGATAACTGATGAAGAATAAACTACCAACCATCACAGAGACATGTTTTTAATTTCAAGGGTCAAGAAATCAGAACGAAAGATTTTAAATCAATTTGTGTCGATAAAAGCATGACAGGTGGTTATTAGCATAGCGCCAGTCCGAAACATCTCAGGACTTCCCAGACGAGTCAGTTTAACTAGCCTAGCTGAGGCGTCTCCATTTATGATCTTTACACTGCTTTTATTTCCACGGTTGGAAGTTGGTTAGAGAAAGTAAAGTTTGGTAATGGCAGCCATTGATTGATTGATCGTGATCAGCTGTTTGGTTGGTAGCGGGTTGGTAAGCTGTTAGATGTTAGTTTAGCTCTGCTCTCCACCAGGGCAGAAATCTTTTTAGGGGTGGCCATAGAAAACAGCAGGGATGCCAAGGGTTAATAAAGAATAACTTTTGTTTCTTTCAACTTTGACCTTATTTCCAGGAATTTAAACGTGTTTTTTACTCATCAGTAACATTTCTGCATCAGTCCAACTCTTTTGGGCGCTTCTGTATTCAGATTAGTCATAATTAGTTCATATAATGGACGTGAAGGAGGCCGAATGAATGGGCCTCTACTGTTTATAAGGCACTATCTGCAGCAAAACTCCTTCATTTCACCATTACTTAAAGTAGAATGAGTGAAGGATCGAGTCTTATTGTCCTGTGAGTTCAGATGTGGCTTGCTGTAGTTACCGGGTGCAAACTGCACACGTCTACCAGCTGTGTGACCACAACACCGCGGTCAAAAGTGTTGATAAAACGAATAACAGCTCAACTTCCTCCATTGTTGCTCAGTGTGTGTGTGTCGCAAACAAATGACTTCACAAAACTTCACTATGACCTCACCCACACTGAACACCAGAGCTGAAGCTGGCCTCAGTTGTAATGGGAACAAACTAAACTGGGGTAGTACTGGCCCAATAAGAGCCGGGTTAAGTAGGTGCTAATGTGAAAGTGGCTTTAAGAACTGATTGGGGCAGTTCTGGGTGGCACCTTCCTGGAGGAATTTGCATAAGAAAGGCGGAGTAAATTAGGTGTGACAGACCTGTGGGGGACGATGGCAGAAGAGCGATGGCAGAAAATGTAGGTCTGGTGAAATATTAATTTATTTTATTCTTATTAGGTTATAAAGATTTGATATTCAAATATAAGCAAAGCTGCACCGCGTTAATAGAACATAAAAGTTGATATAAATGAAAAAATATCATTTTTGATTGGGTGGCCAGCTCCTTGTTCAGGGGCGCCATGGCCACCCCTGGCCACCCCCTGGGGGTGCCACTGCTCTCCACGGCTGCAGCTCTGGGATTTCCTCCGTGTGTTTTATTGTTCTGTCGTCCGTTGCCGAGTTTCTCTTCTGTCCCGTGTTTGTTTTTCTTTGTTACTGAAATCTTGTTCAGCAAAAGTTCCACATAAAATGCTGAACAAGTCCACATTTAAGACCTGATTTGCACAACTAAATGTTTGGTACTTTCCCTACATTTCTGCTTCACGTGCAAGACAAGAAAATATTACAGCTGTTTTTATAGAATATTTTTATTATAGAAATATATCTTTGTAAATGTTCTTATAGAATAGTTGAAAATAAACTGAATAAAAGTGAACAAGATTAAAAATAAACGCGTCTGTAGAGAAAAATAAAAAGAAAGTGTTGCTGGTTTTTATGAATTCATGCATGTGAGGGTTGATTATCTGTTGAATTTGAACAGAGTATGTTTGGTCTGTATGTGACCGTACGGATGGAAACCTCTAAACGGATGCGACCTGAGCCAAGCATCTCCGCCTCATTCACACGCAGGCCACATCACACGTTGTCAGCTCCGATACGAAGGTCGTGTTGTTTGATCAGAAGTTCTTTTGACACACATGTGGTGTGATCGTGCAGCTAATAATAGCCCCGTCCGCGTCCTCGGCTTTACTCCTGTAGTCACGTTATCTTTGATTTACACCTGCTTATCTCCGGGAAAGAAAGGCTCCTATTGATGATGCGTCCGCCCGGCTAAACCTCAATAAACAGCCTGTGGTCCACTCGTGTCCTTATCTGGACCGGCCCACTCCCACATCCGGTCAGGAGCTGATTATCATCAAACTGGATCACCTTCAGACACACGAGAGGGCTTAACTCTGATTGTGTGTGTGCTGAAGCAGACGAACGTTTGCCTTCATATGTGAACCTTTAACACGATAAAACGGCTGCAGAGCTGCAGTAACTCATCACCGCTTTTCCCTCCCCTCCTCCATCCATTACCCGGAGAACTCCGTGGTCGAATACACCAGCACTTTCCAGCAATTCACTGTGTCTGAACTGGGTTTTTTTCTGTCCCGGCCTCATCAGCCAAGTCACACAATGTCCTTCAGGAAAATGGGGGAGAGGACGGCAGCTGTTCCTCGGTGGGTAAAATCAGCCTTTTCAGCCGTTGTGATGCTTTTTGGAGTGAATTCATCACATTTACAAACTTTCATTGCATTTAATCCAAAGACTGTAAATAAAATGGACGTCGTATCCGGTCACGTCTGAATAGAGGAAAGTGAAGCCAGGTGGGCGTGTCCCACCGTCGCCATCTTGCCGTGTTGAGTGTGTCGTTACTCCCGGAAAATACTACAATGGGCAAGCGTGGCCCCGTGGCAAATGATTGACAGCTAACGTACTCTGGGCTAAACGCTAACTGAACTAACTAGAAACTAACAGGAGCTAACGAAGATTAGCCTCCTAAGCGGCAGGTAAATGTAATAAGACGTGTTTGGACTAATAGCTGCTAAAAACCACCATGTTGCTGCTCTGCTAGTACTGAGACCTTACTGAGAGCTAACAAGGAGCTAACTGTTAGCCACAGGTCTGCCACCTGTCAATCAAAAGGACACACCCCTAATTATGTAACTTAAAGATTAAATAACATCTAAACAGATGAGTTATAGAAACAATTCACCCCACCTCACAGTTGACATGAAGGTAAACTTGACCTTTTAAACCTAAAATGATGTTTGAACCAGACTGTAAACATGTTTATTTTGGCTGTAAACATGTCTCAAATATTCCTGCTGTAAACATGTTTACTCCTACTGTAAACATGTTTATTTTGGCTGTAAACATGTTTATTTCTGCTGTAAACGTGTTTATTTCTGCCGTAAACGTGTTTACTTCTGCTGTAAACATGTTTATTCTGCTGTAAACGTGTTTATTTCTGCTGTAAATGTGTTTACTTCTGCTGTAAATGTGTTTACTTCTGCTGTAAACATGTTTATTTTGCTGTAAACATGTTTACTTCTGCTGTAAACATGTTTATTCTTTTGTAAACGTGTTTATTTCTGCCGTAAACGTGTTTATTTCTGCCGTAAACATGTTTACTTCTGCTGTAAACATGTTTATTCTGCCGTAAACATGTTTACTTCTGCTGTAAACATGTTTATTCTGCTGTAAACGTGTTTATTTCTGCTGTAAACATGTTTATTCTGCTGTAAACGTGTTTACTTCTGCTGTAAACGTGTTTATTTCTGCTGTAAACGTGTTTACTTCTGCTGTAAATGTGTTTACTTCTGCTGTAAACATGTTTATTCTGCTGTAAACATATTTATTCTGCTGTAAACGTGTTTATTTCTGCTGTAAACATGTTTATTCTGCTGTAAACGTGTTTATTTCTGCTGTAAACATGTTTATTTCTGCTGTAAACATGTTTATTTCTGCTGTAAACATGTTTATTTCTGCTGTAAACGTGTTTATTTCTGCCGTAAACATATTTATTCTGCTGTAAACACGTTTACTTCTGCTGTAAACATGTTTATTTCTGCCGTAAACATGTTTATTTCTGCTGTAAACATGTTTATTCCGTTGTAAACGTGTTTATTTCTGCTGTAAACATATTTATTCTGCTGTAAACACGTTCGTTCTTGCTGTAAACATGTTTATTTCTGCCGTAAACATGTTTATTTCTGCTGTAAACATGTTTATTTCTGCTGTAAACATGTTTATTCCGTTGTAAACGTGTTTACTTCTGCTGTAAACATATTCATTCTGCTGTAAACGTGTTTATTTCTGCTGTAAACATCTTTATTCTGCTGTAAACATGTTTATTTCTGCTGTAAAGTTGATCTTAATATGGGGGTCTGTGGCGATTTGCTCTGTTTTGGAGCCCCTAGTGGATGAAGGAAGAACTACCATTTTTGGACGACCCTGAAGTGGCCCTTACTGTTTTCTGGCAGAGTTTGCTCTTTGATTAATTCACAAGAAAGATTGAACTTTCTGACTGTGGAGAAACTTTGAAGTCTGATCATCCCCAGAAACGACTGTCAAAAACATCCCGGTGAACAAACGTTAATCAAGTTATTGTTGGTGGATGTAAAGTTTGTGAGTTTGACATGACGGGCACGAACACCACAGCATGTTTGTGCACGAGTCAGATCAACGGTGCAGCTGAGTAGGAGGAGAAACTCGAAGCCTGAGTTGGGCTGCAATCGATCATTTCTGGCAGGGAGGTGGCGTAGCATGACTCCCATCACTCCATGAACATGAATCCCATGACTCACATATGAGAGATGCTGCCAGGCAGTGCAGGAAAAAGCAGATCAACTCTATTAAAAACCGTGTTTGCACCACAACCAACAACCAAACAGGTGTTAGTGAGAAGCTGCCGTTACCGGGCAGATTTCACCGAGAGGAACGAGCCCAGCAAAGAACGGACACACATTCACTGGTCCAAACTCATCAACTCGTCTGTTTTATTCTGGTTTAATCAAACTAAAAAGACAAAAACAAGCAGATGTGAGATAAAAAAAAAAAAAAATCCCATCAGCTCTCAGAAAGATGACATCACAGCTTCATTTAACCCAGTTTCTCTCACTGTTCTCCAAAAGGAAGCGTAAAAGTCTGCATGACCCACCTACAGGTCATCATCTGGTGTCCGAACAGCCGAGCGGTCAGTAAACGCGTCGTCCTCTTCAACGCCTGTTTACAGTCTCTGACATCAACAGGGCAGCCATCTTTAAACCCAACCATGACGCACTGCTGCAGGTACGCTCAGGACCCGCTTCACTGAAAACACGGTTAAAAATGACGAGACCGACATGGAGACGAATGCCGGCTCACAGCAAACGTCTGAAGAGTTTTACTGGAGTCTCCATCGTGAAGTTTGAGACGATAATCTGCTGTTTTACAGCCGTCTTTTTCTCGTCTTGGGCTGCGATATCAAACATGTTTAATATCGCAAGTCGCAGCGATACAACTAGTGTAGTACTCAAGATCGGTCTCGAGACCATTTTTTTAGGTTCTTGGTATCGACTGCATTTAGAATCTGAACTACTTCTTCTGCCTGCCAAGGCGCAACAGTGCGCCGCAGCAGCTGGCCGCTCAGTCACTGATCAGAGATCAATCAGTCACTGATCAGAGATCCATCAGTCACTGATCAGAGATCCATCAGTCACTGATCAGAGATCCATCAGTCACTGATCAGAGATCAATCATCCACACAGCAAATGCTCATAAGTATGCAGTGTAATTACTTTTACACATCAGAGATCATTAAGAACAACTTACCTGCAGCAGTGAAGCTTAGCAGGGTCATTATTTACTCCAGGTTAGTGTAGAGTTCATTTTTGCTGAACTAACTCCCTGATTGCGCATTTGTGATTGAGTCTACATGGTTCTCACTTCATGCAGCGTGTGTACTTCAGGTTCCCTGTAAATCTGAATTTTGCTTGATTATAAGCTTTTTAGTAGTGATTATATCATTTTATGTTTGTGCAAACATTGGACCCGGCAGAGGAGGAGTCCTATGGAGGAGGAGGCTGAATGAGGAGACGTGTTCATTCTGCTGGAAGCAGCATCAGAGGATGCTACACTGTGGTCATAAAGGGATGGACATGGTCAGCAACAATACTCAGGTAGGCTGTGGTGGTTAAACTGCCATGTTGGTACTAAGGGGCCCAAAGTGGGCCAAGAAAATCTCTCCCACACCATCACACCACCACCACCAAGCTGAACCGTTGATACAAGGCAGGATGGATCCATGCTTTCATGTTGCTGACACCAAATTCTGAGCCTACAATCTGAATCTGGGAGCAGAAATGGAGACTCATCAGACAAGGCAACATTTCTCCATCTTCTATTGTCCAATGTTGGTGAGTCTGTGTGAATTGTAGCCTCAGTTTCCTGTTCTTAGCTGACAGTAGCGGCACCCGGTGTGGTCTTCTGCTGCTGTAGCCCATCTGCTTCCAGGTTGGATGTGTTGTGCATTCAGAGATGCTCTTCTGCAGACTTCGGTTGGAACAAGTGCTTATTTGAGTTCCTGTTGCCTTTCTATCAGCTGGAACCAGTCTGGCCATTCTCCTCTGACCTCTGGCATCAATTGCCCACAGACTGCTGCTCACTGGATTTCCTCTTCTGGGACCACTCTGTAAACCCTAGAGATGGTTGTGCAGGAAAATCCCAGTAGATCAGCAGTTTCTGAAATCTCAGACCAACGACCATGCCACGTTCAAAGTCACGTAAATCACCGTTCTTCCTCATTCTGATGCTGGTTTGAACTGCAGCAGATCGTCTTCACCATGTCTACATGCCTAAATGCATTGAGCTGCTCCTGTGTGATTGGCTGATTAGGAATTTTGCATTAATGAGTAGTTGGACAGGTGTACCTAATATAGTGGCAGGTGTGTGTGTATGTTTGTTATGTACAGGTTTTTTTTGTAGATGTGAAGTTTTTATCTTTACCATAAACTTCCCTCCTGTAAATAATGTTTGTGTTCTGTCTTTTTGTTCACCAGACAAATTTCTTTTATGTGCAAACTGATTTGGCAAAAAAGACTTCATTCAGATTCTGATTCTGATTCTGATTCTGATTCCGATTCTGATTCTAAAAAGAATCAACGTGCAGCTGGAGAAGAATATTAGGAAACAGACTCATTACCTAAACTGTCTTTGACTGATGCTGCACATTCAGAGCTGCGAGCAGATGTAAATGACAGCCAGCAGAGCAAACTGGACTTCATCATCATCATCATCATCATCACCTCTGAAAGCCCCTGCAGGATCTCCAACGGGAGGAAGACGAGCTGCTGGTCGTTCGTCTTCACTGTTGTCAGAACAAACAGATGAAGCGATGTTGCAGCGGAGTTGCATCAGCGTCCACTCGGCTGCTTCCACCGTTTAAAGGGGACAGAAATGTGAAGGTTGGATGAGGCTGGGGGGGGGGGGGGGGGTCTCACTATTAAACGCAGTACAGTGGGCAGATTAATGACGCCTCAGGATGTAAGAGGAGTTTATTACTAATAGCATAATGCTGAAATCTGAATTTCTCATCTCAGCGAGAGAAGCTGATTTTGGGCATGTAGGTGTCTTGTCCCAGCAGAGAATGAATCCTCCTCATTCATGAAGTTTTTGACAGTTTTCAGCCTCACATGAAGAATTTTATCGAGTCCAGAAACAAAGTTATTACAGCTGCTACTACAAAAATCCACATTTGGCCCCATTTTGGTGAGAAAAGCTGAATTTTGGCATTTAGATGCTTTTTCCACAGCCGTTAATCCTCCCAAACCCACTTTATCCTCCTTATTGATGAAGATTCGGACAGTTTCCAGCCTCACATGAAGAGGACGGACACAGGAAGACCCGTTAGACCAGAGGTGTCAAACTCATTTTAGTTCAGGGGACACATACGGCACAATTTCATCTCAAGTGGGCCGGACCGTGAAAATTATCAGACAATAACCTATGAAGAACAAAAACTTGTTTCCCTTTATCTTTCAAGATGTTGATATTTAATGAACTTACCTTTTGGAACAAATTAACATGAAATTTATTAATGAACATAAGTGGTTTCAACAATATTTAGCCTCATTTGATCGTACTTTTCTAAAAATTAAGCTTATGTATTAATTTCAGTCAACATTTTATTGTATATATGACAAAATATACATATACATTTTAATATAAACTCATAAATATGAATTTATAAAATGAATTTTACCTTTAAACTTCCCAAATATTGAATATTTTTAATATATGAATTTTTGTAACTTACTTTTACTTTTATTTTCATTATCTGTAACTAAAAAATACTGTATTTCACATTATGATTGGCGGCTTTTTAAGAGAAATAAGATTTCCAAATGTGTGAAGTAATACTGACCTCATAATATAAACTGTGAGGTCAGATCTGTAAAGTATTATTGAAACACTTCATATTTAGATTTTTAAAAAGATTCCAAACTCTGGTGGACCAATTAGAAACTAGAGTTTGTTTTATTGTTTTTAAATGTGATATTTAATAATTCACCTTGCGGGCCAGACTGGACCCTCTGGCGGGCCGGTTTAGGCCCCTGGGCCTTATGTTTGACACCCCTGCGTTAGACGTATCACACAATTATTAAAGGTGTAAATCATTGGTTTGATCACGATGTGATATCATATCGATACAGCGTTCAAAACATTCTAAAAACATCAACATAAGAATGAGAAATTTCAAAATAAAGCCATTTTCAAAATAAAAGTGGGTTTGATATAGATTTGTGAACGATTTCAGATTAATATATGAATCTGTATCAAATCTATATGTATGACAAAATCAACCACTGAGTTCAGGGGTGTCACGAACACCAGAGTAAGTTATTTAGGGGGGTTGTGGCTTAAAAAGTTTAAAAAAACACTGAACTACAATGAGCTCTATGCACAGCGCCACGACTTCCTGAACTTAAGGCAGCACCTTTGTTTCCTGTCTGTCATTACTGGTCAAACTGATTTTCAGGTGTGCCTGGCTCAGTAACGACAACAGCCAGACACACCTGGATTCAGTTTGCCAGTAAGAAGGAAGGAAAAAAAGGAGGTAAGGGGAAGGGGGGGTGTGGATTCTGAACTTTACTTCCAGGCTTCACTCCTCTCCAGCAGAGTTTGTCTCGTGGGCTAAATAAATGTCTCGCTACACACGAGTATTTTATCTGCAAACTCAACTGAAAGCGACTAATTTAACAGCATGAAACAGAAACACACCAGAATGAAACGGAGGCATCTGCAGGACTTCCACCAACACCAGCGGCCTCATTTAAAACTGAAGTAATAACTAAAGTTGTTAATCTGAGCCCCTCCAAGCTTGAACCAGCGTACACTCGGGGATGGGATGAGGAGTTTGAAGTACTTGCAAACTTTGCTTCTGCTTCACAAACTTTCTCCGTATTGATCCTGAACCTCAACAGCTGCCATCTGCGTTTGCTTCTGTTTGGATAATTAGCCGAGCTGCGCGCTCATCGCCCCGCTGTGGCAGATTGCATCAGCAGGAGCGCCGCTGTTGCTCAGCAGGTTCACCGGGTTCGTTTCCGGGTGGCTCTGAGTCCGGTTTCGTCACGGTCTGGCTGAGCGTCGGAGCGTGTTTGGGTTGGAGGGCAGTCCTGCAGCACAGCAGCGTGACACGTCTCAGACGAGCGGGAGAAGCCTCACGGATGGCAGAGCATCGCTCCTCCAATTAGGACGGCGGGAGAGCAGCTTCCTCGCTGCATCAGCCACTAAACACAGCTGCAAGTTTGCTGGTCGGCTACAGAACGGATCATCCCCGAGTCTGGGAGCTTTTAAAGTTTGTCTTCGTGACAAGTTTGAGTTGTGACTCAGTGTGTCTCCAACTCTTCCCCGACTTTAAAACTGGGTGACGTGAGGAGGGTAAACTTCTCCTGCAACTTTAACATTGTGTGTTTCAGCATCCGTCCGTGGAAATATGAAAATGAGCAGTGAATTATTTCAGTGTGGATCGTTCACACACACCGAGGTTCGTGTGCGTTAGTTTGTGTACGAGAAACAGACTTTGAGGTGGAAAGTTTTCCCCTAATGAGCGAGCCTGAGGGTTTTTTTACAGTCTATCATATTCCCTGTGATCAGGGCTGATCAGAGACCAGCACACGGAGCGAGTCGTGAGCCGGCGAAGGAGGAACCGCTGAGGCCGAGCTCATTTCACTTCAGCCCCATAACGGAATAATGAGTCTAAACCTTGAAGCCACTGGCATTTACGGCGCTGCATCCTAATGAGAATTAAACCACCGAGAATCAAATATTTCCATTCATGCACATAAGGAGAAAGCTGTTACTCTGTATTACCAAGCTCTGCAGAATCAGCAATTTAGCTGGAAAAAAAAAGCTTTTAAAAAAATTAAGTCAGTTTTTATTTGTTTTTGTAACTTAAAAAACTCACAAGAAATGTGAACTTGTTTATCTTAAATTATATTTTATATCAATGTTTCAGTTGGAGACAAATAGAGACGAGATATTTTCATATTTGCAATCAGAAATTGTTTTTTTTTACTTTTATTTAAAACAACAAAAACATAAAAAATGTTATAACACAAAACGAAAGACAAAAAAAAAAAAACGAATAAAATTTTAAATGAACACAAAAATAAGCGGGTATATTATACCATTTATCTCCATGTGCACACACAATAATGTCGCATACACATACAGTCGTCCTCAATATTATTGATACCCTCCAATTAAAGAAAAGGCTAAATTCACAATAATAGTCCAATTTTCCAAATTGATCATTCGGTGAAATAAAACACTGGATTTGAATTTTAGTTGAAAAGAATAATTAAAACAAACAAAACTGTCCCAGACAAATTAGCGCACCATGGACCAACATACCTGTCGACAGGTGCAGACGTCTGATTGGACGTCACAGAAAACACCTGACTGCAGTGATTGAATCAAAATGTTGCTCAATAACATTTTAGTTTTGGAGCCCATCATGCTTGTTTACTTGTTTTAGTTTTTGTTTTTAATATTTCTTTCAACTCACAATTTAAAATCAGTGTCATGATTTTCATATAATTTTTATTTATTACTTTTGTCAATTTCAACTTATTTCACTGGCAGCTAATTTTTTTTATTTATTTATTTGGAGTGTATGATTAATTTTGAGGATGACTATGTATACATGTGCCTATACACTTCCTTATGTATATGTATATATAGTATATCCTTTCCATATAATGTTTATGTATTAATTAACATAAAATAAGGATTTTTTTTAATTTAATTTATTTTGTTTCATATTTATTTTGGGTTTTTTTTTAAATCATTTTTAATCATATAAAGCACTTTGCACTGCTTCAGCATGAAAGGTGCTTTAATAATGTTTGATTTGATTTTATATGAGAGAGGGAGAGAAAAGATATAGAAAAGGCTAAATTCACAATAATAATTCAAACAAGAAACTTTAAAAAGTAATGATAAACAAAAATTTCCAAAATAATAATTTAGTAAAATAAAATATTACTGTTTAATTTTAGTTGAAAAGAGTAATTTTTAAAAAACAAATAAAACTGTCCCAGACACGTTACAGCACCTTGCTCATGAACAGTGGATCAACATACCTGTTTGTTTTTAAATACCAAAATCAAAATCAATGTCATGATTTCCATAAAATTTTTATTTATTATTACTTTTGTTAATTTTAACTCTTTAATAGGAGGGGACTTTAACATCAAAGCACATCTGTGGCTGGAGGACGTCACCATTAAGCCAGCTGATCAGGACGCAAACACCTGCAATCCAACAGCAGTTTTAATTTGAGCTTTGGGGTCATATTAGGTCGATAATTCATAGAAATCTGATTTGCATCTCTTTTTCACCAAAATTTGCACAAGTGAAAATTCTGATCACCCTGAAAAGCAGGAAGCTTCAGTTACTGAAGGAAGCGATGGCAGCGTGTGAAGTTACAGGCTCACGCGACCACAAACATGTTAATGTCCTGTAACTAGCAGAGGCCTCCGACCCGGCAGCATTCGCTCGTGTGGCCTCATTTGCAGAGGCCACCTCTGACGAGAGGATCCGAAACTTTAAAACAAGCTTCATTTCATTTATTTGGTTAGAAACGTCCAAACCGTTCTGACAAACTGAGAGTGATGCTTTCATTTAGATTTATTCTCAAGCCTAATCAGTGTCAGGGAGGCTGAAAGATAATAAATGTATAATTCATACAGTAGGTGTAGTGATAAATACCGCTCCCAGCCTCGAGGCGTCTCGTTTTAAGCTGCAGTGTGAGACGGACGGGTCGGCCTGCAGCTCGGCTGTTCTGTTATCGACCCGACAAGCACTCAGGAGATATTGACTTCATCTTCAGTTAGCAGGCATCTGGCCAGCCCAGGATGTGGAAGTCGTCATTGACTGATCTGACGCACACGTGCACACACACTTTTTATGCTTTTACGACATAAAAAGTTCATGATGGCCTGAAAGCCGCTGTCACACGTAGTCAGAGTGCATGAAGCAGACGGGGACACGCACACACCTGTCAGATGGATGCTGATAGATGCTGTCTGTTTGTCAGGTCTCCTCTCAAGCACCGATCTAATGAGGCGACACGCTGTCCTGACTGACACAACCAGGTCGTCGGGGTCAAAGACGACTTCCAGGATTGTTGACCTACATCCATAAATAACCACATCGGGGCAGGGCCTCAGACGGGGGGGGCAAGGAAACTTACCCTGACTGATTCTCCATCAGAGCCAAGAAGCAGATAAAATTCTGTTTGATGAGACTTTATACAGACCAGGTGGTGGAACCAGGAGCCCATTAAGGTTTCCACTAATCATGGAGGGGGCTTCGTTAGGGCATCTTTAAGGAGGGGGCAAACATGTTATAGGCTGTGTCTCAATACACCCACTAACCCTACCCGGAAATTTAAGTTAGTGCTGTCCCAATTCCTCTTTGCATGTCAGGGGGGGTAGTGGATATAACGAGGGGTAGTGGGCATAACGAGGGGTAGTGGACATAACGAGGGGTAGTGGACATAACGAGGGGTAGTGGGCGTAACGAGGGGTAGTGGGCATAACGAGGGGTAGTGGAAGTAACGAGGGGTAGTGGGCATAACGAGGGGTAGTGGGCACAACGAGGGGTAGTGGACATAATGAGGGGTAGTGGACATAATGAGGGGTAGTGGACATAACGAGGGGTAGTGGGCGTAACGAGGGGTAGTGGGCATAACGAGGGGTAGTGGGCACAACGAGGGGTAGTGGACATAATGAGGGGTAGTGGACATAATGAGGGGTAGTGGACATAACGAGGGGTAGTGGGCGTAACGAGGGGTAGTGGAAGTAACGAGGGGTAGTGGGCATAACGAGGGGTAGTGGACGTAACGAGGGTTAGTGGGCATAACGAGGTGTAGTGGGCATAACGAGGTGTAGTGGGCATAACGAGGGGTAGTGGGCATAAAGAGGAGTAGTGGGCACAACGAGGGGTAGTGGGCACAACGAGGGGTAGTGGACGTAACGAGGGGTAGTGGGCGTAACGAGGGGTAGTGGGCATAACGAGGGGTAGTGGGCATAACGAGGGGTAGTGGGCATAACGAGGGGTAGTGGGCATAACGAGGGGGTAGTGGGCATAACGAAGAGGGTAGTGGGCACGAGGGGTAGTGGGCACAACGAGGGGTAGTGGACAATAACGAGGGGTAGTGGGCATAACGAGGGGTAGTGGGCGTAACGAGGGGTAGTGGGCATAACGAGGGGTAGTGGGCGTAACGAGGGGTAGTGGGCGTAACGAGGGGTAGTGGGCGTAACGAGGGGTAGTGGACATAACGAGGGGTAGTGGGCGTAACGAGGGGTAGTGGGCGTAACGAGGGGTAGTGGGCGTAACGAGGGGTAGTGGGCATAACGAGGGGTAGTGGGCATAACGAGGGGTAGTGGACATAACGAGGGGTAGTGGACATAACGAGGGGTTGTGGACATAACGAGGGGTAGTGGGCATAACGAGGTGTAGTGGGCATAACGAGGGGTAGTGGGCATAAAGAGGAGTAGTGGGCACAACGAGGGGTAGTGGACATAACGAGGGGTAGTGGACATAACGAGGGGTAGTGGACGTAACGAGGGGTAGTGGGCATAACGAGGGGTAGTGGGCATAACGAGGGGTAGTGGGCATAACGAGGGGTAGTGGGCGTAACGAGGGGTAGTGGGCATAATGAGGGGTAGTGGGCATAACGAGGGGTAGTGGGCATAACGAGGGGTAGTGGACGTAACGAGGGGTAGTGGACATAAGGGGGGTAGTGGGCACAACGAGGGGTAGGGGGTATGAATCTAGCCCTTCAGAGCGAGGGGGGGTCAGATGCTTACTTGCTGAGGAAGGACCAGAAAGCCGAACAACAGGACTCAGAGAAGAAAACTCACGGATGTACAGATTACACAGTTGTTCACAACGTTAGCCAGACTAGCCACGCTAGCTAGGCTAAAATACTGATGAAAAGCTTACGAAGGCTTTTCGGCAGTTCACAAGAGACAACAGTCGTCATGGTGACTTCTGCTCCGTGTGGTTGTTTGGTTATTGACATAGACCGTTAATAGAAAGGAACAATTCTCCACTACATCACCCGTTGGTTTCTAAAGAGCTAAAAGTGAAGCCAGGTGGGCGTGTCCCACTGTCCCCATCTTGCTTTGTCACGTGTGTCGTCACTCTGGGAAAATACTAAGATGGGCAAAGGCAAGGCCGCTCCGATGATTGACAGCTGACATGCTCTCAGCTAACCGCTAACTGAGCTAACTCGAAACTAAAAAGAGCTAACAAAGATTAGCCTCCTAAGCAGCGGGATAGAAGTAAGACATGCATAGACTTGCTATTATCTCACTAAAAACCGCTGTTGTGCTGCTCTGCTACAAACTGAGACCTTACTGAGAGCTAACAAGGAGCTAACTGTTAGCCACCGGTCTGCAGGCCGGCTTCCAGTCTGCCACATGTCAATCAAAAGGAAATGCCCTTAATTATGTGTAATTTAAAAGATTAAATAACATCTAAATAGATAAGTTATAAAAAAAAAATTCACCCCCTCTCAGTTGACATGAAGGTAAACTTGACCTATCAAACCTAAGCCTGAACCAGGCTGTAAACATGTTTATTCCTGCTGTAAATATGTTTATTCCTGCTGTAAACATGTTTATTCCTGCTGTAAAGATGTTTATTTTGGCAAAATTCGCAAGATTTCATCATTCTGTTAAAAAATCTCACAATATTTTGTGAATTCCCGTAAAACTTCGTAACAGAATGATGAAATATTGCTAGATTTGGTTAATAAAATAGATCAATACCGCGTTTTTAAATGTCAATATGATATCAGCATATAAAAACATTGCGATATTTCAGTGTATCCATATTTTTTCCCACCCAAAGTCTTTAGAAGTTTTAAAGTCTGTAAAAATAGAAGTTTTTGAGGAAGAAGAAGAAGTAGTTTGCTTTTTCGGTCAATCAGTTAAATATCAGTTAAATATCAGTGGGGTGGCCGATGTTTGATACTCTCAGTTTTAAGGCCGATATAGGCCGATACCGATAGGGGACAGATTATATTTTGCATCCCAAATGTTGATGTTATTAAAGTTCTGTACATCACAGAATTGTGCAGACAACAAACTAACCAAATAACAGCAACAGACAACTTCAAACGTAAAGTAATGCATCCAATTACAGATACTTTTGTTGCTCTCCGCCATGTTGAAAGGTCAAAGTTTACTTACTTCATCTTGGCAACTCGGGCATCATTAAATTTTTTCCAGCTTTCCAGTGGAAATTAAGACATGAGTGGGTGTTCAAGTGCACTTTTTATGTCAGATTTTGGTATTTTCCATAAAAATGATACCACATGAAGGCAGCATCAGTTGTTGTTAAAGATACCAAGTGGTCAGAAATATTAGAATTAGACACATGTTGATAATACCCGCTAGTATCTGATATATGGTAGTATCTAATACCTGCTAGTATCTGATATATGCTAGTATCTAATACCTGCTAGTATCTGATATCTGCTAGTATCTGATATATGCTAGTATCTGATATATGCTAGTATCTGATATATGCTAGGATCTAATACCTGCTAGTATCTGATATATGCTAGTATCTAATACCTGCTAGTATCTGATACCTGCTGGTTCTAGTATCTGTATACCTGCTAGTATCTGATATATGCTAGTATCTAATACCTGCTAGTATCTGATATATGCTAGTATCTAATACCTGCTAGTATCTGATATATGCTAGTATCTAATACCTGCTAGTATCTGATACATGCTAGTATTCTGATATATGCTAGTATCTGATACATGCTAGTATCTAATACCTGCTAGTATCTGATATATGCTAGTATCTAATACCTGCTAGTATCTGATATATGCTAGTATCTGATACATGCTAGTATCTGATATATGCTAGTATCTAATACCTGCTAGTATCTGATATATGCTAGTATCTAATACCTGCTAGTATCTGATATATGCTAGTATCTAATACCTGCTAGTATCTGATACCTGCTAGTATCTGATATCTGCTAGTATCTGATATCTGGTAGTATCTGATACCTGCTAGTATCTGATATATGCTAGTATCTAATACCTGCTAGTATCTGATATATGCTAGTATCTAATACCTGCTAGTATCTGATATATGCTAGTATCTGATATATGCTAGTATCTGATATCTGCTGGTATCTGATATATGCTAGTATCTACTACCTGCTAGTATCTGATATATGCTAGTATCTAATACCTGCTAGTATCTGATATATGCTAGTATCTAATACCTGCTAGTATCTGATATATGCTAGTATCTAATATGCTAGTATCTAATACCTGCTAGTATCTGATATATGCTAGTATCTAATACCTGCTAGTATCTGATATATGCTAGTATCTAATACCTGCTAGTATC
>JALJCO010003809.1:0-13655 GCA_023101725.1 Atherinomorus stipes
AAACCCCAGATCAGACTGCGTGATGTCATCAGATTACAGAAAAGCGTTTGTCTTTTGAGACACCTGTTGTCAACATTTGATCCAATCCAGACAAAACATTGAAGAGCTGGTCCATACAGCAGAGTTCAGTCAGGAGGCTCCCTCCTGCAGTCTGAAATGTCTGAATATGTATTCTGACTAAAAAGAAAACAATTGACATAAAATAATGAAAAGGGTTTGGAAAAAAGAGAAAATGGAGAGTAAAGATGAGGAGAAATCCTGACTTTTCTCTGACGGCAGATGGAACATGGAGGAAGTTGTGAAAACAGGCTGAAACTAAGGAAACCAGTAATCATGGAAGGTTTGAGTATCCGCTTTCCCTCCAGCTTATACGAGTGTAAAAGAGATGTGGACACACTGGTAAACCACTTAAAACCATCATGGCAGGGATACTGGGACATTAATGAATATTAAGAGAAAGCAACAGTGGGGGAGAGGAAACACCCACAGAGTCACAGAAACTTATTTCATCATTTATTTTCAGCTCTTATCTATTAATCTCTTTACTGAAGATCGGTTCATGTATGAGAACATAGATTTGTTTTCTGTGGGGATTTTCTGTTCCCAGTCCAGTCCAGCAGGTGGCGGTAGAACACCTGAGAGAGATACCGACCTCAGAACGGGTCACAAGTAAGAAGCTGCACAGCTGTGCAGGACTGGCTCTGGTCGTGTTTCTACAGTTTCTCTGGATAAAAACGTCCAGAAAGCCAGCGGCCATGTTTGTGACGTCAACTTTTCCCGCTCAGTATCGATCCGCTGTTAAATATTCAACTGAGATCTGCTGTGCCAAACACGTGGTGGTGAGTTTTCTGAGCGTCAGTGAAGGCAGCAGCAGCATGGCGGCTGTGAGAGCGGCGAAACAAGCTCTGAGGAAGCAGCTGAAAGCGCGCGTGGCAGCGCTCAGCGTGGACGAGAAGAAGAGGCAGTCCCTGGTGGTGTCAGAGAAGGTAGGAGCGGGATGTGCCCCCCCCCCCCCCAGCTCTCCGCCCGCGTTCCTGCCTTTACCTCCATCAGGAAACGGCGTCCCGTCTCACTGCTGTCCTGGCGGAGGTGGTTACCCCTCACACAAATCCTCCGCACGCGGGAGCGCGCCCTCGTGACCCGCGTGCTCGGCAGCAGCACAGAAACACAGCAGCAACGTCACGTCTCCGGAGTTTTGCTCTTTAATTTAGAAAACTGAAAATATCAGAAACAAATCCCGGATCCGGACGGTGATCCGGATCAAGGGTAAAACCGAACCAGTTCTTTCCTGAGCCATTATCAACAAATACAACACCGCTCACAACGTTTTGAGTTATTCAGCTCACTAACAAAAACAAATGCAGTGACGTCACAGCTTTGCTGGTAATTATAATTTACATGATGTTTATTTGAAACAAATCCAACAACAGCTGGCAGATGTTGAAAACCACTAAATAATCCGAAACATGCATGGATGTAGAACTGGACACAGTTTTTAAGACCTTTGATCAGGAATCACGTTACCTGATGATTCTGCGTCATCCCGGTCGTCTCAGCAGGAAACTCCCCACCGACATCAGAGCTGCTACCAGATCTCGAACGGTCTATATAACGGCTAGCTCACCCGCGCTGTTGGCCATGGAGCAGAACGTCTGCAAACGGCGGCCATCTTACCACAGTCAGTTCCCTCACTTACTGGCTTTTAATGGTGACAGACTTTTTAAATGACCATAATTTACTCAGTTTTCTCTCGATTTTCAATCAGTCTGGTTTGTTATAAACATCAGAGATGTAGTTATTAAACTACATTAATGATTATTACTAACAATTCCAGAGCAGAGCGAGTTATAACCATGGACTTTCATGTTGTAACAAATAGGCAAGATGCAATGAATATGCACACGCCCACGGCATTTATATTAAATCAGTGTTTACAACTCACATACATGATGATGATGATGAGATATATGTGTATATATATATATATATATATATATACAGTATATTAAGGGTGCAACAATACAAAAAATTCACGGTTCGGTTTGGTTCGATATGCAAGTGTCCCGGTTCGATACTTTTTCGATACAAACAAAACATTTTCATGCCTTTTTTAGCCCAATATGCTTTTGTCCACAGCAGCTGCCATCAGGGTCATAGTTATCTGGTGGTCGTGGCTGAATAAGTTTGGGAGCTTCTGGCTGTACATGTATTTATGGATAAAAGCCAGTATTCAAACCTGTCTGTGGGAGAAAACATGGAACCACAGAGAACTGCATTGGAGTAGCCGCAAACACATCCTGAATCAACCAACTTCAAAATAATGAGTAGTGGAAGTTACTAATATGAATTATCAATTCAAATAATCAAAATGAACTTCTATTGAATATATTATCATTTCAAAATTAAAGTGACTTGATTTTTCTGACCCTGTCAGTCAAAATGATGTCTGAAAAAGTCTTGCTCATCTTTAGTACACATTTCCATTGAAAATAATCGAACTTACTTTCAGTTTCCGGTTCTGATCCAGAACTTCACCTCCTTTAAAGGAGCTGTATCATGCTTTTCAAATGTTCCAAAAGTCAAATATAGGCATTTATAAGCTAGATATGTTCCCATCGTTACTATAGAAACTAATTTGGTGTTAAATATTAGTTTTTCGATGCATCTAATTTCCAACACGGAAGTAAGATGGCTGACTGTCCTGAACCGCGGAGCTCTCGACCAATTGCAGCATGTTTTACGCCCATTTCATGACGTCGCCCCGGAAGAGACACTGATTCTGAAGGGTCACAGAATTGTCTGTAGCACCGGCAGCTCTCATGTGGATGTTAGTAGTAAACATTGATGGATAATTACTCCGATCGACGGGATAAAACAGACCAGCCTGTTATGGAGCTGTATGCGCTCGACCCAGAGTCTGATATGGAGTTTGAAGTATACGCAGTACCACAGAAGTACCACAGAAGTACCACAGAGACCCCTGACAAGCAAGTAAATTAGCGAACAAATCATAGGCTAACAGTTAGCGCTGAGCTGAGAGATGTGTAGACTCACCAGTGTTGTTGTCTGTCCATGCGCGTTTTTATAGTAGGAACTGCGTCAGGTTTCAGAAGTAATCCCAGAGAAAAAAACACTTTACTGCCCGAGATTCATGAAGTTGTCAGGAGTGAAGTTCACACACAAAGTTGAGCTTTTTCCTCTCCTGAAGTTAAAATCCAACCACTTCTGGCAAGTTGATTAATCCAGTACAACAAATAAACTCCCACCCTGAACATAACCACGCTGAACGTAACTACATTTTTCCCAACTTGCTGTCCTCTAGAGCTTAAAAAAAAGGAAGAAAATTCTCCTGAACTCTGGAGCAAACGTCTGTTAGCTGATGGCTGCTTGTCTCTGAGGAAATCTTCCTGCAGGTGTTAGTTTCTTCCTCAGAGAGTGTGTATAGGATTCTCTGAGTTTCTGTTCAACAGAGGGCGTCTTGCTACGATACTGAGCGTGCGCATTTGGACTTTCGTGATTGGTGCCACGTTCATACGTAACGCGGTGGGTAGTCAGCCGTTTGCAGGGAGGTAGCGCTTGGTTTAAATATTCATGTAGATTACTCAAATATGCATGAATGAAGAAAAATAACGATTTAAATCATTTCTTGATGAGGAAATAACACACTGACATGCTGAAAAGCTCTTAAAAGTCCATTTTTCATGATAGGGCTCCTTTAAGGGGAAAAAATACTTCCTACATCATATTGAGCCTTCGCATTTCTAGTCATCTACAGATCTGTAATGAAACAGCTGACGTGATGAGTCGGATCGTCATCCATCACAGCAGCAGTGTGCTCTTTTTTCATTTCTGTTCTAAGAAAGTCGGTCTTCATAGTTCACATTCCTTCTCCACGTTGTGTAGAAGATTTTCAAACATGTGCCTCTGAAATACGTACCAGTACTACATATGTAGACGTTTTAACTTTATTTGCTGAAGTTATACCGGGACATGTTGCTCAGGTGCTTAGAAACACATTTAGAAACTAATTTGTGAACAAACAGGCTAGTTTTTATGTCGAGTTTCAGTTCTGTATCTGTGTACAAGTTTGTGAAGGTTGCATCATCCACTGTTTACTGTCTGTTTAATCATCAACTCACAACCAGACTTAGACTGCTGTAAGTATTTACAGTCATGGAGGTGTAGGTTATGCTTCTGAGCAGAAAAACTGTATATAGTGAGCATTTGTGTCCTGTTGCGGCAGGTTTCAGGTTATCAGGAAGAACTCCGGTCGTCCCAGACGCCTCCTGTTTATTCCACGCTGGATCTTGTTCCTGGACCTCTGCAGTATTCACTGCTGTTTGTTAACCAGGGCCTAAAACTCATTTTTCAAAGTGGGGGTGGTGGAATTCCTCCATTTCCCCCTCACCTGCTTTACCTAGAGGGGATTTGTAGACTTTGTTGGTGGTTGTTCCACGTTAGCTTCCCCACAGGTCTTACGGTGGCCGAGCCATACCTCGGATGAATATGGAGCATGAACTGGTAAATTCAGCGTCACCTTTCGGGTCAGCTCCTTCTTCTCCGTGACAGACCGATGCGGTCCACATTACTGCAGACATTGCACCAATCCGCCGGCTGATCTCCCACTCCATCTTTTCAGCAATCGTGATCAAGACCCAGAGATACTTGAACTCCTCCTCTTGGGGCAAGACCTCACCTGCAGTCAGGAGAGGACCCTACACCATTTTCCACCTGAGGAGAGTCTCAGATTTAGAGGCGCTGATTTTCATCCCAATATTTCACACATGGCTTCCAATCACTCCAGCAAGAGTTGGAGATCACAGTCAGATGAAGCCAGCAGAACCACATCACCTGCACAAAGCAGAGACCCGGTCCTGGGTCCACCAAACCGGACCCTCTCAACATCTCGGATGTACCTAGAAATTCTGTCCACAGTCAGATCTGACTTAGTGCTTTGATACAGATCCAGCTCTGGCTCCAGTTAGCGGACAGCTCGTACAAACTAAAGGGGTCCGGTATTCCATACTCCCAGAGCAGCTCCACGAGTCCCCAATGAACACCTTATCCTAGTCAACAAAGCACATGTAGACAGATTTGGCGAACTCCCATGCAAGACCCTGCAGAGGGTGTCGAGCTGGTCCACTGTTCCACAAGGATGAAAACCACGCTGCTCCTCCTCAATCCAGGGCTCGACTTTCTAACGGACCCTCTTCTTCAGGACCCCTGAAAAGAGTTTGATGGGGAGGCTGAGGAGTGTGATCCCCCTGTAGCATGTCAATGAAGACAGCCCCACAACATCCGAGCCTTAAAGAACTCCAGACCGGTCTCATCCACCCCGAGGCCCTGCCATGAGAAGCTTTATAACTACCTCTGTGACTTAATTACCGCAGATGGGAGATCTCACCTGAGTCCCCAGACTCTGCTCCCTCATTGGAGAACAGGTCAGTGGGACTGAGGAGATTTTCACCGACCCATAACGCCCTTAGTCTAGATCAGGGGTCGGCAACCCAAAATGTTCAAAGAGCCATATTGGACACAAAAACCGAAAAACAAATCTGTCTGGAGCCGCAAAAATGTAAAAGTCTTAAATAAGCCGGTCGGCAACCTGTTTCAGCCAAACAGCCTTTTAGACCCGTTTCCTACAATAAAGAAAACACTGGAGCATCAACTGACTTTTAACATTGATAATTAAATAAAACTTTAACGTTAAATGTGTTGCATTTAACATAAAAACGAGAAAACGAAATTACATTTCTGCATCCAGCAAAAAAACATTTTAAACTAAAAAAAAAGAAAAGACGTCAGGTTGAAGGTCACTTTAAAAAAAAAATCTATTTTAGTTGTTGTATTTATGTAGGATGAAAAAAGACGCAGCTTTTATAATCTACCAGCAGCAAACCAAACACGCCCAGTAAAAGGACGACGCGCCGCGCGTGCAGTAAGCTACCCGAAAAATGAAATTACTGTTTCACAAAATATGAACAGCTACGCAAAATAATCTGGTCAGCAGTGAAAACAAATGAATCTGCCCACGCAGCGCTGAACATGCTCAGTGCATCAGACACTTTTCTTCTATCGTCGGCCTACCTGCTGGAGAAGTGATCAAAGCGCAGCATGACAGGGTCGGAGTGGACAAATAAGCTTTTGCTCGTTTATTATTCACTTTAAATGCCAGAACTGCAGCAACAGCGCAACAGAGACGCTCCGCTGTGAGGCGTTCGTGGGACAGTGCGCCAGGAGGAAAGTTCAGCGCTCCGCGGCACGTCCACACTCAGTGATTTTCTTTGTTTGTAATTAATTCCGTTTTTAATGTTTAATTCTGTGATTGCTGATTCAATAGGGCTGTATCATGCTATGCTGCACAATAGCGGCACGTGAGCATGAAGTGCAGTTATTAACACTGATTGGCTGCGTAAAGGTTTGTGAGACGCATCATAGCGTGCTGGACAGTTACTCGCTGTTGTACTGCAGTTACCTGCTTGTTGCACCTGACACTCAATGGGCTGCTTTGCAAAATGGTAAAATATAAATTATGTCTTTATTTTAATAGTTGAGTTGGATTTTATTTCACGTGCTGCATTTGCAGTGCTCGGAGAACTCGGGAAAAGTGCGCAACTGTACATGAATCCCTCAGAGGGATCATCATAATCCTCAAATTTAGAATAAGATAAGAAACGTTATTGTCTCTCAAGGGGACATTTGTCTTGGTCTTTTAGAATCACATTATTAAAGTGAACCAACCAAAATACAATACACTTTAGTAGAATAGTCATTAATTCATTTTCCAATGCAGGGAGCCGCAACAGAGGGACTAAAGAGCCGCATGCGGCTCCGGAGCCGCGGGTTGCCGACCCCTGGCCTAGATCAACACGACTCCACCTCTGCTATGCACAGTGTAGCTGGTGCACTGCTTCCCTTTCCTGAGCTGCCGGAGGTTGGACCAGAATTTCCCGGAAGCCACCGAGAAGTCGGTCTCCGTGGACTCTCCCAGCTTCCCACATGCCCGAGTTTTTGCCTCTGTGACCGCTGAAGCTGCATTCTGCTTTGCCTGCCAATACTTATCAGCTGCCTCAAGAATCCCAAAGGCCAGAAAGGCCTGATGGGAATTCCTCTTCAGATAGATAAATGGACAGACTAACCTTTATTGTCCCCTCAGGGAAATTCCAGTTCACAGACACTGTCAGGACATCCAGATAGACAAACAACCAGTATAGACAAACTCACACAAGACAACACGTAACAGATGGTGATGAGCAGGATTAATGTTTTAAACTGTTCAGAGCGGCGATGGCAGAAGGGACAAAGCTTTTGCTGAAGCATGCCCGCTTCCCGCCTTAGGGCTGGACTATACTTGCTGCTGGCGACGCGTCCGCATCATGGTGCCCTGGCCGTAGGTTCCCAGCGTACCTACGGCCATGGCTAAGTGGCCGCACATACCACCTCCGCTGGTGACGAGACCTTTTTTCTTTTGCAGCAGCAAAAGTAAAATGATCGTTTCTTCTTCTTGAAGAAGTTGTCCATGTTGTCCACTTTCCACATACACCTGGGTCGTTCACGTATGCCCCGGAAATACAATCTGACCGGCAGATTGACCTTTTCACATTCTCTGTGTCCACGTGCTGTACTGCTCCTAGCGGTGGCCTCCGGTATTGAGCGTTTTGTCCACGACATGCTGCAGCAAGTATATTCACAGACGACGCAGACCGCGTGTATGAACGTTTGTGTCCACAGCAAGTACATACCAGGCCTTAGAGTCCTGTATCTGCGGCCCGAAGGCGGAGGGCAAGAAGTGGCTGTGGAGGGGGTGATCTGGGTCTGTAGTGACAGTCCGGGCCTTATTGTTTAAGTGGGAAAGGTCCAGGGTGGGCAAGCTGATGATTATGGATGCAATGTTAGTAATCTTGGTGAGTTTATTTCTGTTGGTGATGGACAGCATGTTGAAGTAGCAGGGGGAGCAGTGCAGAAGGAAGGATTGCATGATGCTGGTGTACAACAGGAGGAGGAGTGTTGATGTTCAGCTTGATGGCATCCCTCGCTTCCAGTGTCCATGGGAGTTTTACCAATCATCGAGTTCGGGCAATACCACTGCAAGAGGGACCAACCATTTTATGGCCACCAATCAGGTCAGCTGCCTCAACAATGAGATCATCAGACTCAATCCCCCTCACCTTACCCAGGACACGGATGAAGCTCTGCTGGAGGGGGGCGTTGAAACCGCCAGACATTCCCAGCAGACCCTCACAGCACATTTGGGCCTCCTAGGCCTGCCATTAAATTTTTATTAGGAGAAATGAAAGTTAAAGAGGTAATGATAGAAAGTGAAAAAAAGAAAGAAAGAGAAGAGGGAGAGAGAGAGAGAGAAAAGAAAAAATCAATTAAATAATACAGTTCAATATCACAACTGTAATCCCAAAACAAAAAAACTAAGTGCTGAAAAAAAACAAAACAAAAAAAATATAAACAAAACAAAAAAGAGGAAAGTAAAATTAGAAAGGGAAATAGGGAAAGAGAAAAGTAGAAATTAGAAAGGAGAAGAAAAAAAGAAAAAGGTAGAGCATAGAAGGGAAAAGGGAAACAGTGTCAAAATGCAAAAAAAAGGAGAAAGGGAAGACAGCTAGGAGAACAACCACGCCATGCAAGAGGAGAAAAAGGAGAGGAAAACCAGCAAGGCCCACAACCCCAGACCACCAGAGGAAAGGGGGCGAGCCCGCCCTGGCCGGGGGCCAGGGGGCAGAGGGCCAAACAAAGCCCCCGGGGGCCCGGGGGGAGAGAGCGGGCCGGCAGGGAGACCCCGGGGGAAGGGCCCAAGCACCCCCCCCCCCCCCCCCCAACCCCCACGGAGGGCCGGAGACAACCCACACCCCCCCCCGGAAGAGACACCCAACAAAAAATAAAAAAGAGAAACCAAAACAAAAAAAAAACCCCCCGCCCCCCCCCCCAAAAAACCCCCCAAAAAAAACCCCACGCCCCCACCCAAAAGCAAGAAAACCCCCCCCCCACCCCCCCCCCACGCCCCCCCCCAAACACCCCCCACCCACCCCCCCCCCCCCTACCAACCCCCCCCCCCCCCCCCCCCCCCCCCCACCCCCTCCCCCCCCCCCCCCCCCCCCCCCCCTCCTCCCCCCCCCACCCCCCCCTCCCCCCCCAGCCGCCCCCACCCCCCCCCCCCCCCCCCCCCCCCCCCCCCCTCCCCCCCCCCCCCCCCACCCTCCCCCCCCCCCTGCCCACCCCCCCCCCCCTCCCCCACCACTCACCCCCCCCCTTCCTTCCCCCCCCCCCCCACCCTCCCAGCCACACACCGCAAGCCACCCCCTCCTCCCTCCCCCCCCCCTCCCTCCACCCACCCACCCCTCCCCCCTCCTCCTCCCCCCTCCCTCCCCCATTCCCCTCTCTTCCTCTTCTCCTTCATTCTTCCAACCCCCCCTCTCTTCTTCCCTCGGGGGGGGTGGGCGGGGGGGGGAGGGGGCGCCCCCCCCCCTCCCCCCCCCCCCCCCCCGCCCCCCACCGGGCCGCACCCCCCCCCCCGCCGGGGGGGACCCCCCCCCCCCCCCCCGCTCCCTCTAAGCCATGGTTTCTCATTTGGGTCTTTCCCATGTCTCCCCTACGCTAACAAACCTGACTAAACAACCAACACTTTACCCCCGTCACCACTCCCCCCCATCCCAACCTCCTCCCACCCCCCCAAAGCAGTAACCCCCCCAAACCCCCCCCGCCCCCCCCCCCCCCACAAAACCCCCCCCCCCCGGCCGGGCCCCCCCCCCCCCCCCCCCCCCCCACCCCACCCCCCTCCGCCCCCCCCCCCCCCCCCCAACCACAACCCACCCCACCCCCACCCCCCCCCCCCCCCCCCAACCCCCCCCCCGGGGCCACGCCCCCCACCCCCCCACCCCCGGGACGACACCCGGCAGCGGCCGCCGGGGGGGCGGGAGGGGGAAAAGGCGGGAAACCCCCGCCCCCCCCTCCCCGAATGGACAAACCCAACACCCCCCACCCACCACACACAGCCCGGCACCGGGCGGCTCCGCCCCCCCAGAGGGGAAACCCCCCCCAACCCCCGACACCCGGCCCACCCAAAACAAACCCCCCCCCCCAAAACCCCCAAAAAAAAGAGGGCCCCCCGGGGGGCACGGGGGGACGCAAATCCAGAGGGGATCCCCCGCCCCCCCGCCCCCGGCCGCCCGGGGGGCGGGCCGGGCACCCCCCCCGCCCCGGCCCGCACGCACGCGCCCCACCGCCCCCCCGCCGGGCCGCCCCACCCACCCGCTCCCCCATCATTAAAAGGGGCTAAAGGGGAAGTGGAATAAGTCAAGAAAATCCTAAAATCTAAAAATATAATCTAATAGGTTTTATACAAAATTAAGATTATGCAAGAGAAAAAAAAAGCAAAAAAAGAAAAGAGAAAGAAAAAAAAAAAAAGAAAAAAAAAAAAAAAAAAAAAGAAAAAAACAAAAAAAAAAAGAAAAAAAAAAAGGGAAAAAAAAAAAGAAAAAAAAAAAAGAAAAAAAAAAAAAAACAAATTTGATAGATTTATTAGCCAATCAAGCTCTGCACAATGACTCATTACCTTGTGTTGGAGCATGGAGACATGGAAAACATGCCGGATTGCGGCCCTCGTAGAGCCGAACTGAGTGACCCTGGTCTAAGCCATCTCATTACCAGGTGGTGATCAATGGGCTCTATGCACATCTCCACCTCCTGAACTTAAGGTAGCTGCTTTGTTTCCTCTTTCATTACTGGATGAACTAATTAACCCAGGTGTGTCTAATCTCAGTACCTGGCCAGACACACCTGGATTAATCAGTTCGTCGGGAACTGGAAACAGACGGGAAACAAAGGAGCTACCTTAAGTTCAGGAAGTAGTGGAGTCGTGCATAGAGCCCATTGATCAGTCCGTCCCTTTCTTCACCTAAGTGAGCAAGACATGCCTGCAACATGCTTATGACTACAGAGGTGGTCACTGAACTACGGCCCAGAGCGCCCTGCTCAGTCCTGTTTTTGTGTTAATAATCCTCATTTGAGCTTTTAAATCTGTTCCTGTAGCAGCCTGATTTTATTCCATGAGTTCCTGGCCTGCTGGTCGTCTTGTCTGTGCTGGTTCCCATACATAAGTACATGTCTTTGTGATGATTGCATTGCATCATGTCCTGTATCTGACAAGGTTTTGTTTTGATGTATTAATCAACATGCAAGTTCCCCATCAGAGCTCCTGAACTCATCACTCCCTCTGCCTTCCTTCAGCTTTTCAGAAACCCCAGGTATGTGTCATCGAAGCGGATTGCGGTGTTTCTCAGCATGGATGATGAAGTGTGCACACGGGAGATCATCAAAGATGTGTTCAGATGGGGAAAAAGCTGCTTCATCCCCAGGTACGAGCGCAGCAGCTCCCACATGGACATGTTGAGGCTCAACAGTCTGCAGGACATGGAGACGCTGCCTCTGACATCCTGGAACATCCTACAGCCGGCTGAGGACGACCACAGCCGAGAGGAAGCGCTGGCTTCAGGTGACTCCTGACTTCCCGTTAGTCCACAGTTCTCTGCTTGTCTGATGATGAAATGATCTGTGTGTTGGTGAATTATTGAAAATACAGGTTTTAATAATGACACTCTGGCCTCCAGGAGGCCTGGACCTGATCTTGATGCCGGGTCTGGGCTTTGACCGGTCTGGGAGACGTCTGGGACGAGGGAAGGGATTCTACGATACGTACCTGGAGCGCTGCAGCAGGCAGGACGGAGGAAAGCCTTACACCATCGCCTTGGCCTTCAGAGAGCAGATCTGCCCGGAGGTCCCCGTGGACGCCAACGATGTGCTGATAGATGAAGTCCTCTACGAGGATCACCAGTAACCAGCCAGTTACAGCTGGTTATTCATCAACTCAGCATGATGCCACAGCTAGCTAACGTTTAATAACTTTAATCATTTTATTAATGAGTGTAATGAAAGGAGGATCCGCACATGAAACCACTGGTCTGCAGCCGTCAGAGTGATTTCCTTCCTGGGACCAGTTTACAGCCATTACTGCAGAACAATGATGGTATTTTATCAATAAAAATCAGAACTCTGATGAAATCATCAGCACGGTGATTCAGACGTTTACACAAATGTCAGATTAATGTCAAAGGAGGCTGTCAATAAATCATCTGTCCGTGCACGAAGAGAACGGCGGAGCTTTTATCAAGTCAGGATTTTTTATTAAGCACTAATTATCTAAAACCGAGTTGATCTAACCTGAAACCTGAAAAATACAGTGAGAATAAAACTGCTGGAAAATGTCTTTTTGTTCGTAGTGGTTCATCTAACCAAGAGTTTCCTGCTACTTCTCCTCCTCCTCCATCCTCACTCATGGATTGACAGAATTGGTTTTTTCATCAAGAAAATATTGATGACTACCTAACGATCATCCTATGAAGAGATTCTCCGCAGAGGCAAACCGCTTCAGAAAGACCTTTATTTCACTTCAGCTTTATTTCACAAAAAAGTCATTTAAGGTACTTTACAATCAATTCAAGCCAATTCCCTGTGATCCAGTAAAAACAAATCCACATTAGTCCAGTTTATAATTATGGAAGAGGATTAAGGCCACTGGAGAAAAAAATAAATCGGAGAAAAAAGTCATAACGCTGACTTTTTTCTCCAAATTGCATCTTTTCTTCAGTGGCCCTAATCCTCCTTCGCATGTAATAATTGTGTTCATATAAGCCATTTCATAAAAAATAATTACCTAGCAAAGGAAACTACTGGAATCTTCTCTTTGATTCGTCCATCATGAACTGCGTGACAGTGGAGAGGAAAACCTCCACCAGGTCCAGAACCAGGAAGGACGGCCTGGACCAGCCGGCGCTGCAGAAAACCTTCAGAACTACCTCTGTGGGTAGTTCACCCTGACCATGGTATAATTATAAACCAAATCCATCCTTCTGTCTGTGCAGGAAGACTTCAGCAGCTCTGTCTGAGGACAGAAAACGCTGATGTTGGCCCAGTGAGGCCAATTTGAAATCTAATTGGTCAGAGAAGTAGTCCCTCTCTCTGGCTCATATTGTTAAGGTTGCATCGGCCAGCACAACTGAGTCTGAAGGCCCTGGGCAGATTAGATTGACATGGCAACAGACAAAGACTGAAATCTTATTGGACAAATGCCTTTGGCAGCATAAGAGATGAGCAGAAGACCCTTCAAGATTAGATTTATCAGAAAGAAACGTTTTAAGTCCAATTCTGAAGGAATAGAGGGAGTCTGCCTTCCAAACCTGTTCAAAGCCTCCGTTGCTGAGGCTGCGAGGTGGTCAGTGATAATTCACTGCCTGCCCCCGCCCCGCCCCTGAAAAAGGTCATACATTCTAATAGTTGGCTGGTTTAGCTTTGATTACGGCAGCGTTCGCTGTGGCATTGTTTCCAGAGGCTTTTGTAATGTCAGCAGATTTATTTCCATCCAGTGTTGCATTAATTTTTCATCATGATCTTGATGATGATGGTAGAGTCTGACCGCTGGACACAGCTTTCTAGCACACTTCATCTGCCTTACCCTGATGCCCCATCACTCTGGAACAGGGTAAATCTGGACTCATCAGACCACATGACCTTCTTCCATTGCTCCACAGTCCAATCTTTATGCTCCCGAGCAAACTGAAGCCTTTTTTTCCGGTTAGCCTCACTGATCA
>JALJCO010003810.1:0-156437 GCA_023101725.1 Atherinomorus stipes
TCTCTCGTTCACGTCAGCGGGAGAAAGAAATCCAATTCGCGTACTGTGGAGAGCGCGTGCTTGTGGCCGGTTCTGGTGAGAAGAGAGAGCCCGCACTCAAAGACGAAGTTACTTTCACTTTCCGGAGTTTCTGGCACATTTTAACTGAGGTCCTGTTCCAATACACATTTTAACGTGAAAAAGTGGGATTTCCGGGTGATGACACCTTCAACTACACTGTCCAGTCCACATTCCCGTGTGGACAGTGTATAAAATAAATGACGGAAAAACCTCAAAAAGGCCCCCCCCCCCCCCCCCCCCCCGTCTGTTCTTGCATCCACAACAACTGCCCTTGGTCCCCTGGCTTCTTCTAAACGTTCTTGTGGGATAAGTCTTGGAATCACAGTGGATGACTCGTTAAAGATTGACAAACACACAAATGTAGTTTTAAGGGACTCCTTCTTACACTTGAGGATGCTTGCAAAGATAAAATCATATGTTCCCAAATACAACCTTGTCAGATGTATTCAACTCCTGATTTTTTTACGTCTTGATTATTGCAATTCACTCTTCGCTGGCCTTAGTAAATCCTCCTTACAACGTCATCAGGCAGTTCAGAATGCAGCAGCCCGCCTTCTCTCTGGCTCTGGACAATATGAGCATGTTTCCCTGTCCTAGCCAGTCTTCCCTGGCTCCCTGTTTGTTACAGGGTTCAATTCAAGATCTTGTTATTGGCCTTTAAATCATTGCATGGTTCTGCTCCCAGTCACCTCTGAGTTACTGTCCCACAATGTACCTACCAGATCTCTGAGATCATCCTCTATCGCTCCTGGAAGTACCAAGACACAAACGCAATTCCAAGGGCACTAGGGCTGTCTTCACTGCTGCCGCGCCTCTGGAATACACGCCCCCTTGAACTCAGGTCAACACAGTCTATTACGTCTGTTAAAGCCATGCTCAGATCCCATCTTTTGGCTACCATGATGGAGGTAGCCTATCAGATTCTAGCTTCTGTATCACATGATGGAGGTAGCCTATCGGATTCTAGTTTCTGTATCACATGATGGTGGTAGCCTATCGGATTCTAGTTTCTGTATCACATGATGGTGGTAGCCTATCAGATTCTAGCTTCTGTATCACATGATGGTGGTAGCCTATCAGATTCTAGCTTCTGTATCACATGATGGAGGTAGCCTATCGGATTCTAGTTTCTGTATCACATGATGGTGGTAGCCTATCAGATGTCATGATGATGCTGCTACTGTTAGTGCTGATGATGATGTTTTGGTTTCTTTCAGTGCTTTAATGCAGGTTATTGATATATATATATATATATATATATATATATGTTTTGGTAAATTTATAATATAACTATTACATCTAATATTTGAACATTTTCCATTAAATAAATGTAAATAACCTTAACCTATACCTAAGTTATTTGATAATTGAAAGAAGTTTTTAAACTTATGTTTTAAACTTTTGTTTAATTTTCTCATCAATATAATTTATTATTGTTTTAAAAGCATTTCTTTTCAGTACTTCTGTTCTCAAGTTTGACTTCTAACAAATATTGCACTTGCATTCAAGATATTAATGCAAATGGTAAAATCATGTAATTTTCTTTTAAGGGACTAAAAGTATCAGTATTGGTATCGATATCGATATCAATGTCGATGAAAAAAGCCCCATTAACTACTGGTATTGTATCAACAGGAAACATTTTGGTATCGCCCATCCCTACAGCAGATATGATCATGTTATGGCTGCTTCGTAATGACACACAGATACAACACAGTTGTACTGTGATCTCAGCTTTGGCCTCTCTTCTCAATACAATATGTTTTTGAAAGCAGTTTTTTTAATTAATTAGAAAATATCTTGAAAATCCACCTGTATATGCTCTGTATGGGTGGAATAAAATAACAGGTATGTTGGAAATGTTTTTATACTCTGTGTCATAATTTAACTCTGTGTTATACTGTATTTGATAATGACACACTTGCTGAGAAGAAAACTTCACACAAAGGTTGCCGAGCCCGCTCTATAATATCAATATGTTCACCCTTATCTTGCAGAGCAGCTTCTTCCATGTGCTTACTAGTATTCCCAATCTTAAGCCTGGGTAAAAGACGTAATTAGATTCTTTTATTTCCTTTTAAACACCTGGAAATAATAAGAGACAAGCTGTTAAATGAAAAGCATTAAATTCTTGGTCTGGTGGAGACTTTCGAACTTGCCTCCAGGTCATTCACTGCAGCGCTGTGTACTTGAGAAAACACAAACGCGACTGAAATTTCCTCTTCTTTGGATTTAGCTCATCTTGATTCACTTTTCACTTCATCAAAACAACCTTGTAAATCCCCTGGAGAACACACAAGCACACATTTACTGTAAATGTATAATTGTCTAGCTTTTCTTCACAACATCACACCTCAGTGTCTTGATAAATATATTTGTGAACAGCATCTCTGTAACCTTTTCTAGACTCTGCAAAGAACTTAACATGTGTTCATAATTCACTCATCCACTCATGCATGCACACTCAGTGTTTATTATACGGTGTTTATTTGATTTCAGGCACTTTTGAGTTTTCTTTTTCTCAAAAATTAAATGTCACTAAGAAATTCAACGTCACAATACATTGCCACACCTGCCTTACCTGAATTGTTGTTTTCCTGCAAGTTAAAATCTAAATTTGTTAATATACATTAATTTAAGACTTTTTTTTAATGGTTCTTTTAGTCAGATACCCCATAAAAACGTCACCACATGCATGATGGTAATGACATTTTACAGTTTTTAGCTAACTGTGCTAAAATGGAAAAGCTAGCATAAACATTCTTCTAGCAACACTGTAAAAAAAATCTGTATATTTTACAGTAAACTGGCCGCTGTGGTTGCCAGAATTTTACCGTAAAAAATATGGTGACCACGTAAAGGACAGTACAGTATGGCTTTATAGAACTGTGAATTAAAAGGTTGAATACAGTGTTATTTACAGTAAATTACAATTAAAGGAATGATACATCATAAACCACTTTACAGTAATGTTTGTAAAAAATAACAGGAGAATGTGAACTATTTTGCAGTAAACTATGGGGACCATGTATAAGTAATAACAGTATGCTTTTATAGAAACTGTACATTTCAATGTGGAAAACTATTTTATTTGGGGTAAATTACTATATAAAATAATAATTCAGGTTTCATAATAATGGATTAGGTTTATATCGCATATTTTCTTGCAGGGCATTCGTTCACTCAAATATCAATATTTTGGTATCGATCCGCACATCACTAATGATAAGTTACGTGTAGCCACAGCTGCCCTAGAGCAAACTGACAGAAACATGGCAGCCAGTTCAGGCTAATGGCCTCCCCGACCACCACATTCATACAGCAGTGATGTCCTCACTGGAGGGAAGGAGGGAGAAGTGTCTTGCCCGAGGACACAATGACAGATGACCGAGGGATCATTGGACAACCTGCTCTACCATCTGAGCCACCGCCGCGTTTCTGGTTTTGCTTGAAGCGGCTTTGTGGACCACAGCTGTCGTCACGAGTGACGACATCATCAATGTTGCTCAGGCCTTCTTGGTGACGTCCATGTTTGAATTATATTTCACTTTATAACCACATTTATTACACGTGTTTTACACCTGTTATAACACTAAACACATGTTATTTATCATTTCTTAACTTATGGTGGTATACTGTACTATTTTTCTTTTTAATTAAATTTTTTAACCATATCTTTAACATCTTATTTATGTATAATTTCAGGTGTGTTCTTGCTGAATTGTAACAGTTTTATACTATAAATTCAAAAGTACTCATCAGCTAAATCAGTCATTTAACCAGCAAAATACCGTTAATTTCAGTGTGTTTACATATTTGTGACATTATAGTATTTCCCCGTTAATCTTACCACACTTTTACATTTTTCACAGCAAAATTGTCTTTTTCACATATTCTTGCAGTAAATGTACAGTTCAACACCATTTCTTAATTTACAGTAATTACACGTATCTTATACACTTGTATCCTGTTTTCAGTTATACAGTCTTTTACTGTTGGATTTAACAGTTTTTTACTCTAAATTCTACAAATATTTCTTACAGTGTAGATAGAGCTGTACAATGTTTTTATATTAATATGAAGTTTTTACACAAAAATCTTTGAATATCTATGAACTACAAGCTGTTTGGTAATGACATGTAATAAAAATATCCTGCACCTTGTCAGTATAAATGAGAAAAAAACTTGCTGTTCCAGTATTTAAACATCTGTCTTCCTGCTGTCCAGTATGTGATGGAGTTGCAGCACAAACTGACACAGTTAAAGAATCATATTTCACATAAACTTTATTGATCTAAAAACATTTAACGTGGTGGTAATGACTGCAATATTAAAGGATAGACATAGGGGTGAATATGGGAAAACTGGGACACTTTCTGAAAATGTAACCTCAACGTAATTTCTGATTATGAACCAAACGCCCATCATATGAAACCATTCTAAATAGTTTAAGATCTGTAAACTATGTAGAAGAAATAACAAAGAAAAACTAAACACTGCATGGATGACCCTTCACCAAAAACACACTGACCCCAAAACCAAAATTTCCAGGCACTATTGGTAAAGTGGGACACTATATATTGACAAACTGGGACACTGGCAGCACATTCCATTTCAATGTAAATATAATAATAAAAACAACAACAATTCATTTCTGATGAATATAAATATTAACAAGAACTTTCATGGACATAAAGAGAAAGGGACAAAAAGACACTAGTTCATTCCCTGAAGAAATTTTTAAAAAATAGCTCCATAAAAAAAATGCATAAAAAACGTTGAAAAAGCTTTAATGAATGTAAAATTTTAGACAGACATGAGGAGAAATTTTGTATAATCACCACTGGTCGTTAAAACATATACATTTATATGTTTTCTTAAAATTCAACAGGGACACAAAAAAGCCCGAAATCAAAACAAATATGTTCTATAAACAGCATGCAGGGCTTTTCCTCTACAGTCGCACACCAGTGAACTTATGTGGGGTCATGCTGGGTTCAGTGTCACGTCCATGGACATGTGGACACACCAGGATCGAATCACTGACCTTTTTTATTCAGAGATCACTACTCCACTGGCTGATTGACAGTTGCTATATACTGTATATGTTTGGAGATAACTTGAAACTTCAACTGCAAGGATGTGGTACTTCTCCAATTATATTTTCATCCAACCTCTGGCCAAAATTCACTGCTAATTATTTATCATCTACAAAAATGGGAGAAAAATTAACTGAACAGTAAAGATAAATGTTTTTTTTTTTTCAGAGATTTGCTTGCTTCTAAGCTCACATCAGGGGCCAAAAGATTAATCAGACAGATTTTCATACATAAACAGATATCAGGACTGGCATGCTACGAAGCTGAATTACAACAAGCTTTATTTGGTTTTGAGACTTTCTCATGCGTTTGGTTTCAGCTTGTTTTCAGGAATTGTGCAACAACATCACAGGAATTCTCTCAGCGTGTTTTGTCGTCGTCCCCCCCCCCCCCCCCCCCAAGAAGCAGAGAAAACGCACATCTGCAGTGTAGCCGGGGAATGACGTGAGTGTCCGGTGAGAGCTGCGATAACCTGAAAGGGTCTCCTTCCTGCACAGCTGTGCTCTACCAGCACAACAACCCTCATGAATGAATTAGTCACCCAACACACGTGCAAACACAAACTCACAAACAGATGCAACTCCGACAGGTTTTTCTCCTGCGTATGAAATGGGATGTAGTGAATGAACCTGGAAATTCAGTTTGTGAGGAAGGAAATGCGGTGTTATCATGACAGTGAGAAAAACATCCCCACAACTCACACACACACATCCACCCTTCCAACCAACACACCACCACCCACTGGTTTTAATATCCAACAGCTGAGTGACCTCATGAGAAATTTGTCAATGGAGAGTGTGGGCAGCGCTCTTATCTGCCTCTACAGATTTAGACCCCTTGAAGGTTTATTATACACAATAACAGTGAGGCAGCACATCCTGCTCCGCTCGATGAATAACTTTGCAATCAATTGTTGGGAACATACAGAGCAGTTGCGTAGGAATCGTTCAGTTCATGCCCTGATAGCAGCTGCAGATAGCTGCATGACACTAACAATGTTAGCTGGGCCATTTTCTATTCATGTTTTTATTTTCTAACCCACCGACATTAACAAACAAAGTGATGTGGATAGAAAGTACCATGGGAAATCCGAGGCTCTGTGTGATTAAATAAACTGCTTGTTCTCTGCATCAGTGAAAAGTTGAACTCTTTCTTCACAGAAATCCATCTGTTCAGGAGAAGTCATTTAAATTCTGAAATAAAAAAAACTTATTAGATTTTGATTTGTTCAATTTAGCAGCAGTTTGTGTTTAATAGCTGTGAGTTGAAATGTGACTTCAGCTCAGATGTTAGTGTAATTAGAGGCAGGTGTGCCTGTTTGTTCAGAGAGCAGTCTTTGCCTGGTAATTGCATGCTGTTCCTTCCACTGCTCTCAACAACCTGTTTCAAGGCAATGTTCTCCAACCCCGAGGACACCGGAGCCTGATCATACCAGCCTAAATAGCAGAGGGATAGGCTGGTTTCATAACTGCTGGTGGTTTTATTCACAGACTTTCTCATAAAATTGCACAACAAAGATTTTAAGCTGGACTAAGTGGAGCTGCACCGCTCCAGGTATCACCGGGCAGCGACCTGCGGTGGACAACAGTCATGCCAAAGCGGAAATCCAGAAAAGTGATAAAAATTGTAGTTCTTTCTTCATCCACTAGGGGGATTTTTGGCTCCAAAACAGCGCAAATCCCCATAAAAATAATGATAATGGTTTAGATTTCTATAGCACTTTTCAAGGCACTCAAAGCGCTTTACAGTGCTGTAGATCCATTATTCTTTCACTCCTTAGTCGTACTTGGTGATGGTAAGCCTCATATGTATCGTGGCAGCCATTTCGCGCCTACGGCCCCTCTGACCACCACCTGAAACCATTCACACACATTCATGTGCCAGCAGTGCCCCCAGTGGAGGCAAGGAGGGTTAAGTGTCTTGCTCAAGGACACAGTGACTCATGGCTGAAGGATCGGGATTTGAACCACTGATCCTTTGATCATTGGCCGACCTGCTCTACCACCTGAGCCACAGCTGCCCCTAATATATAGACTATGTTTAAAAAAAAAAAAAAAAGTCATCTTCACAGCAGATATTAAAATGTTTGCAGCAGAAATAAACACATTTACAATAGAAATAAACATGTTAGAGCAGAAATAAACATGTTTACAACAGGAACAAACATGTTTACAGGAGAAATAAACGAGTTCGCAGCAGATTTAAACATGTTTACAGTAGAAAAACATGTTTGCAGTAGAAATAAACACATTTACAGCAGAAATAAACATGTTTACAGTAGAAATAAACAAGTTTGCAGCAGATATAAACATGTTTACAGCAGAAAAAACATGTTTGCAGTAGAAATAAACACATTTACAGCAGAAATAAACATGTTTACATCAGAAATAAACATGTTACAGCAGAAATAAACACATTTACAATAAAAATAAACATGTTTACAGCAGAAATAAACATGTTTACAACAGGAAGAAATATGCTTACATTAGAAATAAACATGTTAACAGCAGAATTAAATATGCTTACACCAGGAATAAACAAGTTTGCAGCAGATATAAACATGTTTACAACATAATTAAACATGTTACAGCAGATAAAAACATGTTTACAGCGGAATTGAACATGTTACAGGAGAAATAAACACATTTACAGTAGAAATAAACAAGTTTGCAGCTGATTTAAACATGTTTACAGCAGAAAAACATGTTTGCGGTAGAAATGAACACATTTACAGCAGAAAAAAACATGTTTACATCAGAAACAAATATGCTTACACCAGAAATAAACTTGTTAACAGCAGATACAAAACACGTTTACAGCAGAAATAAACATGTTTACAACAGAAATACACACATTTACGATAGAAATTAACATGTTTACAGCAGAAATAAACATGTTTGCGGTGGAATTAAACATGTTACAGTAGAAAAAAAAACAGGTTTGCAGCAAATATAAACATGTTACAGCAAAAATAAACATGTTTACAGTAGAAATAAACATATTTACAGCAGAAATAAACATGTTTGCAGCAGATATTAACATGTTTACAGTATAAATAAACACATTTACAGCAGAAATAAACAAGTTTGCAGCAGATGGAGGAACCATCACTGTCCCAATTCTGCCATTTTCCTGCACTTGTAACATACACACTCCAACCCTTAATGGGCTAGAGGCAGGAATTGTAAAAGAATACACAAGGATGTCCAGTTTTTTTAGACTAATGGGTGATGAATCGTTAAAAAACAAAAAGAACGTTTCCACCCACATCTCTCTCCGTTGCCTTGCTGTGTGCTGCATAATGCGCTGTGATTCAGTGGCTGAATTTCCCGCGCTGTCCTGCCGATGTGATATCAAATTACGCTGCATCCGTGTTCCCGACAGTGTTAATACAGGAAGGAGACGTTGCGGTAAATTCAAACACTGTAAGCGATAGTTATGGATTTTTCAACAAACGATCCAGATCAACTGCAAGACATAAAAAGTGTAACTATGAAGAAAAAGACTTTATCAGTGTAGTAAACAACGTTATAGCTTCAGTTTGTGCTCCGGTGACGGCTTGGCTCATGGCTGCAGTTACCCGCAGCGGCAGTCGCAAGTCTCATTTCTTAATCTTGCCTCAAGTCTCTTTAATGTGCACTTTTACCAACTGCATACTTCATGCAGGACCGTAGGGTTTAGTGCGGACAGGGCCCCAGTCTGCAGCAGAGTAGGAATATGGTGGTTTTAGTAGCTAACAGCAGGTCCAAACCTTACCTTTAGCCTGGCTTATCTTCGTTAGCTCCTGTTAGTTTTGAGTTAGCTTGGTTAGCATTTAGCCCAGAGTACGTCGGCTGTCAATCATTCATCAATCATTGAGGCTGCTCTTTGTCCATTTTAGTATTTTTCTGGGAGTGACGACACACGCGACACGGCTAAATGGGGATGGTGGGAAACGCCCACCTGGCTTCACTTTCCCCTTTAGACAAGTTTCACAGACATTTCTGTTTTACTTCCATATCAAACAAGCGCTTCGAGTCAATAATATCTGCATTCATTTACACTGAATAGTGATGTCTCTAAAATGGTAACATTCTCCTTTATGTCTTCTAAAAGAACATGTTTTATTACTTCCTCACCTGCTACGACACTGAACTGAGAGGATGATATGATGAAATGACCTGATGTTACAACTAGCTATATATTTCTGTACTTTGTTGAGTCCTATGGTGATAAACAGGAACGCCATAGACTTCCATAGTGACGCAGTCAGCTGTGTGTTGATAGCGACACACACACGGCAGTTTAGTGTCAACGAAGACAAATCGTTTTTTTTTTTTGTTTTTTTGAGTTAAAGGGACTTGAGGCAAGATTAAGAAACGAAACTCGCGACTGGTGCAACTGGCGCTTCAGGTAACTGCAACCACGAGCCAAGCCGTCACAGGTTATAAACTGAAGCTATAATGTTGTTTACTATGCTTTTTCTTCGTAGTTCCACTTTATAGTGTCTTTCAGTTGATCTGGATCGTTTGCTGACAGCAGAAGAATCCATAACTATCGCTTACAGTGTTTGAATTTACTTCGACCGTCTTCTTCCTGTATCAAAACTTCGGATGCAGCGTCATTTGACGTCACGTCCGCAGGGCAGCGCGGGAAATTCGGACACCGAATTGCAGCGTATATTGCAGCACACAGCCTGTTTAAGGCAACAGAGAGAAATGTTATTTTTGGTATTTAGCACTTCATCTCCCATTAGTATTAAAAAAAATGAACATGCATGTTTTGTTTTCTTTTTTAAATTCCTGCCACTAGTCGCTTTAAGGATAACGGAGAGTTTGAGACAGCGGGCTGCACCCGGTGGTCGGTCACGTAGCTGCGTGGCTGCCGTCCTACGGTGAGTTCACTCAGTTAACAAGGCTCATATTTAATTGTTTTCACAAGCTGCTGCAGCAACGTACGGCACAAAATGTCCAAGACCGCTTTTTGGGTTTATCAATATCCACTTTTCAGTCATCGAGTTCGCCAGCTCTGCATATGTGTTTTATTGATTTGCGTATGTCCTCAGTGTAAAATATTCTGTAACCGTGGTAACCGGAAGCCCTTGACAGAAACTGGCAGACATGGCAGCTCCCATGGTTTCGGCCATGAAATTTGTCTATACGGAGCTGAAGTCACGCCCCTCTACATCCACACTATGAGACCTAAGACAAAAAAATATGAATGGAAGTTAATGAGGAGAAAATAATTAACTTCTGGTCCCAGTCGTTCTCTGTCCTGGATTCCAGATGTGTTGGTTATGAATTTAAATGAAAATTTTTCATGCAATGAAAAAGTACCATAGATTTCAGATTATTTCAGGATTTACTTGAAGCCTCTGTGTGAACTACAGCTCTTGTCACAAGCGACATGCGTCACCAGCTGCCCGATTACGCTACTGTTGTGATTTTACTCCGGCATGTCACCGCTTTTTATTTTATCTTTTAAAAGAACAGGAAAAAGAGCACGTACAGATGTGAAAACCGTTTTAAGTCAGGAAATGTTGAGTCTTTCCATTACGCTGATGGAACGATGTCCAGTCTCGTTCACGCCGTCGCAGGGAGCGACGTCATCACTTGCAACATGAGCTGTAGTCCACAAAGCGGCTCCAAGTAAATCCTGAAATTATCGGAAATCTTCGCGGTATTTTATTTTTTCTGTGCACAAAAAATTTTCATTTAAAGGTACAGTATGTAAGAATTACTGACATCTAGTGGTAAAGATGGTATTTGAAAGAAAAGAGGTTTTCTTTCAAATGACTTCATATTGTAAGCACTGTTGTGAACATACGGTGGCTCTTAGTGGCCAAAATTCTCCCAGACATAAAGATGTTTTAATCTGTGAGTGGATCCTCTGGTTTCAGGTGTAGCTATGACTGGACTATGAGTAACTACTGTTAATGTCTTGTAAGGCATTATTGATCCCAAACAGTGCTCTAACTCCCGTTAAACAAAGCTGGTACAGCAGTTTTAAAGTTCAGACGGTTCCCACTTCACACATATTGTTTTGTCCATTCAGGGTCACGGTAGTAAAAATGGTGGAACAAATATGGCAGCATCCATATGTGCACCGCCCACCAAGTAGATATAAATGACTGATTCTCAGAAAATAAAACATACCAGCTATTCTAGTGCAGCCATTACACATCAATTGAAACACAGTTTATAATTTTATATCACATTTTTCTGCCTTTGATTTTTTACATACTGTACCTTTAAATCCATAACCAACAAATCTAGAATCCAGGACAGAGATCGACTGGGACCAGAAGATAATTATTTTTTCCCCAATGACTTCCATTCATATTTTTTCGTCTCTTGGTCTCATGGTGCGGAAGTAGAGGGGCGTGATTTCGGCTCCCTATTCATATGAGACCAGGGACTACATCCATTTTTTTTTTTTTTTTTTACAGTCTCTGGGTACCACTTTATGTTTCTGGAAGGCAGAAATATGCCCAGTTGCAGTATTTTACTTTATTTTTTGTTTTTTTCTGTTTACTTGTTTTTAATGCATACACTTTCACTTTCATACATTTTCATATCTGATGAAACCATTCAAGTTTTAATTTTTTATTATTTTTTTGGGCTCATGCACAAACAACTTTTGTCTCAGGAATGAACTGCTGGGTTTCTGGGTGGCAGATGGATAACAGATTTGATTATAGTTGACAATTTTGTCTGTTAATCCATCAGGGACTGAAGAGGAAACTGTCTTGTTTGGTTCAATGTCTAATAAGTGTTCCATTCCATTGTACTACGTAATGGAAAAAGACCTGGTTTGGCATTAAACTCCAGCCCATTAGCCAGAAAATGATGCAGGAAAACATTCAATATCCTTCTGCAGTCAAGCTTTCGTGGCATTTTAAACAAGCTGCTGCCATCTCCAACCTCTCTTGCAGGTGTAGCCGCCAACTCCTTCTCTTTTGGCCTAATTTCTAATTCAATCCAATTATCTATTTATGTCTTAACTAAACCACACATTCCATGTGGTTAGTTAATGAAAAATACAAAAGAAAGTTTTATGAATCAACTTTTTCATTTAATCTAAATTTAATTCAATCTTATCGTTTTGATATTGCAAAGCTGAGCTGTGTACAGCACAGCATGGGTCATGCCCTTAGGTTTGTACATTGTTGCTCAACACAAAGTAACGCTGATTGTCTGGGCTGGCCTCAGCACATTAGTGCATACAATGGTTAGAAATACACCACAGTTACAGTAGTTGGACTCATCTGGCTCTGTTTTCTGAATACCTACCACACATTTCTTTACCCTGCAGCTGGTACAAAACCACATCATCTGACAACATTGGGTATGCATAGCTCTTCTACTTCTCATCAGCAACTGCAGCTTAACTCTTCTTATGTAAAATGTGAAAATTTGGATCATCTATGGTGTTTTTTTTTTTCCCCTCGTTCCACAAGTTAAAACCATTAATGTTCATAAAAGTTGGATGAGTTGTGGTGTTCAGCAATTTTGAAAACATACAATAGACTGAGATTGAGTTCTGAACTTTAATTGGGCCAATCCAAACATTTAGTGAAAATATTTTCCTTTAAAACTTAACCAGATATCCTGGCCTCTCTCTCTCTCTCTCTCTCTCTCTCTCTCTCTCTCTCTCTCTCTGACACCCTCTAGTGTTGCAGGATAAAACACCACTGTTGTGATATGCACATGGAAGTCATACAGCCATAAATACACATGGTATTTGCTGACATCATAAAGAAGATGCCAAAAACACACAGAAAATGCGAAGTGATAAGATTTGGTATTGCTACAGGATTTAAATATTCTTGCTTTTCTTCGTACCATTTGTTTTGTTTTTTTTCAGGGGTGGGACTTAATTTTATTGTAATTAATTACATTTTATTGTAATTAATTACAATAAAATGTATGCATTAAGAAATGAACATGTTAAGAAATGTACACATTTAACCGCAGTTAGTATTTGCAACGCAGAATGTTTGTCAGTGCTGATTTTTTGGTGCACCTGATGACACTGATGCACACGTCAGAGCTTGGCCTTTGTTACTATGCTTAGAAAGTTTAGACCCCTCTAATGATTTTTTTCCAAAAAAGCGACTAAATCTAGTGAAGTTTTCAAGAGTTACTGGAGACTTTTAGAGACAAATGTGACAGAACGTACGTTTTCTCCTCAGTTAACAGCGGATGCAACAACAGCATCCATCTCAGCTCCCAGCTGCAGTCAGAGCAGAACATGTTCATGTCTGCTCCATGAACTAAACTAAAAATCTACGCTCAAAGATACCACGATCCTGCACAGACTCACCACCAGATAAGAATTCATTTTAGACATTAACAAAAATGTTACTCTTTGTGGCAACTGAAGCTGAGATCAAAAAGTATTGAACATGTCAACATTTTTTTTTCAGAAAGTATATTTCTAGTCGAGCTATTGACATGAAATTTTCACCAGATGTCGGCAACAACCTAAGTAATGCACACATACAAAGAAATCCCAACATTTATGTCCATAAATGAAGTTATGTGTAATATAGTGAAATGACACAGGGAATAAGTATTGAATACGCTTACTGAAATTTATTTACTACTTAGTGCAAAAACCTTTGTTGGTGATTCCAGCCTCCAGACGCCTCCTGTATGGAGAAACCAGTGGAATACGTTGCTCAGGCATGATTTTGGTCCATTGTTCCACAAAAATGCCTTCAAATCTTCAAGGTTCCAGGTCTCTTCTGTCAACTCGAATCTTCAGTTCTTTCAGGTCGGGTAAATAACTGGTCCGTTCTAGCAGCTTTATCTTCTTCTTCTTAAAGCAGGTGAGTGTTTCTTGGCTGTGTGTTGGAATGGTCGTCTTGCTGAAAGATCCAGCCTCTTTTCATCTTCAGCAGCTGCAGATGCAGCAGATTCTGGTCCAGAATGTCTCTCTACTTTTCTCCATTCATTCTTCCTTCAATGATAATTAGTCTGCCAGTACCACATGCTGAAAACACCCCCCGCCATGATGTTCCCACCTCCAAACTTTACTGTTGCCATGGTGTTTCTGGGGTCAAGTGCGGTGCCATTTCTCCTCCAAACATGTTGTGTCGTATGACATCCGTAGAGTTCAGTTCTGGTCTCATCTGACCAGACTATGTTTTCCAGAATCTCATGGGTTTGTCCAGATGTTGTGTTGCAAACTTCAAACCAGCATCAACATGCTTCTTCTTCAGAAATGGAGTCTTGCGTGGTGTGCATGCATGAAGGCCATTGCGGTTGCGTGCATGACTTCTTGTTTTCTCTGAAACAACTGTAGCTGCTGGTTCCAGGTCTTTCTGAAGCTCTCCACGAGTGGTCCTGGGCTGTTGGAGAACCTTTCTGATGATTGTTCTGACTCCTCTGTCTGAAATCTTGTGAGGAGCACCTGGCCGTGGCCGCTTTATGACCATGCCGTGTTCTTTCCACTTCCGTATGATGGTCCCAATGGTGCTCACTGGAACTTTCACAAGTTTACAAATGCACCTGGAACCAATGCCTTCAGTGTGTTTGCAATAATAAGTTTGCGTAGGTCTTTAGACAGCTCTTTGCTTTTACCCATCATGCAATGCTTGTCTGACAGCTTGGCGATGAGAAACCTTTTTAAAGGCATCAGTCAGGACTAAACCAGCTGATATTACTTTGCACTGATAGAGGACAGGATTACTTTCTAAATACTGACAGACTCCAGCTGCTTTCTTGGCTTCCAGATCTTTTTGTCCTCCATTTCTTCATGTGTTTAATACTTATTCCCTGTGTCATTTCACTATATTACACATAACTTCATTTATGGACATAAATGTTTGGATTTCTTTGTATTTGTGCATTACTTGGGTTGTTGCAGACATCTGGTGAAAGTTTCATGTCAATAGCTCTACTAGAAATATATTTTCTAAAGAAAATGTTGACATGTTCAATACTACCCCCCCCCCCCCCCCCCCCCCCGCTGTATATTTTCAAAGCATTTGAAAGTAAATGTGCAAATCAGTACATGCACGACATTCAGTAATTCATACTGTATGTGTGACAGTGTCATGCACTGCCAGCGAGCAGTGGACCTTTGGAGAAACAGCAAACTTCTAAGACTTTGAGTTGGAATTTTTCCAAAATGATCACATATTTACTTTTTCCTCAATGCATGTCTGGAATGGGACTGATGTGGCTAAATGAGGCTTCATCTGTGAGGTCGAGAAGATAACAGTGAGGTAATATCTAATGTTTTAATCTTTGATAAACAACATATAAGAATGAGTATGCTGCTATACCCAGGCTACCTACAGTCGTGCTCTCGATTACTGACACCCTTCAATTAAAGAAGAAAAAAATCAGCTGTCAGTGAAGTAAGTTAAAATTGACAAAAGTAATAATATATAAAAATTCTATGAAAACTATGACATTGATTTTGACTTGTGGTTCAACAGAAATATAAAAAACAAACACAAAAAATAAAACAAGCCAACAAACATGGTGGGGCTCTGAAGCGAAACTTTTATTGAGCAACATTCTGAGGCAATCGTGTTTTCTCTAATGTTCAAAAAGACTTCTACACCTGTTGACAGGTATGTTGGTCCTTATTTCACAGGAATGGTGCTTTGATGTATCTGGGACAGTTTTGTTTGTTTGTTTGTTTGTTTGTTTAAAATGATCATTTCCTACCACAATTTAAAAGCAATATTTTTTTCACTAAATTCTAATTTTGTCATTTTTATATGTTATTAGTTTCTTTTTATTTGAATTATTATTGTGAATTTAGCCTTTTCTTTAATTGGAGGGTGTCAATAATCTTGGGCGCGACTGTACTCAGGTTAGGGCTGGACAATTAATCGAATTTTAATCGTGATTTCAATTTTGCCTTTTCACAATCATAAAAACACTGTAATCGAAGAAAAACAATTAATCCTGAAGTGAACAGACTGGTGGAGTTATAGGAAGCAAACCGCAGGGAGCATAGAACAGGAATGCATGTAGACTGAGTGTTCATTTTAATGCTATTATTTTAAATAATATTCCTATTTTACTCCTTTACTTGTTTTTCTAATTTATTCCATTTTTTTAAGTTATATTTGAAGTTGAGTTTTGGTGGTTCAATAAACAATTTTCATAAAATCAATGAATAATCTTGTAAATTAATCGTGATTTCAATATCAGACAAAATAATCGTGATTATAATTTTTTCCATAATCGTCCAGCCCTAACTCAGGTCCAGTCAATCCCAGGACCAGCACAGAGACCAGTGAGATTAATGATGATTCACATAAAACCTAAATCAATTGTTGGTCTAAATGCAAACAAATGGGAAAGAGTGGGTGGATATTTTCACATGGCATTTTATTATAAAAATCAACCACCTTCATAGATATACAGGTTCACCACTCCATCCGTGCTGAATTACCATCACGTATGCTGGATTTTTAACTGCTTATTGATAACAAGTCTATCCCATGTTTTATTTCGGATGAGCAGAGACGTTTTGACTTTTTTTTTTTTTTTTCAAACCAGAGGCAAATCTAAATCAGAGACCCACCAGCATCACTTCATCAAGGCTTCACCGTCTCAGATCTTCATCTGGCCATTCTTGTTACGTTGAGGAAAGAACTTCTCTGCAGCTCAGCAGTGTATCCTGCAGGGTGGCAGATTAGGCCGACAGGCTCATGGAAACTCCATCCACAGCTTTTGCCCAGAGGTCTCTAAAAACATGCCACCTGCTGCTCCTGCCAGACCTCAGCTCCCCTTGCAGACACAATAAAGCTAAATGAGGTGCTCTGTCAGAAATCACCCACCATTCTCTGCCCTGCACATGCTGTTATTACTGCTGCTTATTGTGGTTTAAGTAATATATGTACATAATCATTTGACTGAATTCAGTTACTTTGGCTTCTGTCTCCAGTTTCCACTTTTTGGGGGGGGGGAATTGAGAAGAACATTTTGTTCAGATACGTCTCTTCAAAATAGCAGGAGATTATTTACCTGCTAAAATGTTTGATATCATTAAGTCAATCTCTGACAGTGAGTGACAGGCTTGTATCGGTAGCCTTTGAAAGCTCCGGGCCTGTGACAGCTATATGAGATAAAGCTGCGACAACCTGTCAGCAACACAACCCTATCTGTTAAATCAGTGGCAGTGTATTAAGCCTGCAACTCTCCGCTGGATCGACTGGCTGCTCATCTTCTTCGTCTCAATCCAGTCTGATTAGTTTTTTGGAAACCACAAATTGCTATCTATTTGTGAGGTGATAATTAAGTCTGACATGCTTCCAAGCCTGTCTATCAACTCCAGAATTGTATTTCTGTATCTGCATCTGTAAACATGTCTCTTAAATCAGTCAACCTTTTCCAATGTGATTAGAGAGATGATGGGAAAGAGCAAGGGAGAGTTTACACAAGCTCGAACTTGCAGGGCATTATCATTCTGTCTTAGTTTCACACATTCTCTGTCATATGTTGTTGAGGTGCTCGTTATTGATTTGTGGAAAAGAAGAGCAAAGAGTTGCTGTTCTGCCTCCTTTTGATCCGTCAGGTTGGGGGATGCTGATGTTGGAGCTTTACTACCACGTAGTGGTGGAAAATATACCTCAACGGGGATCTCAAGCACCGGTCCTCGAGGACCAATGTCCTGCAGGTTTGACATGTTTCTTTGGTTCAACACACCTGAATAAAATTAACCTTTTAAAATCTGGAGTCCCCCAGTTGGGGGACTTGGGGAACAGATGGTGCCAAACTGGGCCAGAATGGTCCTTTTGGAGAACTCTCCTTTATCAGAGTTAGCATTTATAGATATAATGTTCACACTTTGTACTTTCATTTAATAAAGGTTCAGAGCTACAGCTGTATCCCGCATCAGGCACATACGTGTACATATCCATCCTGGAAGGCTTTCATCATTTTTTAAGGCTTTCTTCACTTAATCTTCATCTGTAGTACATATAATGATATTTATACATCTTTACAAATCTCACAAGTGTTCTCCAAAAGTATTGAAATAGATAAACAGATAAATTGTGGTTGCAGAGATATACTCATTTATGTTTCAATTTTCAAGCAGAGGTCCAAAAACTAGGCAAAATAAGCCAAGCAAAGCAAAGCCTGCTTTATTTATGAAGCAGCCACTGAACAAAGTGCTGGACATAAAATTACTAAAACACTGAAGACAGAAAACATAAAATCAGATTTTAAAAAACTAATAGAGATAAAAGATTGAATATGATTAAAAAAAAATAAAGAAATAAAGAAATATTTTAAAAGCAATAAAAGTATGGCTACCACAACTAGTTGATTAATCAACTAATCATCAGCTATCAAAGTAACTGGCGACTAATTTCATAATCGAATAATTGTTTATTGCTTGTAAGCTTCATTTTTTCTCTTAAAATTGCCGCTGCACTTCCGTTGCCTTGTCTGTCTTTCTGTCTGGTCAGCTTTTCCTTGCTTATTGACATAAATAAACACACACGCTACCAGACAAAAGTTTGGACACGTTTTTCCATTAGGTTCAATGAGAAAGTGTCCAAACTTTTGACCGGTTCTGGAAATATGCCACAATTTTTGTTTGATCTGATTAGTCGACTAATCGTCCAAATAATCGGCGCCTGGTTGATTAAATAGTCATACTGCATGGAACACCAATGAGAAGAGGTGGTTAAAGGAGGGCTTTAAACTCCTTTTAAAGGTACAGTATGTAAAAAATCAAAGGTTAATGGCAGAAAAATGTGATATATAATTAAAAACTGTGTTTCTATGATGTTTAATCACGGCACTAGATTAGGAACAGTGCTTGGAATAAAAAGTCATTTGAAAGAAAACATCTTTTATTTCAAATACCCATCTTTACCACTAGATGTCAGTCATTCTTACATACTGTACCTTTAACACTTAGAGATCTTTCTTTTTTTTTTTAACTTGGACCTAATTTCTAGGAGTTTATACATGCATTTACTTACCAGAAAAAATTCTGCATCACTTTGACTCATTTGGAAAATATTTTGTTGAATCGCCATCCACCATGCATCCATATAATGGGAGAGACGGGGCAGCCTCTCTATCAGGCATTATCTGCAGCACAACTCCTTCATTTCATCAACACTTTAAGTAGAATGAACGAACAAACGAATACTATTGTCCTGTGAGTTTTGCAAATTGCGTTTTTTCTTGTTGTTGTCTGGGTACCGAGCTGCTCTTGTCAGCTGTAGAAGCACACATTGTGAACGGGCAGCCCCGAAAAGTGTGTAGAACACCCTAATAACTAATGGAAAGCTAAACCTGGATGGTACGATGTTATCACAATATTGTGGGGAGGCTCACGACAACAATAATGATGGTATAAAATGCTTTGACCAGTCATTGCTGCAACATACAGTATATTGTCATATTTAAGGTTGTGACATTTTGAACTGCTTGAAAAAACTTTGCTGATGTGTGAAATTCAAGTAAAAATCCAACATATATTTCCATTAAATAAGAATCGTGTTCTTAATGTCATTCCCCGGTTAAATAAAGGTTAAATAAATAGCATATTTATTGAGAAGACAGCTCAGGTACTACAGTTCATTTTATTTCTCATTAATGTCACTCAGCACCTCATCTTGACAGAAAAAATCAGAAATGTAGAAATTTTTCCAAATTTATTAAAAAAGAAAAACTTGAATTATCACATGGTCATAAGTATTCAGTACTTTGCTCAGTACTGAGTAGAAGTACTTCTGAGCTCGTACAGCCATGAGTCTTCTTGGGAATGATGCAACAAGTGTTCCACACCTGGATTTGGGATCTTCTGCGTTCTTCCTTGCAGATTCTCTCCAGTTCTGTCAGGTTGGATGGTGAACGGTGGTGTTCAGCCATTTTCAGGTACACATACATATTTAAAATTATGTTGAAAGTGTATTTATTTACTAAATGAGGTTTATAAATCATTTAGTAAATGAGATGAAATCATTGTTTGTTTTAATTTCCGAAAGTAAATAGCTATGATTAATTAAACATAGAAATTAGTTGAAAAACCAATAATTAAATGAGTATTGATTTTTGCTTCCTCTTTTAAGGAATGTTTGTTTTGTTTTTGTTTTTGTTTTGTGTATGTAATATGTTGTATGAATGCATGCGTGTGTAAAAATGGACATGAAAATGGTGTTCTTGACCACAGGAAGAACAGCACTCATTGATATATGAGATAGCTGATGGTGGATCAATAAACAAATCAAATCAAATCAAATCAGGTCTCTCCAGAGATGCTCAGTTGGGTTTAAAGAGGGGGTTTCATGTCATTATTAGGCACATAATTCCCTTTTATGGCACAACCAAATAACTGTGTTACCTTCAGTAGTGCAGAAAATACAGGAAACATAAAAAAAAACCTAAAGAAATTTGACATCACTCCATGTCTGTATATGACATCTTAAAAATTCCCCACTGTCCCTTTAAGAAGCCATCTGCTGTTTCTGACTTGCCCACTCCACTCATCACAACACTCTCATGCTCTGGTGGGGTGGAGCTCAGCAGGGGAGGGGGAGGAGCATCCTGGTATGGGAGGTGCTGGGTGGTAGCAGCCGTTCTGGCAGCCATGTTGGTTTCCACAGGAGATTCGGGGATTTCTAAAATATGCGTGAATGAGTCAAAATAACCCCCGGGGCATGTTTTATGGGGAAGGAATGACATGATAACATAATAAATAGCTCAAAAAAGTCAATTTCGCATGTTGCCCCACCTTTAAGTCAGGACCCTGGCTGGGCCGGTCCAGAATGGTCCAGAGTGGTTCTGATCCACTCCTTTGTTATTTCAGCTGTGTGTGAGGGTCATTGTCTTGTTGGAAGGTGAACCTTCGGCCCAGTCTGAGCTCCTGAACTCTGGAAGAGCTTTTCTGCCAGGATCTCTGTACTTGGCCGCATTCATCTTTCCTTCAATTGCAACCAGTCGTCCTGTCCCTGCAGCCTAAAAACACCCCCATATCATGATGCTGCCATCACCATGTTTCACTGTTGGGATCATATTGGGCAGGTGATGAGCAGTGTCTGGTTTTCTCCACACATACCGCTTAAAATTATCTCCAAAAAGTTCAATTTTGGTCTCATCAGACCAGAGAATCTTATTTCTCTCAGTCTGGGAGTCCTTCATGTGTTTTTTGGCAAACTCTATGCGGGCTTTCATATGTCTGCACTGAGGAGAGGCTTCCATCGGGCCACTCTGCCATAAAGCCCCGACTGGTGGAGGCTGCAGTGATACTGACTTTGTGGAACTTTCTCCATCTCCCTGCTGCATCTCTGGAGCTCAGCCACAGTGATCTTTGGCTTCTTCTTTACTCTCTCACCAAGGCTCTTCTCCCACCATTGCTCAGTTTGGCTGGACGGCCGGGTCTAGGAAGAGTTCTGGTCGTCCCAAACTTCTTCCATGTAAGGACTATGGAGGCCACCGTGCTCTTAGGAACCTTTAGTGCTGCAGAAATTCTTTTGTAACCTTGTCCAGATCTGTGTCTCGCCACAATTCTGTCTCTGAGCTCCTTGGACAGTTCCTTCCACCTCATGATCCTCATTTGCTCTGACATGCACTGTGACCTGTAAGGTCTTATATAGACAGGTGTGTGTCTTTCCTAATCAAGTCCAATCAGTTTAATTAAACACAGCTGGAATCCAATGAAGGAGTCGAACCATCTCAAGGAGGATCAGAAGAAATGGGCAGCATATGAGTTAAATATGAGAGTCACTGCAAAGGGTCTGAATACTTATGACAATGTGATATTTCAGTTTTTCTTTTTTAATAAATTTGCCAAAAAAAAAAAAATTCTACATTTTTGTTTTTTCTGTCAATATGGGGTGCAGAGTTGACATTAATGAGAAACAAAATGAACTTTTTTGATTTTGGCAAATGGCTGCAATGAAACAATGAGTGAAAAGTTTAAAGGGGTCTGAATACTTTCCGTACCCACTGTATATTAAATAAACTTAACCAGGCATTAAAACAGCCTATTTGACAAGTAGAAAGATCCAGGCACAAAGAAACTGCCTCGTCTTTAGTAGTCAGTAAATAGAAAATAAATACGTCCGCCTGTCAGTGCAGTCAGATGCACTCTGACTGCACTTTTACATGCTCCGCCAGAACTTTATTCCTGCACGTGACTGGACGTTGTGGCCGTGATGTTGACAATCAGCTGAGCATATGCTCTTCTGCATCCACTGCTGCCGGTTAAACGGAGAGTTTTAATGAACAGCTGATCGAGGTGGTGAGAAAATATGAAAATGTGTACAAGTGAGGCGTTTCAATACACAGACATCACCGCATGCACAACCCCGGCCTGACATGGACCAAGTTTCTTGTTAAATCTAAACTCACCGAGTCAACACAGCGATCCCCGTGCACAGATGAAGCTTCCCGTGGAGTAATAACCAACCAAAACTAACTTTCGTATGGGGCTTGAAAGGGCACGTGACATTTCACATTGCATTGTGGGCTCTACAGGCGGGAGTTTTGGTTTATATAGGCTGTGTCTCATGTTGCAGTCTGCGTAGGCTACAGTCTGCTCAGTCTGAAGCAGCCAAACGGTAGCTGCTGAAATGGGACATCCTAGCAGACGAGAATTTCCCATAGTGCTCCAGTCCCGTTGCCTAGCAACTTCAGACTCCACAGCCGTCTAGTGACAGCGTTCTTTCCGCTTATTCCTGTAGCGTAGTGCAGCGAGGCACAGCCTCAAACTCATGGAAAAATGGATCAAAGAGAATGTTGCAGTTGCACTGATGACTGCCGCATCACTTTCCCATCTCCTTTTTCTCCGTGTAAATCTGGCGTTATCTGCAGCTTTCACCTCTGTGTGTCTGAGATGTTCTGATGGTCCCCAGTTTGGAACAGGTTTCATGTGTTTTTTAAAAATAAATACACTAATCACATTTGATTTTCGTCTCTCTAAGTCACATAAAACAACTAAATAAAAAAACAGTGGATTTACATGGAGGACACAGACTTTGATTAGATGTGTGATTTGATAATAATTTGTTTCCTCAAACGGATTGAAGGAACTGTGCGTTGCACTCAGGATTTTATTAACTCTTCCTTTAACGGTGGCATCCGGCAAGCGAAGCTTTTCAAAGTTGACACTAATTTGAAATTATTTGCGCACCTATGCCACAGAACAGACTGTGCAGGTTTGCACTATTATCAGTTATAAATGGAATCAGCCTACATCCAAACTGCATTATAAAGTCATATTGCTGAGTTTGCGGCCAAGAAAGCAAGAAAATGATGGCATGATCAATTTCTGGGATAGATCATGCATGGTTATTGTTAAAAATGTAAAGATGTTGTGTATAGTTGTGCAACAAATGAACATAACCTATTATGAATGAAACGGGTCTGCTGGTTATAATGCAGGGGAAAAGTGACTATATATTGCACACATAGCACTGGACATTTATCCTCCCTTCCTGTTCATTATCGTGTGATCCTGCAAATGTGCTTTATCGGATTTATCTCGTGGGTACACAAGCACGGACTGCAGCCACGGGCATGTTGTGTCTGACACGGTCCTGGTGGGAGCTGCCGCTTCATGGAGGTCAGTTCTGAGGCCACATTCACACGGGGACGACCAGAAAAGAAGATGCAGAAGTGGCATCTCGTCTTCATCTTTTTATCCGCGTTTACACGAGCGTCGTCATGAAGAAATTTGCATGCATACGAGGACGCAAGAATGTGTGGAATTCGATTGGATATGCATACCAGGCTGTTAGGTGGTGCTGTGATAAAACTCCACCATGTCCGCACGCCTGCGTGAAATCTACCATAGATCCACCGGGTTTATGTGAGGTATGTCCCATTTCGGGGTCTGCACCAAAGACTGTAAATAAACACTACCTGCACATGACCAAGTACGTAGGCTACAGAGACGGAGTGGCCTACGTAGTCCGCACACTTTGAATCCGTTTAATTGTTTCTGTTATTATTGTTTTTCGTGTTTGTGTGACGTCAACGTCCATGCAACATGAGCATGGCGTGTGCAGGTCCACCATCATTTTTATGTTTTGGACCGTGCAAACGAGAACGCAACAGCGTCGCGTCTTCAGGAACTCCACTTTGGAATGAGTCTTCAACCCAGAATAACACCATTGCTGTGTGAACAAAAGGCACTTCTGATTAAATATTTTGTCAGTTTTACCCACAACAGCCCCTAAGTTGCACCACACATGGACCGGGTGGAAATCCGCCTTTAGGCTTTGTCTGTCTTTGATATAATTCATTTGAGCAGCATCACTAACCCCATCTCCGTTTCTGTTTACAGTTTTTTTCAGGTTTTGTGTTTATGCCCTAGTTTAACTTGTGAACAATGAAAACCTCTTTCTCCACCATTCCATCTGAAGCCAGTCTTTTGTTACCTTCTTAACCCCTAGCAGAGCTGGGACGTAACACTGTTTGTGCCCTCAGCTAGCTTGGCTAACACTAGCAGCTAGCTAAATGCTACGTGTGAAACAGTTACTCCTTTATGTTGTTCCTAAACGTTTGCCTTTTCTAGCTGTGTATTCACAGCATTCATCAATAAGAAATTAGTCCTTCTTGTGTTGATTTAATTGGGTCCTGGTAGAAAAAAAAGGTTGAGAACATTGGAGCAACTGCATGTAAAGTGTAGAAACGGTGTCCATGGTGACCAACCCTGTGGCCAAATGTCCTGTTATACAGTGTGTGTACTGTACTGTATGTAACCATGGCAACCAGCCAAAAAAAATCCATGAGGATGACTCGTCCCCTTACAAAATAAAATATTTTAGCTATTCTAACCATGATCTTTGTCTCATCCCAAGAAGTTTTGATTTCCAAACTTATTAAAGTAGAAATACTTTCAGCACCAAACCAGAAAGTGAGTGAAGTGTGTTGTATTCTCATTAACTGAACATCTCAAACATGCATCCAGCAGTATAAACACAGATTTATGACTGAAAGTATTGAACACAAGCTTTCCAAGCCCGCCTTCTTCCTCCATGAGTCTGTCGCTTCTCAGAGGAAAAACATCAGAGGGACATTTGACCTGATGAGTTGGCCATGGTTGGGCCAGAACCTCCGAGGATACTTCTGGGCTTTATTCAGTGGTGTGAACAAAGAAAAACCCTGTTTGGTCATGTTGATGGGAGAACTTATAGTCAGTCACATTTCTTTTCTTTTGATAAACTGGAACCTGAGATCCATATTTGATGGGCCAATGTTTGACCCCTTTAATATATTTAAATCACCAGATGTAAAAAATCATTAAAGTTCATATATTTATGCTCTCTCTGGCATCTTGTCTGAAACTAAAAGGTAAACAGGCTGACGCTGTATGAAAACTATTGATGTTCACAAGCAGTCTGTTTGTGAATGGTGAGCTATTTCCTGGCGCTACCCTCAGCCTGTTTGTCTATTCCTGAGGAAATTACTGAGTTCCTGCAGTGAAAGATGTCCATTTTATTTGTTCCAGACCCAAGTTCTGTGACCATCCTCTAAACATGGTGGCAGTCTGTGACGCAAAACAGATGCTTTTATATTTATGTGGTAGTTTATCCCCGTTATCTAATAAAAAAGATGTTTGCAGTTAGAGAGATTGTAATTATATTTTGTCCCAGCAGAGGGGGCTATTGCTCTTGCATCCCTAAAACTAATTACACTGGCACTGTTGGCACTGTTTTTATTAGTGTAATTTATTTATTCTTAGCAACATTTAAAGACTTTATTTCTTGTACAGTTCTTTATAGCTGCTATCTATGCCATAAATCATACGGATCAAGACATTAAATCTTTTTTTGTTTTAATTTAGTCCTTCATTAAGTTGTCTTCCTCAGCAGCCATTAATAGGAATTACTTTCTAAATCTATCCTCCAGTTTTGAATGTGGAAGTGTTAAAGTTTTTTTGTTTTTTTTTTTCATCCTGGACCTATTTTCTAGCATGAAATACGTTCATTTCCTCACCCAGACAGTTTTGGTGCAACTTGAATTCCTGGCAACCTCGCGCAGCCTCTAAATAAGGCATTATCTGCCACTAACTCCTTCATTTCACCAATGTTTTGTTACTAAACATTAGTCAGACCCCCCCCCCCCGTGAGTTCGAAGCAGCTTTGAGTTGCTTATCTTATGTGATCCAACCTTATTTACAGACATTTACTTGCTATGGTGTCACATAACAGTGACGTCATTAAAGCCTTCACAGTAAAAATGTCTATAAATAAGGACGGACCACCACAAAACAGCCACTTCAAGCTGCTTTGAGCTCACAGGGGGTCCGACTAATGTTTTGTGACAAAACATTGGTAAAATGAAGGAGTTTGTGGCGATAATGCCTTATTTAGAAGCTGCGCGCAGTTGCCCGCATCACTTCCATTATATTGGACATATGCTGATCTGGAGTGGATCTAAATATCTCCTGAAGGAATTCCAGTTGCACCAAAACTGTCTGGGTGAGGAAATGAACGTATTTCATGCTAGAAAATGGGTCCAGGTTGAAAAAAACAAACTTCCCCTTTAAATATCCCCTCTAGCATGTCAAAATTAGCCAGGTTTGTTGTCTTTGATTATGCAAGAAATACTGTATGTTTTGCTCTCATGCTCCTTATTCATCACACACTGGCTGGACACATACCTTTAAGCTTTAGACCCAGGATCAGTGGTTGCTATGGCAACTTCTCATAAACATTTACTGTTTTATTTACCAAAAGCAGACAAAGCGAGGGTCACAGAATTCTGTGCGTCGTATTTCTCATAGCCTTAGAAATAAGAATGTTAAACATGACCTTTAGCTTGTTCGTTGCCTCCCTGGTCCTCACTGACCCTGGCGGGACTATTATGGGCTGAATATACCCAAGAAAATACTCAAGGTTGAAAGGGCATTGTTTCCAATCACACACACACTCATCACACACCGTAAATGACCAAGGCTGAGAAAGCATTGTTTTCTTTGGAAAAGGAAATGAGGCATTTATGGTAAAAGAAAAACACACGAACAGACAGACTATCATGAACAAACAGTGATGGAGGCTTTCTATCTCCATGAAGATGTTTAAAAAACAGCATATAACAACTTACTTCATCTGAGTATTTTAATTTTTATAAAACTAGTTACATAAACTTGAAGTTAAGTAATACTTTTCAATAAAATAATGTAAGTAACGTGAATAACTGAACTGTACAAACGCTGATTTGCCTCCATATCAGCTGTTCCGTGTGCTAATACACACATACACACAAAAATGTATAAGAAAAAATATATAAAAAATATTGGCTGATTCAATTATCTAAAAATTCCAGATGCCGTTTCCTGCAGGGGGGGAAGTGGGTAGATTGTGTCTCAGGAAGTGGGCATGTCCTCCCGCCTGGGCTCCTCAGACATTTCTCTGGCTGCGTAAACATGATACCATTCCTCCGGCTGTCCAAATAGAGCTGCAACACACACTCATCCTACAGCCTTCATTCTCCCCTGCTCACATATGAGATCCTCTCTTGTGAAAATGTCTCAGCCCCAGGGCTTCCTGATGCGTGTTTTTATCGGTCCTGGAGCGTGATACCTGCGCAAACTAAACGCTGTACAGTAAAAAGGCTCGGGCTCCAGCTGAAGGGTGGTGGGAGGGGTCAGACCGGCGGCGCGCTGTAGCGGATTTCAGTGCTGAATTTGTCAGGCGTCTTCGGCAGCGCAGGCTTCTTCAGCATGGTGTGCTTCATGATCATCTCCTCGTTAGCGTAGATGGGCGTGTCGGTGTCGTCAGAGTGGTACCCCGACTGATAACCACTCGTCTGGTTGGACGACTCCGAGGCCAGGGACTCTTTGCTCTTGCAGCGCAGCAGTTGGCTGAAGGATCCAGGAAAGATAAATTTAGAAAAAACGAAGACTTTTCTTGTCTTTAAAGGAATATTACACCCACAGAATGATGTGCATTCATCTTCTACTCACCCTCATTTTTTAATATCTGAAATGCAGCCGGAGATCGGACAGGTTTGAGTTTTCCCCCAACTTTCATGTAATGGAGTTCACTGGCGCTTAACACAAAAAGGTTCATAAAAGTCCATAAAAACTTGTCAACATTCCTCCATACTGCTCATCCAATGTAATCCAAGTTTCCTGAGTGGGTAGCGTCCAGAATTCACTCGAAACCACATTATTTAGTATATTTTTAAAGCCTAAACAGTAGAACATCGAGCTGCTGCAAAGCGCGCCCCTGCGCGTTCATGACACTACGGAAGCCGCGGCAGACGAGATCCTGCGTTTTTTTTTTCAGGGCTTAGAGAGGGCGATCCATGCTCTGGTTACCTGTCGCTAGGACTGCTGTAATTCCCTCTATTTTGGAGTAGAGCAGTCTCTTCTTCAGCGCTTGCAGACTGTGCAGAACGCAGCTGCTCGTCTCCTGACTGGGTCTAAACGCCATGAGCATGTTACTGTGCTTGTTTCTTTACACTGGTTGCCAGCGCAGTTTAGGATTCAGTTTAAGATTTTACTACTTGTTTTTAAGAGTCTTGATGGTACTGCACCACCCTACCTCTTGGAAACTCTGAACACTTACAGCCCAGTCAGAGCACTGAGGTCAACAAACCAGATGCTGTTGGCAGTCCCTAGAAGCAGGCTAAAAGGAAGAGGAGATCGGGCTTTTTCTGTTGCTGCTCCTCGGCTTTGGACCAGCCCCCAACCATCAGATCTGCACAGTCAAGTGATCATTTGAAATCACTGCTGAAAACTCATTTGTTTTCACTGGCTTTCCACCCAGTTTGAAAGGGTCACATCTATATTTATATTTTATATTTTTGTATCTTTGGTTTTATCTGTTTGTATGATTGTGTTTTTGTTCTTTTTTTATCATTATTTCTGATTTATTCTTTTATTCTGTACATCACTTTGGTCAACCGAGGTTGTTTTTAATGTGCTCTATAAATAAATGTGACTTGACCTGACTTGACTTTTCTTTCTTTCTTTGTTTTAAATCAATAGCTAACCCCACTTGTGTTTGTCCGCAGCTCGTTCGCTCTTGGCATGATGTAAACAGCTAATTTCTTCTTCTACACTTGCATTATCGGCAGAGTAAGCGTTGAACGCCACAGCTTCCATAGCGTTGTAAACGTGCACGAATGTACTACTGTTTAGGCTATAAAAATATACTAATTGATCTTGTTTCCAGTAAATTATGGACGCTACCCACTCAGGACACTTGAATTACATTGGACGAGCAGTATGGAGGAATAGTGACAAGTTTTTGTGGACTTTTATGGACCTTTTTGGTTCAGTCGCTGGAACTCCATTATATGAAAGTTGGGGGAAAATGAAAACCCTATCAGATCTCCGGCTGCATATAAGATATTAAAAAAGTGCTCCAGAGTCTTGCTCAGCATGAGGGTGAGTAGAAAATAAATGCACATCATTCTGTGGGTGTAATATTCCTTTAACGTTCTTGCAGAGTTCTAACGTGTGTGCTGATGTTTATACTTCACCTGAGGTTTGGTGTGGTTGGAAGCTGCGGATTCAAACGCTTGGCCTCGTTGGGACAGAAGCCCATCCCACTGTCCGTGTGCCCCTCCTGCAGAAGTGTCGATAGTTCAAATCAACATTGTCACTGCTGCATGGGAGGAAAATATGAGGCTTCATACGTGGTTTCAGTCATCTTTTTTTACTTGCTTATGATATTTCTCCTACTCTGTTATAGGGGTGGGACAAAATATTGATACACTGAAATATCGTGATATTTTATATGCTGATATATAATTTCATAATCAGTTAAAAATGCAGTATCGATCTATTCACCAACGAAAATCTCATGAGATTTCATCATTCAGTTATGAAATCTCGTGAGATTTTGTTCCATCAGCGTTGGTCCAGCATGTAGAACGTCTCTGCTTTCTGCTGATATCTACGTGCATCTGCAGGTTCAGGTTCAACTTTACACACAGTAGAAAGTACAAGTTAACGTGTGTGTCCAGGTGTTCAGAGACCACCCAGTTGTTGGAGATTATAATGACTGAAATGTTTATTTCTCATATGCACTAATATGTGTTTTTATATACTCATATACTACTTTGTCTTACTGTTTTACTAATTTCAAATGTATTTGTGTACATTTCTACTATTCCAGCTCAGCTGTGGTAATATTGTTTTCAAAAGCACTTTATTTTTATTTTATTGTCACATCTATTCAGTTGGGTTTTCCCAAAGTGAGAAATATTCATGTTCAGGGGGACGATTGTAAACAGTTTTATTATGAGATATGTACATAGGTACAACTTTTATTTCAAGCTGCATTTAAAATTTTTCTGAAGTGCAAATACACTGCCTGGCCCAAAAAAAAAAAAAAAAGTCGGCACCTGGATTTAACTAAGCAAATAGGTACCAGCCTCCTATTGGATAATTACTGCATGGGCAATTATCTTTCAGCTGGCAACAAGTTATTTAACCCCAACTGGTGCAATGACTTGCTTCTCATTTCCTAAACAATCATGTGGAAAGACACATCCGTGGTCTTGGAAAAGATGTTAGTCTGTCTGAGAAGGGTCAGATCATTGGCATCAAGCAGAGAAAACATCTAAAGAGATGCAGAAGCTACTAAAATTGGGTTAAGAACTGTCCAACGCATTATTAAAACCTGGAAGGATAGCGGACCATCGTCTTCCAGGTGGAAATGTGGCAGGAAAAAAATCCTGAATGATCGTGATCGGCGATCACTTAAATGTTTGGTGAGATCAAATCGAAGAAAAACAACAGTAGAACTCAGGGCTATGTTTAATACTGAAAGTAAGAGCATTTCCACACGCACAATGCGAAGGGAACTCAAGGGATTGGGACTGAACAGCTGTGTAGCCGTAAGAAAACCACTAATCAGTGAGGCTAACCGGAAAAAAAAGGCTTCAATTTGCTAGGGAGCATAAAGATTGGACTGTGGAGCAATGGAAGAAGGTCATGTGGTCTGATGAGTCCAGATTTACCCTGTTCCAGAGTGATGGGCTAATCAGGGTAAGAAGAGAGGCAGGTGAAGTGATGCACCCCTCATGCCTAGTGCCTACTGTACAAGCCTGTGGGGGCGGTGTTATGATCTGGGGTTGCTGCAGTTGCTCAGGTCCAGGTTCAGCAACAGTATGAGCTCAGATAATGAGGTCAACTGACTACCTGAATATACTGAATGACCAGGTTATTCCATCAATGGACTTTTTCTTCCCTGATGGCACGGGCATATTCAAAGATGACAATGCCAGAATTTATCGGGCTCAAATTGTGAAAGATGGTTCAGGGAGCATGACACATCATTTTCACACATGGATTGGCCACCACAGAGTCCAGACCTCAACCCCATTGAGAATCTTTGGGATGTGATAGAGAGGGCTTTGCGCAGCGGTCAGACTCTACCATCATCAATGCAAGATCTTGGTGAAAAATTAATGCAACACTGGATGGAAATAAATCTTTTGACATTGCAGAAGCTTATCGAAACAATGCCACAGCGAATGCGTGCTGTAATCAAAGCTAAAGGCGGTCCAACAAAGTATTAGAGTGAATGACCTTTTTTTTTTGGTGGCGACTTTTTTTTGGCCAGGCAGTGTATATCACAATACTGTATATCGCTGTGTCACAATATCTCAATATTGTATCGTATCATGATCCATGTGATATGTATCATATCATGACGTCTTTGCCAATACCCGCTCTTACTTTGTTACACTGGAAACTGTCATTTACATTGATATGTTTAAAAATGTTATGTCATGGACCAAGTAACAGAGTTTTCCACATTTTCTTATTAATTAACTCTAACTGATTTCATATAAATGCTGTGGGCCTGCGTATATTTATTGCACCTTGCCTGTTTTATTATAATGTTAAAGTCCATGGTTATAGCTCGCTCCGCTCTGGAATCATTAGTTATAATCATTAAGTCTGTAGTTTCATAACTACATCTCTGATGTTTATTAAAACTAGACTGATTGAAAATCAGTAGAAAATTGAGTAAGTTATGGTTATTTAAAAAGTGCATCACCAAGCCAATGCTGTAAGTGAGCGAGCTGACTGTGGTAAGATGGCCGCAGTGTGCGGACGTTCAGCTCCATTGGCCAACAGCGCGGGTGAGTTATCTAGTAATTATGCATATCAATGGGCATATCCATTTGCCAGCATGTGACGTGGTACAAAGCCAATACTCAGCTGCAATGTCACGGCAGCGTCCCGGAGGAAAAGGTTGCATAGTACGGTTTTTCAGCCTCGGGACGCCGCTGGGCAAAGATGGCTCAAGAAATGTGCATAATGAACGTTGGAGTGTCATCAAAACGAGTCAGAAACGCAGATTTTAAGGTAGAAAAGTGACGTGTGTCTTTTATACGAAATATCCAATTACCATTCATTTTCAGTACTACAATAAACTGTAGTTTGATGAAATAATATCAACCTCAAACAACCCAATCACTCTCAACCAAACCACAAAATCAGACACCTTTCACAGTAAATTGGGGAAGAGACTTTGCAATTATCATTGGTCTTCCAGAGCTGTGGCTAAGGTGGGGTTGGAAAAGACAGTGTTCGTGTTTTTATCAGTCTCAGCAAGGCCCACTAGCATCCAGGTATCACCATGATGTTCAGCTAGGCATGACATGCACGCACCGGCCACTTTATTAGGTTCACCTGTCCAACTGCTCATTAACGCAAATTTCTAATCAGCCAATCACATGGCAGCAACTTAATGCATTTAGGCATGTAGACATGGTCAAGACGATCTGCTGCAGCTCAAACCAGCATCAGAATGGGGAAGAAAGGTGATTTAAGTGACATTGAACGTGGCATGGTGGTTGTTGGTCTGAGTATTTCAGAAACTGCTGATCTACTGGGATTTTCCTGCACAACCATCTCTAGGGTTTACAGAGAATGGTCCCAAAAAGAGAAAATATCCAGTGTGTGGGCACTGTGGGCACAAATGCCTTGTTGATTCCAGAGGAGAATGGCCAGACTGGTTCCAGCTGATAGAAAGGCAACAGTAACTCAAATAAGCACTTGTTACAACAAAGTATACAGAAGAGCATCTCTGAATGCACAACACATCCATCCTGGAAGCAGATGGGCTACAGCAGCAGAAGACCACACCGGGTGCCACTTCTGTCAGCTAAGAACAGGAAACTGAGGCTACAATTCACACAGACTCACCAACATTGGACAATAGAAGATGGAGAAATGTTGCCTTGTCTGATGAGTCTCCATTTCTGCCACGAAATTCGAATGGTAAGCTCAGAATTTGGTGTCATCATGAAAGCATGGATCCATCCTGCCTTGTATCAACGGTTCAGGTTGGTGGTGGTGGTGTAATGGTGTGGGAGAGATTTTCTTGGCCCACTTTGGGCCCCTTAGTACCAACATGGTGGTTTAACCACCACAGCCTACCTGAGTATTGTTGCTGACCATGTCCATTCCTTTATGCCCACAGTGTAGCATCCTCTGATGCTGCTTCCAGCAGGATAACGTGCTATGTCATAAAGCAGGAATCATCTCAGACTGGTTCTTTGAACATGACTGGGAGTTTTTACTCAAATGTTCTCCAAAGTCACCAGATCTCAATCCAGCAGAGCAGCTTTGGGATGTGGTGGAACGGGAGGTTCAAATCATGGATGTGCAGCCGACAAATCTGCAGCAACTGCGTGATGCTGTCATGTCAATATGGAGCAAAATCTCTGAGGAATGTTTCCAGGACCCTCTTGGATCAATGCCATGAAGGATTAAGGCAGTTCTGAAAGCAAAAAGGGGTCCAACCCGGTACTACCAAAGTGTACTTAATAAAGTGTCCAGTGAGGGTATATCATGCTATGATGGGTCAGACCCATTCTCACATTTTTTCTCTGATAAGATAGAAGTTCTCCTTCAATTTTTTTTTTCCAAAATCTCCAGCAAAACCTCAATGAACTGTATTTTAATGACTGACATTTGCCATTGTCAAATTTTTGGTACATTTATCCAAACCAGTCATGCACATATGCAAGTAACCACTTCCTTAATGGTGAAATTCATACTGGTTCATTGTGCAGGTTCCCACTTTAATTCACACACCTGTGCAGTACCTACTGCAGTCAGTCAGAATTAGCTCATCTGTTGCTGGCAGTGCATCAGAAAGGTAATAAATCACATCTGTTTATTTTCAGAGGAATAAGCATCGCTATCATAACATCAATCTGATGCAAACCTTTGTGTTTTGGCAACAAATGGACAGCTCGGAGCTGGTTTCAACAGATTCTCTCACGATTGTCTTCAAGAATCCAACTGGAAGCACTGCATTCTTCTCAACATGTTCCTGAGGCTCCATGTAAGCAACACTAAACTGGCTTTCCCACTGAAATTAACAGCTACACATGAGTTTTTCCACACCTGGGTTGACCCACTTGTAATCAGCATTACCCTCCTTTTCCATTGCCAAAAAAAGCCGGGTCTGATCCCCCGCTGGTAGTGACGCCATCACGCTGGGTTCACGTTGATGGAAAATGGACAAAAAACAGCGGGTGGTTTTCTAGTGCAGATGTAACGGAGGCGACATGAATTTGTGGCGAAGGCAGAGTTGTTTCAGTATGTTATACGAGACTGGCGCTGTGTCATGACATAGGCACGTACCGCTCAGCACCGGGTCTGGTGTTCCTGCTGCATGCTGATCGGAGCCGAGCCGCTAAAAGGCGATTTTAACCCACATCGCTTGCTGAGTTTTTTGACTCTGTGAGCTTTTTCACTGCCACTAAAAGCCGATTGTGCACAGATTTATACGGTATTTTGGCCAGTGGGAAATGGGTATAAGCAAACTAAATAAACTGCAGTATCTGTTTAGTGTTCCCACTCTTTTCTTGAAGTTATTTTCCAGGACTTTTCCAGCTGCTACAGTATGAGTCAAGTTATCACAACATAGACTAATAAATTTTACCCCAAGCTTTAGAGAGGTATTCTTCAATTGTAGCTTATATTTTGTACAGCGATGAAGCAGCGACAAAGCAGAGATGAAGCAGCCACAAAGCAGTCACGAAGCAGAGATGATGCCTAGATGAAGCAGAGACGAAGCAGCAACAAAGCAGAGATGAAGCAGTCACGAAGCATAGACGAAGCAGAGATGAAGCAGCCACGAGGTAAAGACGAAGCAGTGACAAAGCAGAGACGAAGCAGTCACGAAGCAGAGACGAAGCAGAGATGAAGCAGCCATGATGGTAGAGACAAAGCAGCGACAAAGCAGAGACGAAGCAGTCACGAAGCAGAGACGAAGCAGAGATGAAGCAGCCACGATGGTAGAGACGAAGCAGCGACAAAGCAGTCACGAAGCAGAGACGAAGAGGAGACGGAGCAGCCACAAAGCGGAGACGAAGCAGCCACAAAGCAGAGACAAAGCAGTCACAAAGCAGAGATGAAGCGGAGACGAAGCAGTGACGAAGCAGCGACGAAGCAGAGACGAAGCCATCACAAAGCTGAGACGAAGCTGAGACGAAGCAGCGACGAAGCAGAGAAGTAGAGACGAAGCCGTCACGAAGCAGAGAAGCAGAGACGAAGCCGTCACGAAGCAGTCACGAAGCAGAGACGAAGCGGAGACAAAGCAGCCACAAAGCAGAGACGAAGCAGTCACGAAGCGGAGACGAAGTGAGACGAAGCAGAGACGAAGCAGTCACGAACCAGAGATGAAGCAGCCACGAGGTAGAGACGAAGCAGCGACGAAACAGAGACGACACAGAAGAAGCAGTCACAAAGCAGAGACGGAGCAGTTACAAAGCACTGGAACATTTTTCCAGTCATGGAATCATTTTCCAGGTTTTCCAGGATGTTTGGGAACCCTGTGTATAAATCACACGGCTCTCACCATTACACTGCTCTGCGCCACGGGGATGTCTTCAAATGTCTTCACACTGAGGGGCCGACTGCACCTTCCACTCTGCTGGGACAGTCTGTGAACAGACGACAGGTCAATAAATCACTGCTGAGTGCTTTCACATTTATAAGTGAGCGCAGAGGACCGCGACAGGTGAGAGATTTCTCCTGACCCCAGGGACTGCGGGCTGTCATAGTGGTTTTCCAGGATTTTGTCAGGCCTGCTGTAGGAGACTCTGGGGTCAACGGGCACTGAGCATCCTTCTGCCTCATCTGCAGTCAGGGGGATGTAGTCCTTCCCATCCTGGAAAACAAGACTTGAAGGCTTTACCTTGAACAAACAATGGATTGAGTAACATCTGTTATGTTCCGCCTAAGGCCAAATAACGACTTCCTAGATTTCCCAGAATGGCTTGGCAACACTTTGCGAGATGGGTGTGAATCTGTTGGATCAGCTGTGCCCTCATCAGGCTGCACAGACAGCTGCAACAACAGCAGAGTCAGAGAAACTGCAAAGAATATGTGTGTTTTAATCTGAAAACTGTATAAATCTGTTGGAAAACTTCTTCCACCTCATTTTAGATGCTGTTGAACTACTCTCAGAAGTTTTTTCTGAACCCATTCAGCTTTTTGCAGTGGTCCGAGCTAACCTGTTGGGCACTGGCCTGCAGCAGACTTCCCAGATGTTTGACCAGTTCTGCAAACGTAGGCCTGTCTGTGGGACGATCCAGCCAGCAGTCCAGCATGGTCTGGTATCTGTAAAAAGTCGTCATCACAGTAAGAACAGAAGTTGGACGGGGCTACGTTGCCGTGACGCGGTCGGCTAATGTTTCAGCTCACATCTCAGTGGTGGCGTATTCCGGACGCCTCATCCTCGTGCCTTCCTTAAGCCTCCTGCAGAAGGACTCATCAATGCATACACCCGGATAAGGAGAAGCTCCTGCAGGAGACGTGAGACGGATGAGGATTCAGGTAAACAATAGTAAAGATGCATGTGGCATTATGGGATTTCTGCTGGGTTTACCTAAGGAAAAAATCTCCCAGAGAAGGACCCCAAAGGACCAAACATCACTTTGTGTGGTGTAAACCCGGTCAAATATGGTCTCAGGAGCCATCCACTTCAGAGGAAGACGTGCCTGTAGAGACAATGAAAATATATGTTTTATTACAACACTATCTTTAACTGATATAATTGTCTGTATGTACAACAATGTAGGGGACTCACATCTCCCTTGCGGACGTAGTCTGGGTCTTTGTAGACATCTCTAGCAAGACCAAAGTCACAAATCTTCACCACGTTGTTCTCTGAGAGCAGGATGTTTCTGGCTGCTAGATCTCTGTGGATGCACTACAGAGCCAATCACAGAGCTTCCATTTAAACCACTGAAGAGCACGTACAGTACTATCACCCATTTACACAGTTCAAATATGTGATTTCACCTTGCGAGAAGACAGAAAATCCATTCCTTTGGCAACCTGGAAGCTGTAGCTTATCAGATCTTCCATGGTAAGATGATCGTCAACTGAACTTTCTGCAATCACAAGAATCGTTTTAGAGTCATGAGGGGAACACAGGCGGGTGGAAATGTAAAAACTGTAACTCCGAGTCATCGCAGCACCTTCTTGGGTTTCCATGTTGCTGCCTGAAGTCTTGTCTTCAGCTGTTCCGGTGCAGATGTCCAGCTGGGCGACCTTCCCTAGACCCAGATCCCCCTCAGTCACATCTTCCTCTGCAGACGCCCACCTCTGACTCCCCACCCGCTTTCTCTGTTTACAACAGCAGAACAGAAGCAGCAGTTGAATAAAAGCAAAGAAAAAAGTTTCAATGACATCATTAATTAATCCATAACGTGTATTTATTTGGTGTTATTACAGACTGTTAGATTAGAGTGCAGCTCTGGGTAACGATGAGAGATGCAACAGTGCAGCGTCTCATTCATGAAGCTTGCTTACTCACAGAACAGGACCAGAGAGTGCCGTAAGTGCTTTTAAGTTTCTGATTTATAAACCTGACGGGAGAATGTGTGCGCCTGTGCACAAACTCTGAACCCTGCGCACAAACATTTGGAGACAGACTGACAGCGGCGGTGTTGAGATGATTAATTTAAGCCATGTTCATGCATTAACCTTCATATCAGACCGTAGACCCTCGCAGACCCGGATGTTCCCGGATTGAGCCATAAAATTCATAAGCCTCATTTAAGCATTACAACACAGTATGCTCATACGATATCTACAAATCATATAGTAATGACACGTATTGGTACATTAACTCTAATAAGGAGTGTAGCAGTAACTGTAATTACTGAGGAAACATCGATGCTGCAGTGGCTCTCATGCGTAATGCTTCACAATAAATGTGCTGGCACTGCTGGAGATTATGGCAAGAGGAGGATCAGGATGGGGAGTTTTTACTTCTTTAACAGTGCAACTAACAGATGACACGGCATTTACAGCTCTGGTAATTTATTCCCCACAGCTTAACTTTTACCTCCTTTCATTCTGCTGCTCAGATCTCAGTCAGAATCTCCATCTCTGAACTGGTAAAGTTAGGCCCAATCCCAATTCTCTTTTTTACCACTCACCCTTGGTCCTTGCCACTTAAAATGAAGCCACGAGGGGTAGGGCTGAAAGTCGACCCCTACAAATTGGGACACACCCCCCCCCCCTTCAACAATCACATACGTCATCAGTGATCCGCCGGCTTTTGTGTAAGCAGATGTGCGCTGAGCTGTCGGCACAAATCTGGAGAAATCAGCCGTCTACAGCTGTGGATTAACGTTAAGCAAATTCGATCTGTCCATGACGTCCCTGCTTGTGTTGTATCCCACGAAGTACCTCCATGTTAATGAAGACCAGCAGCAGTTTTTATTGATCATCTATCACTGTAGATTATCGGGGCTGCAGAGCACAGCTGGTTTTCTGGTAGCGTTTATGTAACTGAAGCGTCAGTGTAGTACTAGTGATTTCTTTTCATGTGCATTTTGCAAAGAAAATGACTGTTAAACATTGAAACAGCGTTAAACTAAACAATAAAAGGGTTTTCATACTTTTTAAATTTTATGGAGAAAATATTTATATTTGTGGATGTTTTTGGACTCGGTAGCAGCCATCTTGCCGGTGATTGTCGTACCCCTCCGTTTGAAGTGTGCTCCAGAAAAATCTTCTTTTGAAGGGGTATATAGCCCTACCACTTAGCCCTCCCCCTCCGTCCTAACAGGTGTTGGGACACCCCCACCCCTACACATGAATGCAAAAAACGGAGGGGAAGGGCTAAGGGGGTGAAATGGGATTCAGCCTAAATCTTTTCAGTCTTTGATGCCATTTTTCTGAATGAACCCCGTCTGACAAGCGTGGGAAGTCGTAGCCTTATGGAATTATCGGGCCGGTCTTTATGCAGATTTCCAATTCTCATCAACGCGCACTCACGTACGTACAGGTGGAATGCATCTTGTTTACGAGGATCATTTACGCAAATATGTGAAGTTAAACGTTTGTTTCAATGTTTTGTTTTCAACCTCTGTTGAAACTGACGTGGCACAATCGTAGGAGCCCACATTCGGAGAAAAAGTAACAGAAAGTTACGACAACAACACGAACATGCTGCATGAGGCCCGCTGAGTTTAGGAATCTTGTTCCTTTTGCAGTGGATTTGATTTGAGGGGGCAGTGCACCTTCAGGGGCGAGAAGCATTTACCAACGTTCCGAGGTAAATGCACGTGTTATACCGTGTATATACCAGTACAGGATGTACAACATGTACTGTTGCATCCCAAGTAACGATGTGGGGTCAGTGTGCGACTGTACAACTGTCTGGGCTGTGTGTGACCACATCAAAGGGCTGGTAGCTGTTCACCAGCTCAGTCTGACCCGCGTGCTGCACGTCACCTACCTTGTACGGGCTGTACTCGCCACGCTTGCTCTTCAGGTAGCTGGACAGGTTTCCATGTTTACAGTACTCAACAATTACCATCAGTGGCCCTGCGGGGCGACAGAGGAGTCAGAGGGAATAAAAAACAAAACATGTGGAGGCTGATTAAATCAATAAAAATAAAAACAAGGATCTTAAAGACACGATAGATTATCCTGCAGAAAAACCCCTGAGTCATTGTTCCAAAGCCATGATCAGAGACATCTTGCATGTCATGACTCACCCCCTGGCTTCGTGCAGGCTCCCAGCAGGTTAACGACGTTGAGGTGATGCCCGATGTGGATGAGGATCTTCAGCTCGGACATCAGAGCGTGATACTCACTAGTCGTGGCTCCCTCTGCAACACGATGAGGTCATTCTGAGTTTGCAGATTTTCGTGCATGCTGGTGGTGTGTAGCAGCGGGAGGATAACGTACTCACCCTTGAGCATCTTGACTGCAACAGTGGTGCATGTGGTGGCTTTCTCTATCCCGAAGGCAGCTGCCTCCACCACCTGACCAAACGCACCCCGTCCCAGCGGTTCGCCTGGAACACGAAACGTTTATCATGATGACACTTTAATCCAGCGTCAGCTCTGATGTTGTTGTTGACAGCAGACTCCTTCATCAGGAGGAGATTTTTGTACTTGGTTGTATAGTACGTTCCAGTTGTCTAGGAACTCGTTTTTTCAAAGATACGAGCTCATAATTTGCAGAGGACCCCGAGACTGTAGATTTAAAGATGGCTGCGTCCAGCACCATTGTTGTGTTTATCAAACTTTGATATCAGATATTTTCTGTTCATAATTTCCAAGTGTAAACAGCATCGAGTTGTTATTGAATTTTATGGTCTCACGCCGGTCTTTTTTTCTTTAAAACACGGCGTGACTATGAGTTGTTTATTAAACAAACACACTGAAACTAGCTGCTGTTGTCATGGTAACATTGTTTTAACCTTTGTGTAATTTTTCTAGCTAGAAATGTGTTATTTTCCAGCTGTTCCAGCTTACAAATAGGCTTTTTTGGAGATTTCTATTTTTTCCCTGAGTTGGTGCAACTGGAACCCAAAATACCTGATGATGATGTCACCAACTCGAGTCTGCTCGGAATCCGAGACAACTGGAACGCGCCATGAAACAGCGTGAAGCTAAAGATGAAACCCTCCTTTTAAAGTTTTAAGCAGGATTAAATGACCACATTATCTATTAACTGACTGATCAGTTGATTTATTTTCATTTACTACAGTTTAACTCCTTCTCGGTTCTACTATCTCATGTTAACTTATAGTGGTCTGGTTTTATGTTGGCATTTAAATGGTCTTTTATCTTTTAATGGTTTGTTCTTATGTTTTTTAATGCACGTATTCATGTCCATGACTCAGATGAGTACCAACGATTTGTGGTGCGTCTTTCTGGGTCTGGTTTTCTATATGGTGTTTGTGTTGTTTTGTCTTTGTCCTATTTTACTGCAAAACAAGTCTATCTCAGAAATAAAAAGTTACCTGACATTAGACCCTTTCTTTAGTAAAAACTCTACATTTAAAAATTGCTGAGATGACTTTTATTAAAGTCTTAATTAGCTAGCTGGGTTTGTCCCAAAATCAGCGACGCAGGGTTTTTACATGGACAATATAGGAAAAGACCAGAAGAAACAGTTGTAGAGCTTTTTCACTGAGCTGTTTCTTAGGTTTGAATAGTGATTAATGGGGGATATAAGGAAAGCAGAGGTCAAGCCACTGTATACCATCAGGAAAAAGTTAAACTAGAGGGGAAAAAAACAGATGCAGAATTTCCAGGCAGAAATGCTCCTCTACCTGTTCAGCATGGAGGTGGTTAAATCATGGTCTGGGCTTAATTATGGAATGCAAAGAAAGAAAACGTTGCACTGTCTATACAAAAAAGCAAATGATAAAGCCAAAATGACAATAAATTATGAATTTCAATAAACTTTAAAAGCACAAAATACATCATAAATATACTACAGGTTTTCCCAGAAAATAAGACATGAGTTGATATGACTAGGTGGATACATAAAGTTTTTAATTTTAATTTGAAGTTGTAACTTAATGACTTTTAGAAATGAGTTCAACTAATAAAAATAGTTCTTGTTTCTGTTTGTTTTTTGTGTGTGATACCAGAACCGTCCACAGCCTCTACCATACTTCAGACAGATACTCCATGATCATACAGTAGTATGATCATGGTAGGGATAAAAGCATATCGATACCCTGGAGTCGATACTTCGATACCAGCCACAAAAAATATCGGAATCAATACTTTTTTGAGTATCATGATACCACTCTACAGTACAAAACATGCGATTTGTTTCCACTTTTGAGAGTTTTAGGCGATGAAATGAGGTGAAAGCAGCCAGATTCTAGCTTCTGTGTCACATGATGGTTGTAGCCAATCAGATTCTAGCTTCTGTTTCACATGATGTGTCATTAGATGTCATGATGATGCTGCTACTGTTAGTGATCATGATGATGTTTTGGTATTTTTCAGTACTTTAATGCAGGTTATTGCACATTGTGTTTTATCAAATTTATAATATTGATTGATTGATTTGATTCTTTATTGAACATAAGACATTTAAAAACAAACAAGAAACCAAAAGAAAGAAGTGCTCCAAAGATTACTTATATTATATATTACTTATATTATATTATATTACTTATTACTATAATATTGCATTTTATATTTGAATATTTTCCACTGAATAAATTTAAATAATTGTAACTTGTACTTAAGTTATTTGATAATTGAAAGAGTTTTTAATCTTAGTTTTGTTTAATTTACTCATAAATATAATTTATTATTATTTTAAAAGCATTTCTTTCTAGTACTTCTGTTTTGAAGTTTTACTTGTATCTAATGTTGTCCTTGTATTCAAGATATTAATGCAAACTGTACAACTGTGATTTTCTTTGAGAAGACAAATAGTATCGGTATCTGTATCGTTGAAAAAGTACCATAAACTACTGGTGTCGTATGAACAGGAAGATTTTCTATATCGCCCGTCCCTAGATCATGGCTCCACTGAACCTTCATGTCTAAACGCTCTGCAGGGACAGTTTTCTCACCGAGCTTCAGCCGGTCCCGAGGGAACTCCCACTTGTTGGCGTCATACGTGAGCCTTTCGCATTGCTCGTCCATGGGCATGTCCTCCGAATCCAGGATCATGGACAGGTAGCCCGTCTTCAGATCGCCCCCGTTTGGCTGAAGAGAGAAAACATCAGAGCCACTCAGACATGAATGAGCCAGCATTTGTCTCAGCGCTCTGCTTTCATAACAGCATTTTTACGGCAGATTTCCAGGGACTAATAAAAGGGCCCCAGTCTGTGTCGCAAGCCTACGTGACTTCTGGAAGCTGAGAGTGGACCCGTTGTTCCTGGATACAAAGGAGCGCTGCAACCGAGAGCCCAACCAGTCACCTCTAATCAATCACACACCCCCACATTGCGTGTGTGCGTGCACTTATGTGTGTTCTCCTGTTTTGTTTTTCTCTTTTAATTATTGCTGGGAAAGGAAGAATGAGAAGGGAAAGAAAAGTGAGGCAAAGGAAGAATGGGAATGATGAGTGTGACAAAGTTCTTACTCTCTTTCTTCCACGGATAACAAAGACGATCAGCAGCCAGAAAAACATGGCTATAACCACCGACCCAATAGGAACTATCAGCTCCACGTTCGTCTTCTCCTCTGCACCTACAATAAATACACACAAACAACTTCAGAAATTACATATGTCTTCACAAAAATGAAACAAAAGCAGTGGAAGAAGTACTCAGTAAAAGCATAAACGCAGACAAAAATGTACTCTAGTAACAAAGGACCACATTTATTTTTACTTGAGTTAAAGTAAGTACTTGTTTTTACTTCATCCTTTAATACTATATGTGGCAGAACAGAGGAGGGCCCAGCAGGATTCGATCCCCAGACTCCCGGGTGAAAATCACGCACGCTTACTGCCACATACATATAACATATTTGATACATACAGTTTCTGAGACCTGTTGTGCCACTTTGTTGTAAAAACGTTGGATACTTGTCTGATCCGTGGTGGGTACCTTCTGCTCTACAAAAGTTTTAAATATATACCAATAAACTGAAATTTTTTTTAAAATATTATCATTACTTTTTAATTTTGTTAAAAAGCCCCCCCAAAAAAAGACTTCAACATATAAAGATTTCAAGTATTTCTCTCCCAATTTGAGCACCCCTTTTTCTTTCTTTTTTTTCTTTCTTTTTTGAAGTATTAACAGTAAAAGTACTTTCTGAATGTACTGGTTAATGCTGTGGTCTACAAAATCAGCAAGTGTTCTGACTGTATGTACGTAGTAGCACATCAATAGTAGGCTAATGGACTGTGTCATTTTAATTAACAATGACGCTGTTGACCCTTTGTGACACAGTTCACACTCGGACCTACAGTATAATTCTATGAATCAGGTCTTTTTTTTTTGGCTAATGCTCGTTAGTCATTAGGAATCTGCTAGCCTGTCATTAAAACCAATCTTATTCACTCCACAGACCATGTTAGGCAAATCAGCAAGCCTATCTGTGTAAATGCCGTGTTAAACTAGTAAACTTGTGTGTTAAACAAGTAAAACTAGCCTTGTATAACAAATTCTGCATTACATATTGAGGAACTAGTTTCTTACCAGCTGCGGGATGATATACTTTGCTTCCCGGTGGTAGTGTTACTACCTTTGTCAGTGTACTCTGGTTCATAGAGATGGTGACAGCTAGTTTGATGAAAAAAGTTCAAAATCGTCTTCAAAATCCAACATATCCTCATGCCTTTCAGATGTGGCCGTAGTTTTGACTGTATACAGCAGTTAGAGGGGCAATATGGACAAAATCTGAATTTTCTGTATCCATCCTCATCTGTGTCCCTCAATACCTAAGGCTGTAAAAAATGTAAATGGTGGAAGTTTGCCTTTCTAAATAAAGGATTATATTTTTTAAAGAAAAGCATTACAGTGGGGTACAGATAAAAAAAAAACTTTAAAAAGAAATAAAAGAAATTCACAAAAATTCTCGAATGAAATAAGACAAAAAAAAAAAAAAAACACCACTTGGGTTCAGATCAGGGGGGCCATTCTTCCCAATCACCACCATCATCCACCATCCGGCGGCTCAGGAGGGGGAAGCAGTGCACCATCAACACTATACAGTGGGGGTGGGGGGCTGCTGACCTCAACTCAGGATGTCGTGGGTCGGTGGAAGGAATACTTCGAAGACCTCCTCAATCCCACCAACACGTCTTCCAAGGAGGAAGCAGAGTTTGGGGACTCGGGGGTGGACTCTCCTGTCACTGAGGCTGAGGTCACCGAGGTGGTTAAAAAGCTCCTCGGTGGCCGGGCCCCTGGGGGTGGAGTTTCTTAAGGCTCTGGATGCTGTGGGGCTGTCTTGGCTGACGTGCCTCTGCAGCATCGCGTGGACATCGGGGGCAGTACCTCTGGACTGGCAGACTGGGGTGGTGGTCCCCCTTTTCAAAAAGGGGGATGGGAGGGTGTGTTCCAACTTCAGGGGGATCACACTTTTCAGCCTCCCTGGTAAAGTCTATTTCAGGGTCCCGGAGAGGAGGGTCCGTCGGATAGTCTAACCTCGGATTGAAGAGGAGCAGTGTGGTTTTCATCCTGGTGGTGGAACAGTGGACCAGCTCCACACCCTCTTCAGGATCCTGGAGGGGGCATGGGAGTTCTCCAACCAGTCTACATGTGCTTTGTGGACTTGAAGAAGGCGTTCGATCGTGTCCCTTGGGGATTCCTCCAGGACTACGGGATGCTGGACCCCCTTGTTCGAGCTGTCCGGTCCCTGTACGACCAGTGCCAGAGCTTGGTCCGCATTTCCGGCTGTAGGTCGGAGCCATTTCCGGTGAGAGTTGGACTCCGCCAGGGCTGCCCTTTATCGCCGATCCTGTTCATAACTTTTATGGACAGGATTTCTAGGCGCAGCCGAGGTGAAATGAAAATGAATGAAAAATACTTTATTCATCCCAGAAGGGAAATTCAACATTGTAAAAAAGCTCATTCTTTTTTTTTTGGGGGGGGGGGGGGGGGGGGGGGTAACAATATAACATTTATATGAAATATTAACATAATAATAAGTCAGTCAGTCTTGTTCTTTAGGGTGATGCTGCTGGTAGGAATGAATTTCTGTATCTCTCTCTCCTATAGCGAACCTGACGCAGCCTCCCACTGAACACACTCTGTTGATTTTTCACCATGTTGTGGAGAGGAGGAAGAGTCCTCCATCATCATCATCAGCTTGTGCAGCATTCTTTTCTGAACAATCAGCTCCAGCAGCTCCAGAGTTATTCCCAGCACAGAACCAGGTTTTGAAGGGATCCGGATTGGTGACCTCAGGATCGGGTCTCTGCTGTTTGCAGATGACGTGGTTCTGTTGGCGTCATCGGGCCGTGATCTCCAACTCTCGCTGGAGCGATTTGCAACCGAGTGTGAAGCGGCCGGGATGAAAATCAGCACCTCCAAATCCGAGACCATGGTCCTCACCCGGAAAAGGGTGGAGAGTCCTCTCCGGGTCAGTAGTGAGGTCCTGCCCCAGGTGGAGGAGTTCAAGTACCCAGAGGCGGGGCGTGTGGACAGGCAAGCCAGGCATTTGCTTCCACCCCATGTCTCTAGGGGGCCCCCAAGGGCTGACAAATTGTACTGCACAGCAATGACAAGAATGGGCATTTACTTTGCAAAGAAATGTCACCGTAGTAGAAAACCCCCTTGTTTGGCCCCCACCCCATGCCTCTTGCTTGGAGCCCCATAAGATCCTAGCCACGCCTCTGCAAGTACCTCGGGGTCTTGTTCAGGATTGAGGGAAGGATGGGACAGTAGATGGACAGACGGATCGGTGCGGCGTCTGCAGTCATGCAGAATCTGCATCGGTCCGTCATGGTGAAGGAGAAGCTCTCGATTTACTGGTCCATCTACGTCCCTACACCTATGGCCATGAGCTGTGGGTCATGACCGAAAGAACGAGATCGTGGGTACAAGTGGCCAAAATGAGTTTCTTCCGCAGGGTGGCCGGGCTCTCCCTTAGAGACGGGGTGAGGAGCTCGGTCATCCGGGAGGGACTCAAAGTAGAGCCGCTGCTCCTCCGTATAGAGAGGAGCCAGAGGAGGAGGCTCTGGGAACTGGTCAGGATGCCTCCTGGACGCCTCCCTGGTGAGGTGTTCTAGCCACATCCCACCGGGACGAGGCCCCGGGGGAGACCCCGGACATGCTGGAGGGACTACGTCTCCCAGCTGGCCTGGGAACGCCTCGGGACCCCCCCGGATGAGCTGGCGGCTGTGGCCGGGGTGAGGGAAGTCTGGGCTTCCCTGCTTAGGCAGCTGCCCCCGCAACCCAATCCCGGATAAGCGGAAGAAGACGGTACGGTACGGAAATAAGAGAAAATGCTAGGAATAAAATAATGAACAATTGTTTTGATAAAAGGCAAATAAAACCACGACAAAGTAACCGAAAATCAGTGTCTCTCGCCAGGATGGGGTTAAATTTGGATTTTTAAACGGCACGAGAAAAATGGTCTTTCTAGCAAACAGAGCTTTGAAGTTACAGGTCCTATGTAACATGTTAAATACAACTTGACAAATTTCTGTGAAGATAAATGAACAAATGACTTCCTAGATCAATGATATGAAGTTAAGCAGAAGCTCATAGCAGTAGTCATTATAAGAAATATCAATGTAATTTTCCGCAGCCTTCCAAGGAGCCGTATAATAATTTTAAAGAAGCACAAAGCAAACACTAAAACCTGCAATCTGACTGCAAAGTGTTGAAATGTAGTGGAGTAGAAAGTAGAGATATTTGCTGTAGAATGTAGTGAAGTAAATGTCAAATGTATCAACAACTAAATCAACTTAAAGGGGAAGTTCAGAATTTTTGACATAGGGCCTCATTTACAAGTGAGCCAGAATACTACTTATCACTGAAGACGGTTTCAACATATTTCATCCCGTTATTCTAGTTCCAAGAGGTTGCTGATGCTAATGCTAGTGGAAGTCTATAGGAATCTGCGAGCCTGTCATTTAAACCAATCTTATCCACTCCAGAGAAGATCTGAGGCAAATCAGCAAGTCTATCTGTGTAAATGCCGTGTTAAACTAGTAAACTCATGTGTTAAACAAGTAAAACTAGCCTTATATGACAAATTTTGCATTACATATTGAGGAACTAGTTTCTTACCAGCTTACTACCTTTGTCAGTGTATTTCAGTTCATAAAGACAAGGTGACAAGTTTGTTTGATGGAAAAAGTTCGAAATCATCTTCAAAATCCGACATTTCCTCATGCCTTTCAGACGTGGCCGAATTTTAGACTTTATATTTGTGTAATCAGATTCCTTCATGCATGTAGCAGCTGATGACATCACTCTGCTGCCAAATACAGGAAGTAAAACTTTGTAAAATTTTTCAGCAGCAACAATCAAAATGCAATGAAATGCAGATTAGTTTTATTTGTAACATTATTCTATTAACACGGCATTTACACAGATAGTCTGAGGTTAGAAATGATTTGCCTCGGATCTTCTATAGAGTGGATAAGATAGTTATTAATGACAGGCTAGCAGATTCCTATTGACTTGCACTAGCATTAGCATTGGCGACCCACTGGAACTAGAAGAACGGAATGAAATATGTTGAAACCATCTTCAGTGATAAGTAGTATTCTGGCTCACTTGAAAATGAGGCCCTATGTCAAAAATTCTGAACTTCCCCTTTAAGTACAGAAAAAAACACACTTCAGTGCAGTAAAGAAGTACTTGTACTTCATTGCCGTCCACCAGTGCAACAAACACACGATGAGACGTTCAAGGGCCGGTCTGCAGGGAAAGTCTCAGCAGAATGATGTTTGTAATTGCAGTGACGTATTTGCAGTGTGGCATAAAAAGTCAGACAGGTTGGTCATTGTTTTTGGCCTGTACACGTGTACGTGTGTGTGTGTGTGTGTGTGTGTGTGTGTGTGTGTGTGTGTTGGGCTTGGAGGAAGGAGACTGCTGGAATCTGGACTGTAAGCAAACTGATATTTTATCTAGTCAAAACAAATAGGCAGGAGTCAGTGCGAACGGCCACTGCCAAGAACAACTTGGGAAAGCGCCTATCAGAGTCACAAGAGTGTGTCACGACACACTGTAATGGAACATTTCGCTCCAATTCCCCTTAGTGTAGGGACTTCACAAAAATAATTTGGGGAGAAAACAGGGTCAGAAATGGAAAGCAGAGAGTCTGGGAAGGAGCATTTCCTCCTTCAATATTAATTCCTTCACTGCAAGAACTCAAATCTTACCAAGTATATTTTTCTCATTTCTAGTGAAAATATCTCATCGCACTCAAAATAAGACAAAATTACCAAAAGAGAAACATTTCAGTGAGATATCAGATCTTGTTTTAAGGCAATGCATCTTATTTTAAGAAATCTTCCTATATCTTACTGAAATGTTTCCCTTTCGGTACTTCTATCTAATTTTGAGTGTGACAAGATATTTTGACTAGAAATTTTAAAAAATATACTTAAGATTTGAGTTTTTGCAGTGTTCGTTGTGAAATGTATTACAGTATAAAGAAACGTTTAACTCAATAATCAGATTGAAAGGATACTGACTAATAATACTACATTTACCATGAAATTATGAAATTGAGTAAATTATGAAAGAGTATGTTCAAGTTTGGTATTAGATATGAGGGGATATCCCAGTGAGAAGATGGGAAAAGCCTCTTCATTCCACTTATTCAGTAGTTTTTAATGTCTGTCCCCTTACAAGTTCAGTTCAGTTCAGTTTATTGTTTCAGTCATAAAACATTTTCCATTAATGAAACAATCAAAGCTTCTCAGACCGAAACAGGCAGAAGCAGAAAGCTTGTATGCCTAAAAGAATAAATGTTACATCAAATGAGTTACTTTACATTGTATATTCGAAACTATGCACTGCAAAAACTCAAATCTTAGCAAGTATATTTTTCTAATTTCTAGTCAAAATATCTCATCACACTCAAAATAAGACAAAATTACATAAAAAGAAACATTTCAGTAAGAAATAAGATCTTGTTTTAAGGCAATGCATCTTATTGCCATTGACAGAATTTTTTTCTTATTATAAGCAAAAAAAATCTTGGACATTCTTAAAATTAGTTTAATTTTTTTTTTTCTTTTCTTTTTTTTGGGCTTGTAATAAGCAAAAACATTCTGCCAATGGAAAAAGCAACATTTTCTTGATAATATTTCTTGAAATAAGATGCATTGCCTTAAAACAAATTCCTATCTCACTGAAATGTTTCTCTTTAAGTCATTTTGTCGTACTTTGAGTGTGATGAGATATTCTGACTAGAAATTAGAAAATTGTACTTGCTAAGATCTGAGTTTTTGTGGTCATGTTTGCAGGATGAGCACTGTCTCGTGATATTGGCCCGAGAGTTTTAAGTTTATTTTACAGCTCTAGATGGTAAAATGAAAATGATAAAGCTTGACTGTGTATAACTTCAAAAATATACAGAATAGTTTTAAAATGCTAACACGGAATTTAGTCTCTGGCTGATGTGTCCTCCCCCTCTCCTCACCAGCAGAGCTGCTTCTGTAAATCCTGTGACCGGGTCCATACTCTGCTGGCGGGGACAGGCTCACGTACGCTCCGCTCCGGGTTACAGCATTTTGTTTTTTGTTTTGGGGGTTCTTTCCGATGTGTTCAGGACAGAAAGCATAGGCAGGAGTGCCGAGGCTGGAGCTGGGGCAGGGCTGGCCTCTCCCTTTGTCCTGTAGTCTCCTCATTGTTTTGGATTTAGAAACTTGCAGGAGGATGTGCGTTAACTGGGCCAACTTCCTTTCAAGCGGAAGCAGAGTTATTCTTAACCCCTTTCTTTGATATCTAAAATGTCTAATGTCCACTTGATGCCCGATATAAATGCACAGCATTTCATTTGTGGTTGTTCTCCTCCTGGGATTGAGGCCAAACGCTGTCTCGTTAACTACGACCATGACAGACACATTTCTCACTATCAGCCATGGGTGCGTCTGAACCGGCTGACTGGGCACAGGCCCAGGTGGCCGGCTAGTCAGGGAGCCTCTCAGCTGGAGCCTTTGTACAAACCCATGAATGAGAGAGATGACGGAGAGCAACTACGTGGAGACATGGAACATAACAATGAACAAAGGTGCACCAAAACACTGATTTCTAAAGAGAGTTCTGAATATACTGGAAAAGCTAGAAAAGCCCTCGGAGAGCGCAGACCTCCACCAAGCAGCTCATCTCCCCCTCATAATGTGATTCACGCCTAAACTTTTATTGCTACGTGTCTTTTATTACATTTTGTTTCTGTTTATAAAGTTTAACTGGAAAGTTCACAGTTCATAATGTACCTGCTACATTCTAGAACTCATTGAGATCCTTTCTCGTAATTTTTACCAAACACTTTTGGTTTGTACGGAGTTTAGGGGTGTCGCGGTTTCGATTTTTTATCGAAATCAATCAAAATAACGTCATGGTCTTGATCATCAAAATGAAAATAAGGATAGACGATCCTCCCCCAACCCCCCACCCGCCGTGTGTACTGCAGCTGACGCCACCAGTTAGCAGTGTTGTCAATCGGCACCGGTATTAAGGTTGTACTGCTGGTACCTGTATTTTCATGGTAGCAGACGTAGGACTGGTGTCCATCTGCCAAGTGAAACAGTTTAGTGACGATGTCTCCTCAGAGTGCAGCGGGAGCAGCTGTGTATGTATATATGTATATATATAGATATATATATATATACATACATATATATATATATATATACACAGCCATGGAAAAATTTAAGAGACCACCCTTGTCATCAAAAATAATGGTTATGCAATCAAGTACCAACTGTGGTGTCAATCTTGTGACTAAAAGAGACAAAAAGAAAATCTAGAATACCTAAAAGCTGTTTTTGGCAGCACAATGACAAAACTATTGATGTAAGAACTTTATAACCAAACTCACTTATCAAGAAAAGCATGGAAAATAGCAGATATCAGTTCTTAAATTAAACTCTTATGAGCTATTTTTGTTGTCATCATTATATTTGTCCTGACAAATGTACTTTTAGTAGTACCAGGCATTAAAATGACCAAGAAACATGAGAAAGCAAGGGTGGTCTCTTCATTTTTTTCCATAACTGTATATATTTATATAGTAATTCAACAGATTGTCTTTGCACGCACGTGTGAATTCTGACACACGTATTATAAAGTATCGGTATTAGTACCTGTTTTGCCTGTACGAGCCCTTTATTTACTTGGTATCAAAACGATACCAAATCGTGCAGTACTACACACCCCTACTTCAAAGCGTGTGTGTGTGTGGACATGTTTTTGCAATATTATGGGGACCATGTTCCAGATTTTTACCATCACCGTGGGGACATCTTGCCCTCGTGGGGACATTTTCCTGGTCCCCACTGGACCCTCAAAACCCCATTTTGAGGGTCAAGATTAGGTTTTAGAGATTAAGTAACAATTAGGTTTTGGTTAGGATTAGGACAAGGGTTAGGTTTAGGCGATCAGTTATGGGCGTTAGGTTTAGGGTGAGGGGCTAGGGAATGCATTATGTCAATGGATGTACCCCACGGGGATATAAAAACAAACGTGTGTGTGTGTGTGTGTGTGTGTGTGTGGGGGGGGGGGGTACCTTCAACGGCCAAATAGGCCTGTGAGGTGTCGCAGCCGCGGCTGTTGCATGCGGTGCAGGTGTACAGACCGCTGTCCTCCTTCTTCACGCGCTGAATCGTCAGGTTGTGCTGGTTCAGAATCACACCTGAAGGCAACACAAGTGTTGTTTAGCAGCAGTGGTGACGTGATGGAAACGTAAAGCTGTGCATGTCCCACCTGAGCCCTCCACCACCGTCTGGTTGTTTTTGGTCCACACTACGACTGGATTCGGCGTCCCAGTCGCTTCACAGTGGAGAGTGATGGTCGCGCTCACGTTGACTTTTTGCTCAGTGAAATTATTACGGATCCTTGCAGCCTCCAGACCTAAAGTTGGAATCATGAACATTCAGGTGAAGCGTTTGTTACAGCTGCAAGAATCAAATGCTGCAAGTGAACGTCGTGTAACCACACTGACTTTTCAGCGACAGGCGGCGAAGCAGGCAGGTTTTCTCGCTCGTTTTGATGTTCTGCACCTGGCAGGCGTACAGGCCCTCATCCCCGTGGGATGCATTGGGCAGCGTCAGCTCCAGGGTGACGTTGGTGCCGTGCAGCGTGAACAGCGAGCTCTGTGGCGGGGGCATCGGCTGCAGAGCGAGGGACTGACAGGGCTGCGCCTGCACGAACTGCTCTGACTCCGACACGTTTGTGACGAGGAACCAGGCCAGGTTTTCGTAGAAGAGCTTATCTGCCTTACACCTCAGAACCACATCGTCCTCCTCTAGAGGCTCATCTGACGGTGACATGCTCACCTCAAGGCTACCTAACGGTACAGAAGGAAGCAAGAATGAGAAACAAACTGCCAAAACTGAGCTCGTGATAACAGAGTGGCAACATGAAGACAAGAAGAAACGAAAAAAAAAAGTAAAGGCTCTCACGTGTCACACGGAAAAAGATGATTAGAGAGTCCTCTCCTGCTTTGTTGGCCGTCCTGCATCTGTACAGGGCGTGGACTTCGGCCTTCTGAATCTTCAAAGTACTTGTGATTTTCTGGACAAATGAATTTAATCTGTTAGTAATCATAATAAAACGTTCAACTCTATATTTAAACAGCAAAAAATTGAATCAAGAAGTGATCTACCCCCTTATCGTGATCTATGTCAGTGGAAATCCGCTCTACGTGGTTGGGACCGCTGCTGTTGCTGATGTCTCTCCACCCCGTGCACTTCTCCAGCTGCATGTCAGACTTAATCGGTCCGGACCTGGTGGGTGAAATAAACAACGTTCAAGTGAAGCTAAAATATTCCATCATCTGAAAAATACAAACGACCCAACCTCGTATCACACATTTTTAATCTCCTCTAAGCTCTACGCAGCACAGGGTCTGCTGCCCTTTTTAAAGGGGAAGTTGGTTTTTTCAACCTGGACCTATTTTCTAGCATGAAATACATTCATTTCCTCACCCAGACAGTTATGGTGCAACTTCAATTCGTACAGGAGATATTTAGATCCACTCCAGATCAGCGTATGTCCAATATAATGTAAATGATGCGGGCAACCGCGTGCAGCCTCTAAATAAGGCATCATCTGCCACAAACTCCTTCATTTCACCAATGTTTTGTTACCAAGCATTTGTCGGACCCCCTGTGAACTCCAAGTGGCTTGAAGTGGCTTTTTGTGGTGATTCGTCCTTATTTACAAACATTTTTACTGCGGTAGCTTTGATGACGTCACTGTTATGCGACACCACAAAAGTGAAACCAGGAAGAATCTGTGATGATGCAATGCCGTTTATTGCAGGGCTTACTATTTTTTATTGATTGCTTAGATCTGCTTAAACAACCTGGGATCCACTCAGTTTTCATCATCACCATCTCAGCAGAGCAGAAGACACATCTTGCAAACATGTCATATGTCATTTGTGCAAACTCCATTGTTTTAGATGTGGTAGCCTAACAGAAACCATCTAGTCCAAACTGTTAGAAACTTCCTACGCCAAGATGAATCACTGAAGCACCTGTTGGACACAAATCTTCAATCAGCAGTCTGCACGTCTTAAAATGGACGGAGGAAGGCAGATAAGAGTGAGAGTAGGTGTAGTAGGCGCCAAAAGTTGCCATTTCCGTGTTTTGACGTTGTGGAAATCATTTATGTGGGTCCATTTGAGTCTTCACCTAAACTTACTCCAGGTTTTGTTCTTCTACTGGTCACTCCTCCTCAAACATAAAACAATACCTCCAGGACTCTGAAGCACTGCTTGTCTCGTCAAATGATCTTCACTGTTTCCCTGTAGCAGCCAAGTGTGCTCAAAATACTGATGCCACACAGAGATCGTATTTGGCAACCCGCGATGGCCGATGTATTGGCTTATAGACTTAAATATAATGCCATAATCGAACCTGTTAAAATATATTTTAACCTCGTTTTTCCGAGGTTATTTTCAGCACCGAATTGTTGTTATTGAATTTTACTGTCTCACGGTCTTTTTTTTTTTTTAAACGCAGCATGATTATGTGTTGTTTATTAAAGTTATACAGTGTAACTTTTGACTCTGACATTTAGCCTAAAATGAGCAGTATTAGATGATTTTTCGGGCCAATATACAATGACTGAGTACTCTGAGCGGGCTGCCCTCTGCAGAAACCAGACATCGTAACTTTGGAGGCGGGCCGTTGATGAAAGTGCCGTCAAGCAAGTTGCTTTATGGCTCCTCATCCATAAACACTGAAAGCTCTACTTGTGCTACTTTCTCTCATTACTCAAAGTTTAGTCATGGCGGAACAAAGTAAAAAGGTGAAAGTGATGTCTGAGCAGGCCAGAAAAAAAAGAGGCAAAGGGATCACGGCAGATCAAAAACATCGGTGGTCGTTGGAAGAGAATTCAATCGTTGGAGATTTCTGAATCAGCAGTGTGGAAGCAAAACCCACTCTCTGTTTGCCACCGTATCATTAGACTGATAAGTAAGTTTGGCTGTTGTGTAAACATACAAAAATGTGATGCTTTTCTCTTTTTTTTTTTCAATCAGGGTTTATTCAAAACAACGTCAGTAAAATCGTATAAGCTGCTGATAGTTTCCTGTTAGCAAAACGCAGCTAGAATTACGATAGACCAAAGCTAACGAGACTCCCTAAACATTTTGTGCAATTGTGGCTGGTTTGCAGCAATAAATGCGTCTCTGTAATTCATATAAATATCAAAGAAGTAAGAGAGCGATTGGCAGTTTGCTTGGTTTAGTTGTGTGGTTTTCATACACTGTTCAGAAGGAAGCAGAACCACTGTAATGTCCCGTAATCTGAGCTAATCCAGACGTTCTCATAACAAACGTGAGTTTTGCCAAAGTGACTTCATTCAGTGCTCAAAACTACAACTTGGTTTCGTGGCCGGTTTTGATTGTGCATTTATCTTTGCATTGTGCGTTTGTGTGTGTGATGTTTCAGCTATGTAAACATATATAATTAGAAACAGAGGCGCATACCTGCGCCAGGGGCCGATCCTCCAATGGTGAAAAATCCTTTGGAAAATTCTTGAATCTTGATGGACTCGTTTATTTCAACATCCAAACACGGGAGAGGAGATTTAAAGTTGCGTCATTGCCGTGAGGCCTGTGAGACGTTGGCGCCGTTGCAGGTTTAGCGCTCCTAGTGGCCAAAAGTTACACGGTATAACTTTAAGCACACACACTGAAATTAGCTGTTGTTGTCATGGTAACATTGTTATAACGGCTGTGTTATTTTCTAGCCGTTCTTGCTCACAGATAGGCTGCTTTGGAGATTTCTATTTTTTCCCGAGTTGATGCAACTGGAACGCAAAACACCTGATGATGATGTCACCAACTCGCGTCTTCTCGGAATCCCGAGACAACTGGAACGCAACATTTATAATACTTGTGTTCCCCCCACCACCACCTTTGAAATCAAAATTTTGTCCTAGATCTGAACAGTTGGGTCCTGACCAGAAACTGTCGCATCATTGTCAGAAGGTTTTGACAGGAGCACAGGTGATTTTGCTGTACAGTAGATACAGAAATATCGTCAGTGATATTTTACTGAACGCATTTCTGCTGCCAAACAAACAGGTGGATACTGAATGTGATGCAGATGAGGCCATGTGGTCTTCAAGACAGAAGAGACTGATCATTAATAGTGGTTTGCATGCATTTTCTATGATTCCGTATTTCGGTTTTCAGCAGGTTTGAAAATGTCACGGAATAAATAAAAACTGTATTAAAGGTGTCATCACGCAGAAATCCCACTTTTTCACGTTAAAACATGTGTACTGGAACAGGACCTCAGTTAAAACGTGCCAGAAACTCCGGAGAGTGAAAGTGACTTCGTCTTTGAGTGCGGGCGCTCTCTTCTCACCAGAATCGGCCACAAGCATGCGCTCTCCACAGTACGCCATTTTGTATTTTTTCTCCGAATGATGTGAACTACAGAGGCTGCTAGCTGCTAAGCTAGCCTCTTTAGCACCACCTGAAATCAGCTGATCACCTGCAGTGGAGTAGCGTTTAATGACAGCTTTGTCAGGGAGGAGGAGTATGACGAGTAAAGAGGGAAAAAAATTGATGTGCTGAGTTGCTTCGGCAGAAATTCAGCAGTTTTCAGTGCTGGAACAGGAGGGACAGCTTCACCAGGAACCAGTGGATTATATTTATCAGTGAGGATGTGCAGTCGGTAAGTGTTGCTGCTGTGTAACTTATTATCTTTTGTGTCAGAGACCAGTAAACGGTGGTTGACAAACGGACAAGCTGCTAATGTAGCTACAGAAGCTAACACTGTTTGGTTAACTTCATGTCAGACGTCCGCTCCTTATATTCATCAGAGTCCAGCCCTTTTACTCCGGATCCTCTCCATCAACCGTACCGTTACGTTTTTATCACGTTTTTCTCTGTTGGGACATCATTTCCTTCACCTGCTCTGTCCTGATAAAACTTTGTTTTGGCTTTGATGTTTGCCTCGTGAACGCGCTTACAGACAGGTCTAAGTCTCGTGCGTATTCTCCCGACAAACAAAAGTTGAGGATAAAAAGAGGTTAAAATGAGCTCATTAAATTTCCCTCCCACCCAACTACAATTAAAAATTCATTTGAAGATAATTTAAGAAGGATTGTGTATGTTAAACAGCAGGTTATGACACCTTTAAAGCATTTCTGATTTTGGGTGTCATTCTTTGCAAGAAGGCAAATTTGACACTGCCTATGTAGAAAGATGACAAATGTCTCTGGCAATAAGCAACAATGTGAAGCAGCGGAGCACTGATTTACACTGAGGGCTGCATTTTGTATTTTGTTGTCCACTCTGTAATGATTGATTGAAAAAGTTCATACAATTGTTTGCAAGTTGTTCTGTCTGAAGGCAAAATGAGCTTTTGCTGCATATTTTAAATGTTTCCATGGTTAGAGCCTTTTGCCAAGACAATGTGTTATTTTGACCACGAGGCCGCTGTTCAGGCCTGTGTGTTAACTGTTTTGAAATTGTGGAGTTTGAGTCAGGGTTCTTACAGGTTTCAGCAAGTTGAATTTAAAATCTTTTAGAGACATTTTAAGACCTTTATAAATCAAATTTAAGACCAACATACTGTAATGCATTACCAGAAACATTCAAATAATCCCAGAAATTCAAAAAGGGCTGGACTTGAAAAAAATAAATAAATTAGAAGGTTTGTAATTAATCAATCTTGATTGATTTTTGTTCTGTAAGATTTTTAATTTTTGTTAAGTTCTGTGCTGGGGATAACTCTGGAGCCGCTGGAGCTGATCGTTCAGAAAAGAATGCTGCACAAGCTGATGAAGATGATGGAGGACACTTCCCATCCTCTCCACAACACAGTGAAGAATCAACAGAGTGTGTTCAGTGGGAGGCTGCGTCAAGTTCGCTGTAGGGCGGAGAGATACAGAAATTCATTCCTGCCAGCAACCATCACCCTAAAGAACAAGACTGACTGACTTTTTTATTTATTTATTTATTTAAAAAAAAAAGAGCTTTTACAATACTGAATTTCCCTTCTGGGATGAATAAAGTATTTTTCATTCATTTTTCATTCATTCATTAATCGCATAACAGTAATTACCCCCCAAAAGTAACTTCTTCAAAATGAAAATGTATTTTAGACTGAATCAAATACCAGACAGACATTATTAACTCAAGCACTACAGAAAAATACATTTAGTTGTTTTTCAATTAAGAAAAATATATAAAAAGAAATTGAAAATCTCCAGTGTAGCTATGTGAACCTCTCAAAAAGACGGACAGAATCAACTTCTGATTGCAGTATTTTATTCGGCATACTCTATGTGACCAATGCTCCTCAGGAATGAATAAAAATAAAAATGAAGACTCATCCGGATCAAATTTGAGACCCTGGATGAAAAAAATGGTCTTTTTTAAGACCTTTTGAAGCCTTTAATTTTAAGTTCAGAGTTTTAGACATTTTTAGACTTTCCCTGTTGAGTTGACGGCTGCATCTTAGCAATCAATAAAAACTGTAATACCGATGGAAATTTTGTAATAGGGTGGAAATAATGAATTTAATGTGATTTAATTTTCCTTTTAAATAAAAAAATATAATATAAGGGAGGGAAGGGGGGGGGTAAAGGAGGAAAAAAGGGGGGGAGAAGAAGAGAGGAGGGGGAGAGAGTTATTTTATTTATTATTATAATAAATAATATTATTATTTTTTCTTTCTTTTTATTTTTTGTTTTTTTTTTTTTATATATAGGTTTGGGGTTGAAAAAATTATTATAAAAAAAAAAATATAAATAATATTATTTTAAAAAAAATATATTTTTTTTTATTTTGTAATTGGGTATTTTGGAAAGAAAATGTTAATGTTAACCACAACTTAGAGGGAAGAAAGATAAAAATAGCAGATGCAACTCCAGCAAGAACAAGCGCTTGTTTGAAAGAGAGCGTGGCGGTAACAACAGGAAATGTGGATCAGGACTAAGGAAGCATTCAGATGTGTATGGAGAAGATAAGAAACCTGCTGCTGGTCAAAGCAGCAACTCACACACACACACACACACACACACACCTCCTTTCTATCAGCACTCCTCAAATCACTACAGGAGTCAGTGAGGAGGCTGTTGTGGAACCGTAAGATGTCCCGACTGCAGACCGACAGAGCTGCGATCTCCAGTGACTGAGCGGAGGAGTACGATGATTGTCGTGCAACTTTGTGATTGTGCGGGTTTAGTGAGCACATTCTGAGCCAGAATAATTCATGTCCGTCTAAAAATGGACATTGTGAGGAGAATGAATCACATCCGCTGATCTGCATCAGGGTCAGAGGCTGCTCTCATTGTCTCTTCTCATGTTTTTGTCAACATCACGAAAGCGGCTATTCCTCCGAAAATCAACAACATGTTGACAAGAAGTGACTTGAGATGCATGCGACCATGGTGAATACAAAGAAGGAACACACACACACACACACACTGCTGCAGAAAGGTGACCTACTGGAAAGCCTGGGGGCAGTCCTCCTTAGACATCCACTGCCACTGGATGTGTGCAGGAATGGGAAACCCACCGGCGGTGCAGCTCAGGGTGTGGCTGTCGCCATACGGGTACACGGTGTTCACAGGTAGCTCCTTCTCAAATATATGAGGAGGCACTGTGGGGAAAGAGCAGAAGGGTTGCCACGGTTTCCTGTAAAATAAAGTCCACCAGCCCAGGAAGGGACTGGTGAATACATACCATTAACCAGCAGCTGGAAGGAGCGTCTCTGCTCCTCTTTCGTGATCTTGTTGCTCAGGATCACTGTGTAGTTCCCTGAATCATTCTTTGTGACTCCGTAGATGGTGAGAGTGTTACTCCTCTGCTTTATCCTGTAGTCTTCCTTCAGCTCTTGGCCATTTTTTAACCTGAGCAACCAGAGGAGAATAATGTTAAAACCAAATATTACCTGCAAAATATCACTGTTTGCACTTTCTGAAAGTACATAGCAGTTCTATTTGACCCTGGGGTGTGTTTTCATATGTCCTTATATGTGAGTGATGGAGAAATGAATTTTCCAGATAGCTCCAGTATTTAGCCGGGCAGGCAGCCTAGCAGCCCAGCTAATGATAAGTATGGGGCAACTGGCCCCCGTGTCTAAGTTCGCCCTAAAAACCTGCTTTTTTCCACACTGAAGGGCTCGGATAGTCTCAACAAGTGTCCGACACCAGACTAGAGAGGAGAAATTAACCAAAGTATCTACACTATCTGGTGATCGCTATTTGTTTTGGTGTTTGTGTCCAAATCTTGGGATGCTGGAAATCAAATCTCATTCCGAAATCGCACAATAACTTGCGTCAAAACATCTTTATGACCGGTGGGGGACGCGAGTTAACGCGCGATAACTCACGTCCCCCACCGGTCATAAAGCTCCCCTTGGCAAAGCAAATCTGTTCAACACAATAAAGCAGCCAGATCGTCATTCTGCTGCTACGATGATGGACAGGACAAGTTAAAAGGAAAGAAAAAAAAGAAGTTGGGGGGGAAAAAACCCAGAAAAAAATTAATGTTCAAGAAAAAAGTCAGAATTCTGACTTTTTCCACAAATTAAAAAAAAAAAAATCCCTTTTCCCCCCATGTTTTGGAAAAAAAATCAGATCTTTTTGTCAGAATTTTGCCTTTTTTAGAAATTGAAAAAAAAGAAAAATCCAGAATTTCTCTTTTTTTTCTGCACCCAAAGGGATCACATATGCACTTAACTCATGGTGCAGGACAGGAGAGGCAAAGTCGTAAAGCATGATGGGAAATATTCAAGCTGAAGAGGGTGAAGTCTCCCTGCGTGCACTCATTTACCCTTGATAAGAGTCATTTTTCTTTGACACGAAGCATTATGCACTGATAAAAGGGAAACTTGTTTTAACTCTGAAAATGTTCACCAGCACTGCTCTGAGAGAGTAAATATGTAGCACCGGGTCTAATAGAGTGATGAATCCTTCCAGAGTCCAGACCTCAACATTACTGAAGCTCATCTGCATTCTGCTAAATCTGTATTATCTGCCCTTTGTACTACATTTCCATTTATGTTTGCACACATTTCTATAAACTCTTGCACATACAGTCGTGCTCAGAATTATTCAAACCCTCCTGTTAAAGAAAAGTCTAAATTCACAACAGTAATTCAACTAACAAGAAACTAAAGAAACTAGTAATAAATAAAAATTTACAAAATTATAATTTAGTGAAATAGAAAATTGCTTTTTAATTGTGATAGAAAATAATAATAATAAAAAATAAACAAACAAAACTGTCCCAGAAACATTAGAGCACCTTTCCCATAAACATGGACCAACATACCTGTCAACAGGTGCAGACGTCTGATTGGACGTTACAGAAAACACCTGATTGCAGTGATTGTCTCAAAGTGTTGCTCATGCTCGTTTACTTGTTTTATTTTATGTGTGTTTGTTTTTAATATTTCTTTCAAACTACAATTCAAAATCAATATGATTTTCATAGAATTTTTATTTATCATTACTTCAGTCAATTTCATCTTATTTCACTGACAGATGATGTTTTTCCTTGTTTAATTGGAAGCTATAATTAATTTTGAGGATGACTATAGTTCTCTTTTCCTGGCATTGCATGAGGAAATTAGGGGTGCAGTTCTGCAGCAGATGAACAGCATGAGAAACGAGCAACAGAAACCACTTCCAGCGCTGTGCTGTAGGCGTACCATCTAATGTTGGGCTCAGGGTAGGCTGAGTACTTCACAGGGATCACGGTAGGTGTTTGATCCGCAACATTGGCCTCCAAAACCTTTGGCCAGGGCTCTTTCATGTCAAGAAAAGGCTTTTCTGGAAACAGAATGACAAAACACCCTCATCATCTTCAGCTCACAAAACGTCAGTACTCTAATTTATAACTTAAATGAGAAGAATTTGCTTTGGAGAACTCATATCAAACAGAAGATAAAGAGAAATCCAGTCATAAAACATGGTCAGTTCACATGTTTAAGTTGTTAAATCAACATAAAATGCTTCTGATAAACCAAATTAGATTTTTTTAAATTAAAGGTAGAGATTTATACACTGCCTGGCCAAAAAAAAAGTCGCCACCTGGATGTAACAAAGCAAATGGGTACGAGCCTCCTATTGGATAATTACTGCATGGACAATTTCTTTCAGCTGGCAACAAGTTTTTTAACCCCAACTGGTGCAATGACTTGCTTCTCATTTCCTAAACAACCATGTCGAAAGACACATCCCGTGGTCTTGGAAAAGATTTTAGTCTGTTTGAGAAGGGTCAAATCATTGGCATGCATCAAGCAGAGAAAACATCTAAAGAGATTGCAGAAACTACTAAAATTGGGTTAAGAACTGTCCAACGCATTATTAAAAACTGGAAGGATAGTGGGGACCCATCATCTTCAAGGAAGAAATGTGGCCAGGAAAAAATCCTGAATGATTGTGATCGGCGATCACTTAAACATGTGGTGAGATCAAATGGAAGAAAAACAACAGTAGAACTCAGGGCTATGTTTAATACTGAAAGTAAGAGCATTTCCACACGCACAATGCGAAGCGAACTCAAGGGATTGGGACTGAGCAGCTGTGTAGCCGTAAGAAAACCACTAATCAGTGAGGCTAACCGGAAAAAAGGGCTTCAATTTGCTAGGGAGCATGAAGATTGGACTGTGGAGCAATGGAAGAAGGTCATGTGGTCTGATGAGTCCAGATTTACCCTGTTCCAGAGTGATGGGCAAATCAGGGTAAGAAGAGAGGCAGGTGAAGTGATGCACCATCAAGCCTAGTGCCTACTGTACAAGCCTGTGGGGGCGGTGTTATGATCTGGGGTTGCTGCAGTTGGTCAGGTCCAGGTTCAGCAACAGTATGTGCTCAAAGAATGAGGTCAACTGACTACCTGAATATACTGAATGAGCAGGTTATTCCATCAATGGACTTTTTCTTCCCTGATGGCACAGGCATATTCCAAGATGACAATGCCAGGATTCATCGGGCTCAAATTGTGAAAGACAGGTTCAGGGATCATCAGACATCATTTTCACACATGGATTGACCACCACAAAGTCCAGACCTCAACCCCATTGAGAATCTTTGGGATGTGCTAGAGAGGGCTTTGTGCAGCGGTCAGACTCTACCATCATCAATGCAAGATCTTGGTGAAAAATTAATGCAACACTGGATGGAAATAAATCTTTTGACATTGCAGAAGCTTATCGAAACAATGCCACAGCGAATGCGTGCCGTAATCAAAGCTAAAGGCGGTCCAACAAAGTATTAGAGTGAATGACCTTTTTTTTTTGGTGGCGACTTTTTTTTGGGCCAGGCAGTGTAGTTTAGAAAAAGCTACATTGTAATAAATATTAATAATATCCAAACTTTTACAGATGTTTAAAGCAACCCTAACCGATGTTGCATTGTTGAACTATTTAACAGGGTAAAATGCAATGAATGAAGTAACGAAACACAAGTACAAGACAGACCCACCATTAAATAAAATACCAACTGCCGAAAAAATTCAGTCCCCCCCCCCCCCCCCCCCCCCCCTAGGGTTCCTACCAATTGCTACCAATCAGAAATTTTCTGGGAGGACTGGTGCTTATCAAAATCAAATATTATTTCAATCTCTAAATTTTCAATGAAAACTCCAACCAATCCTTGCGGTGGGACCCCCGCCTAGAATTGGCTCTCTGGTTGCTTTAAGCATGGCAAAGTGTCGTTACGGAAAAAAGTACACCATATGTTTTGATTTTTACTGGATATATGAATAAAAACCTAACATGGGAACAGTGTAGACCATTTAATATAAAAACGCACGCCCCTCAGCTCCCCCTCAGAGTGACAGAGGGTCTTCTTCGTTGTCTTGGGGCGTAGATTAGTGTTTTATTTGAACAAAACTGAATGTAAGATGTTTTCAGCTCACCATAAACTTTAAGATACGCTGTGGCACTTTTCTCCATCTGCCCGCTGGAAGCGGTGCAGGTGAACTCCCCGGCATGATCCACGGTCACGTTCTCCACGATGAGCGTGCTGAACAGCTCCAGAGACTTCCACAGCTTGTTCTTGTGGGACACCGTGTAGGATGACTTGGACCCGCTGTCTAAGTTCTGGCATTGCAAGACAAAACAGATTCTTCATTTACGCATGATTCAAACGGAGGGGCAACTGTGGCGACATGGGGGGAACACATTCTTATGTAAGCAGTCAGGACATGAAAAACAAATCTTTCACCTTTGACCTGAGGATTCACAGATTCCTGAAAGCAGGAAGTCACGAATATTTGCAAGAACAAGAGGAAGCGTGATGCGTCTGTGCATCATTAGTGAGTCAAAAAGACTCTTGCATGAGTTCATTACAAGTACACGAGGGCATGAAGCGTGGAAGAGGCCCGGGCACTGACCAGCGTCCCCCCGGAGTGCGTCCAGTTGAACTCGATGCCCACATTGAGCTCGGTGTGGGCGGTGCAGCTGAGCTCCAGCCGCTCCCCCACAGACAGCCTCTGTTGCGTGGGGGTCAGGGTGAGGTCATAAATCTTGTATCCTGCGGAAAAGGGAGGGAAGGCCCGGCAGTCAGCGGCGGCCTATTGTTCTCCTGAGACTACACACTTGCACAAACTCGGCCCTGTTTCGCATACAATCAAGCTCACGCTCCCAACATCTGAATTTTTCTACATGACATTTACTTTATTTTACTTACTTCAGTCTTTTTAAACCTGGACCTTATTTCTAGGAATTTATACAAACATTTACTCACCCGTAAAATTTCTGTATCACTCTGACTCTTTCGGACAATATTAAGATTAGTCGCGGTTTGCATATTCACATAACAGAAGTGAACGGGGCAGAATGAGTCGGCCGCTATCCACCTTATTCCTGAGCGACCGAATGTAGAAACGATTACGCATCAACTTCCTGCAAGATACCAGAAATACTGCTCAGTCATTGACTCACAGTGTAAGTTGTTGTTTCTGATAGCGGTTTATTTGAACATGTCAACAAGAGTAATTAGAACATTTCTGAATGTTTTGCCCCCAAAAATGTACTTGCACGGCTTGGGAACATGTTGCACAGTTCATGGTTGTACGAACAACTGGAGAAAGTTTCATTTGTGGCTACAATGTGTGGAACATGCACCTCGGCCTCAGAGAGCGAGGCTGCAGGACTCCAGACTGACACATAGGGTCACATTTTAGGACTAAAAAAATCTACATCTGCTTTTACGTAAGATTATCCCACCTATTAATCTGCTCCCCATCTCTGGAATGTCCTCCCCTCCTGATCTCCGTACAGTGGACTCCTTCTCTCTTTTCTAATCCAGACTCAGGACTCTTCTGCACAGACGTCTTATTCCAGCTCCGGTCCTCGAGAGTCACAACCATGCCTCCCTGCTCCAACACACCTGACTCACATTAATGAGTCATTGTGCGGAACTTCATAGATTCATTTAATTGTGTCAGGTGTGTTGGAGCAGGGGTGACTTTGGACCCCCTGACCTACGACCATGTGCACCAATCCTATGTTGTCTTCTGTGGTACCTGTTATGTTTGTGTTTTTAGTGTTTTAGCTTCCTGTTTTTAATGGTTTATCAGATTTGTACTGTGTCTATGGTGCTCTGATAAGGTGCTTTTCAAATAAAATTTATTACTATTATTAATATTATTATAATTACTGATAAGTCTGAGCTTTTAAAGGCATTATAGAAGAACAATTTTTGCAATATTCAGTAAAATTCGGTTCACTACTCCATACGCTATGATTAATTAAAAGCTTTAAATATATAAATATTATTATACATCAGCTGTGAAAGTAATGGGGCTGAAAAAAACATCCTCCAATCATCTCTGCATTCCTTACATCTTGAAGCACTGGTGAAATTAAGGAACTTTCCTGCTGATAATCCGATAGAGGCCCACTCATTCTGCCCCATTCACTCCCATTATATGCATATACGTGGATTGCAACTAGGCATGTACCGATATGAAAATTTCATATCATTTTATTGAAAATGATCACGGTTATCATTATAATCGCAGTATTATTGAAATACCCCACCAGCATCTTTAAAAATATCCAAAATGGGTCTAGACGTCTACTTTGTCCTTTTGAAAGGGGAGAAATCTCCAGAGCTGTCCGCGTGGGCGCCTTTGTTGTCTTCCACCATGTTGTCATAAATTAAACATCAAAATCTGAAATGGCAAACTGTTTTTTAAAAAAGAAGGGTTTTTAAGGGAAATCACGGTTTTAACGATTCAATCTGAAACGGTATAACTAATCGTTGGAATTTTATTACGGTTAAACATTTTGTCGGCAATCGTTACATCCCTAATTGCGACAAATCTAAATATCGTCCAAAAGAGTCAGAATGATACAGGAATTTTATCGGTGAGTAAATGCACGTATAAACTCTTAGAAATAAGGTCCTGGTTGACAAAAAAACTACCGCACACACATGCATCACATCTGATTCAGATCCTGCCATCGTGCGTCTTCGCTCATCTTACCAACAACGGCCACGATGTAGAGGGGAGACTTGAAGCTCTCGTTGCCGATGCGAGTGTGGCAGGACACGACGCCGGCGTAGCTGATCAGATGAGAGGGAACAGTGAAGCCTGTCCTGGCATCCCACACAGAGTCCTTCCCATCAGGATGGAGCTCCTTGATTGGATACTTCTGACAGACACGGAAAGAACGAGAAAATAAGGAAAACATCACACGTAAAATGTGTAGCCTTCACACACAAGCAGGATCTACATCTGCAAGTCAGACAGTATCGAGAGAGCTTTCTAAACTGACGTGTTGTGAAGTCACGTTAAACAAGAAGGCATTTTGTCCCCGTGATGTAGAGGGTTGTTCAAACATAACCCTCATTCCTGACGATGCCCTCGGACACCAAAGACGATTAACCAAAAGCTTGCGTCGTGAACCGGAGCTTGAAATCTGAGAAGAGTTCAACTAACCCGACATAAAATCAAATTATGTCATTAAAATAAATAAATGTGTGCTTTCTTCTTGCGGAAAGGCTCTGAAATCATCAGCAAAATCCGCCATAACTGTTACTGCTGGGAGCCTCGGAAAGTTAGCCCCCACCAGCTGCACCCCAGACATGGCAGCCCACAGCTCTCTCGTCAACCAGAGATGGGTTGAATGCAGAGACCAGGGGTCTGTTTCACGAAGCAGGTTTAATGAAACGCTGAGTTATTTAACCCTGAAATTAGGAAAACTCTGAGTTTGTTTCATAAAGGTCAGTCAGTTACCATGGTAACAGACTCTCTGAAACTAACCTGGTGGGGAGCAGGTTAATGTGGAGAAACCTTGAGTTTCTCGCTGTATGCGCCCACTTTCAGCCACACTCGCCGTTTCATTTCCTCATTCGTTCATTCAGTCAGTGGCGAGTTTTGGCTGCTGCCGTCTCTTTTTTTTTTTTTTGGGGGGGGGGGGGGGGGGGGGGGGGGGCGCCCGGCCCCCCACCCGCCCCCCCCCCCCCCCCCCCCCCCCCTCCCCCCCCCCCCCCCCCCCCCCCCCCCCCCCTCCCCCCACCCTCACCCCACCCCCCCCCCCCCCCCCCCTACCCCCCACCCCCCCCCCCCCCCCCCCCCCCCCCCTCCACCCCCCCCCTCCCCCCTCCCCCCCTCCCCCCCTCCCACCCGCACTCCCCCCCCCCCCCCCCCCCCCCCTCCCCACCCCTCCCCCCCCCCCCCCCCCCCCCCCCCCCTCCCCCCCCCCCCCCCTTTACTCCCCCCCCCCCCCCCCCCCTTCCCCCGGGGGGGGGGGGCCGCACCCACCGGGCCTCGGGGGGGCGGTGAAGGGGGGGGGGGGGTCCCCGGGGGTTTTTGGACAATAAATCATGTTAAATAAACCAGAGTCGGCCAGTTACAGACGTGTTCTTTCCATCAGGATATCATGGATGAAGATGCAGCATGACTGCAGAGAGTTAAACATTCGGAGATCGTTATCAGACCACAGATAGATGTTCTCTCATTTCCGACAGTCGTCATTTCTGACGTTACAGTTTCACATCACAGTCAGTCATCTACAAACACAAGCTGATTTGTCCGTACGCGTGTGACATCACCAGCCGTATGTGACAGTTGGAGGTCCTGTCTCTCTTTCTGAGAGTTGGTTTGACCTGATTACTGATTTAACTACTGTGTCTTTGGGTAAATGGTCAATGCGGATGTCTGTCATGCAGTAAGCTGGGGTTTGATTCCTGATGGGGCTTTTTTCATGATGTTGCCATACGTTTTTCCCTCAAAGCAGATAGGCTATCGTTTATTGCCCTTAGGCATGCGTTTATTTTCGCAAATGGATTTTTTTCTTTCATTGGAGATGCAGGGCATTTGAGAAATGCGACGGTTATATTTCATCTTAATGCTGCCGACAAGAGCGCTCAAGTTAAATAAATAAAAAGGCTGTGATGAAAGTACAGAGTTGGATTCGAACATCAGCCTCCCAGGCGGGACGTTTGGTCAAACCATTCAACCAAACAGGCGTCTGTTCACAAAATCATCTGGAGTCATACTGACAGGATCCTAGACTGTCGCGTTATCATTAACTAGTTCTACCCTGTAACATCATTGTGATTGTAAAGGACGGCATTTAACATAAATCTTCACCCATGCCGTCCTTCTTTCTTTCTTTCTTTCTTTCTTTTTTTTTCAAACTTCCATATGAGGCTTTAGAAGTTTTAGTTCCATTCAATGGCGAATGCAGCCCCGCCCTCGCGTCTACGTTGCCACGGTGACTCGTCCAATCGGTGCTCCATTGATGCTGGCTTTTTATCATGGTAGCGCATGTATAAAATCCCGGGTTGAACCACCCTGAGTTGATTAAACCAACTCAAATCAGCTGTTCTGGGACTGAAAACTCAGAGTTTCGTATCTCTGAGTAGATCAACTCAGAGTTCAGAGTTACACTTAGAGTTTGTTGAACCTACTTCGTGAAACAGACCCCAGATTTCCCAACAGGGATCAATATACAGTCGTACTCGGGAGTACTGACACCCTCCAATTAAAGAAAATGCTACATTCACAATAATAATTCAAATAACAAGAAACTAATAATATATACAAATTTACAAAATTATAATTTAGTGAAATAAATTGTTGCTTTTGAATTGTGGTAGGAAATAATAGTTTAAAAAAACAAACAATACTGTCCCAGACACATAAGGGCACCTTTCCTGTGAAATGTGGACCAAAACACCTGTCAACAGGTGTAAAAGTCTTTTTGAACATGACAGAAAACACCTGATTGCAGTGATTCCCTCAGAATGTTGATAAATGAAAGTTTAGCTTCAGAGCCCCATCATGCTTGTTGGCTTGTTTTATTTTTTTGAGTGTTTATTTTTAATATTTCTTTTGAACCACAAGTCAAATTCAGTGTCATGATTTTCATAGAATTTTTATTTATTATCACTTTTGTCAATTTCAACTTACTTCACTGACAGCTGATTTATTTATTTCTTTAATTGGAGGGTGTCAAAAATCTTGAGCACGACTGTAGTATAAAAAGTCACACAGCCTGTCTGCTAAACATAAAACATGGTTGTCCACTTCCAGTCCTAAAAGGCCACTGTCCTGGAGGTTTTAGATGTTTCCTGACTCAGCTGTTGAGGATATGCGTCTCATATCAGACGTGTTGGAGCAGGGAAACAACAGAAACCTGCACGATGGCGGCCCTCAACAACCACAACTGGACATCCATGACGCAGAGCACTGATTGGTTGCAGCGTGGAGGTGTTCAGGTAACGAGGAACATCAGAGGAAGATGCAGAGACGTGATCCTACTGCTATGACGGGGACCGTGAATTAAGCATGCATACAAGTGGAAGAGTCATAACCTGTACAGGTAAACAAGGAAAGTGGCCGGGGACAGAAGAAAAAAGTTTATGGTCAAATTTCGGTGAAAGGTTTTTATGATAAAAACATGGAAATGTCTGATTTGACAAACAGATTAGTTTTTAGAGGATTAAAAACTCGTAGCGTGTGCTTTCACCAAGCAAAACTCAGAAAGAGCTCTTCCTTACAGTGTTGAGCGTAACGTAGAGATCCTCCACCGAGCCTCGGCACGGGATCACCACGCGCTCACCTTCACGGATGAGCACCACCTCATATTCCTTCTCAGACGGAACAAACGGCACCTTGTAGTCTGGAACAGAGCACAAGTACGAACATTAGAAATACTTACCGAAGTAGGCTTTAAAAAAAAAAGGAGTGGCATTTGCACGAGCTCGACCTCTGCAAGAAGGTGTAGGAAATGCTGGAATTTAGGAAAATTATTCATGGAAAAAGAGTAATGGTACAGAAGAGGATCAGAGCCACCGACGAAAAAAATGGAGTTCTGAAAAAAAGGTTGAATAGGATTCTGACTTTTTGAAATAGAAATTAGAAAAAAAAAATCTTCAGAAATATCCGAAATGGTTGCTGTATTTTTGTTGTGAAAATATTACATTTCAGCAAAGTACTGTTTGGTTTTTACTTTTCAAGTTTGTTAAAGAAAAAAACTTCATATAGTTACACAATAGATATTTAAAAAGATCCCTTAAAGGAGTCATCACCCGGAAATCCCACTTTTTCACGTTAAAACATGTATTGGAACAGGACCTTAGTTAAAATGTGCCAGAAACTCCAGAGAGTGAAAGTGGCTTCGTCTTTGAGTGCGGGCTCTCTCTTCTCACCAGAATCGGCCACAAGCACGCGCTCTCCACAGTACGCTGTTTGGATTTTTTTCTCCGAATGACGTGATCTACAGAGGCTGCTAGCTGCTAAGCTAGCCTCTTTAGCACCACCTGAAATCAGCTGATTACCTGCAGCGGAGTAGCGTTATGACCAGCTTTGTCAGAGAAGACGAGGAGGAGGAAAAGAATTTCTGTGCTGAGCTGCTTCGGCAGTTTTCAGTGCAGTAACAGGAGGGACAGCTTTACCAGGGAGCAGTGGATTATATTTATCAGTGAGGATGTGCAGTCGGTAAGTGTTGCTGCTTGTGTAACTAATCATCTTTTGTGTCAGAGACCAGTAAACGGTGGTTGACGAGCGGGACAAGCTGCTAATGTAGCTACAGAAGCTAACAGTGTTTGGTTAACTTCACGTGAGACGTCCGCTTCTTATATTCATCAGAGTCCAGCCCTTTTACTCCGTGGATCCTCTCCATCAACCGCACTGTTACGTTTTATCACATTTTTCTCTGTTGGGACGTCATTTCCTTCACCTGCTCTGTCCTGATAAAACTTTGTTTTGACTTTGACGTTTGCCTCGTGAACGCGCTTACAGGCAGGTCTAACTCTCGTGCGTATTCTCGCGACAAACAAAAGTTGGGGATAAAAAGAGGTTAAAATGAGCTCATTAAATTTTCCTCCCACCCAACTAGAATGAAAAATTCATTTGAAGATAATTTAAGAAGGACTGTGTCTGTAAAACAGCAGGTTATGAGACCTTTAAAGACCCACAACGTAACTTTTAAACCTTAAAAATCTGCGTTTCTGACTCATTTTGATGCCACACCAACATTCATTCAGTGCATTTTTGAGCCGTCACTGTCCAGCGGCGTCCCGAGGCTCAGAAACTGCAGTATGTAAGATTCCCATCCGGGACGCGGCCGTGACGTTGCACCAGACTGGTTGCAGCACCACGTCATGTAGCAAACGGATATGAACCAGACATGAACACAGCGGGTAGTCTGAACGTGCATCATGTCAGATTCTGTAAAGAAACGCACGGAAACATTACCGAAGGAAGAGAGGAAAAGAAAGAGAAGAAGGGACAGAACAAGAGTCACAATAAGACTGTTACTGGCTGGAGGGAATCACAGTACAGGTATGATGAAGATTATGAAGTTTAGCCGTCGATGGGGGTCACTGAGAAAACTGATAGAAGTTCCATTGTGGGCCTTTAAATTTTACAGGTGCTAAGATTCAATTTAGGGGTACATCTGCACCCCCGAAACTGGGCTAAAATCGCCTGTGTGCAGTTTTCAAGCAGAATCCTAAATATGCACAGGTCTCAAAAAGATTTCAAAAAAGGTTTTACCATTGACAAAGACGTAAACTGCTGCTGCCGTCTTGCCATCTTCAACTTTCATGTCTTCGTAGTGGCACCGATACTGTCCGGTTTCATTGACAGTAGCATTGATGATTTTAAGTGTGGTGCAGAAGAGTCCCGAGCCGCTGCAGTCGCTCATGGAGACGTGAGTGCTTGTAGGAGGCTTCGACCACGTCAGCAGCTGCCGACCTCTGCAGGAGGGACACACGGACGGTCTGAAACACCGGATCAGCGTATGCATGCCGGACAGCGAAGTTCATTCACACGTACCTGCACGTTAACTCCAGGTTGTCAGATTTGTTCATCCTATAGGTGCCAGAGACGTTGAGCGTCGGTGGATCGGGCATGAACCGCAGTTCTATGGCTGGAGGAGCCAACAGGGCGGGTCAGTCACAGAAGATTAGCAAACACAATCAGCTTTCATCAGTCTGGAGGACTAAACAAGTTCCTCTGTACAAAGTGGTGAAAGATCACCATCGTTTCACTCGTGAAGAGGCAGAAACTGAAACTGCTACGGAGATAGAAAACCTCCAACACAGGATGTGATGTGAAACTGGCTCTACACAGCAGAGAAGGGGAAAGTACCGAAAATTGTAATTACGTAAAAGCTTCTTTACTTTGTTTAAATTCTACTAAAGTAAAGTAAGCACCCATTTAAAATGTACTTGAGTAAAAGTAAAAAAGACCTTAATTTAAAATTCACCTATAAATATTAACCCAATCAGCAGTTTGGTTAAAACAACCCAAAAAATTTATTAAATTTGACCAACCTGGTTGGTAAAATGAGTCCGACCAATGTTTTGGTTAAAACAACCAGTCTGTATATTAGTGGAAGTCACTTCGCCCAAATATTAACCAGTATTGGTTTAACTAACTAGATTGGTTGCTTTTCTAGCCAATCTGTACTTAAAGTGGTAATTATAACTTTCTGTAAAAAGGAAGAGATATAAATCCAATCCAATATTAACTGTTTCTGATAAACTTTTACAAAACTGCAATAAAAAAACAGGGAAAATAAAACCAAATCAAAGAATCCAAGACAGTGAAAATGTTGAGCAATTCCTTCTCAACATGCTTTTTTTTCTTTCTATAATGGACAGAAATCAGCAATTCAGTTGTCGTAATGAAGAAATGTGCACACTGACTGTTTCCACCCCTGCCCTTTTAAAGACGGGGAAAAATCATCTGCCAGTGAAATAAGTTCAAATTGACAAAAGTAATAATAAATTTTAAAAAAATTATGAACATCATGATGTTGATTTTAAATTATAGTTCAACAGAAATATTAAAAGCAAACAAATAAAAATAAAACAAGCTTGATGGGGCTCCTGAACTAAAATGTTGTTGAGCAACACTTTGAGACAATCACTGCAATCAGGTGTTTTCTGTAACATCCAATCAGACGTCTGCACCTGTTAACAGGTATGTTGGTCCACTGTTCATGGGAGAGGTGCTCTAATTCGTCTGGGATAGTTTAGTTTGTTCATTATTATTATTATTATTATTTATTACTATATTATTATTATTAATATTATTATTATTTATACCACAATTCAAAATTAATATTTTATTTTGCTAAATTATAATTTAGTAAATAATTTGGTTTTTATTTGTCATTACTTTATCCAGTTTCTTGTTTTCTGAATTACTATTGTGATTTGAGAATTTTCTTTAATGTGAGGAGATGTAAACTTTCAAGCAAATTTCGCTCGTTGTAATGGCAGATTTTTTTTTTATTTTTTTTTTTGCTTATTAAAAAAACGGGGTTTTTTTTGTTTGTTTTTTTTACTATTTTAAGAGTGTCCAAGATTTTTTTGCTTGTAATACATGAAAAAAATTCTGCCAAAAGAACAAGCAAAATTTACTTAATAGGATTTCTTGAAATCAGATGCATTGCCTTAAAACAAGTTCCTTTATCTCACTGAAATGTTTCTCTTTAGGTGATTTTGTCTTATTTTGAGTGTGATGAGATACTTTGACTAGAAATTAAAGAATATACTTGGTAAGATTTGACTTTTGTAGTTTATTTAAGAAATTAAAGAATATTCTGCCCTCTGGCATCAGACAGGTTTGTGTGATGAAGGTATTGTTGAGTTAGTGGCTGAGACACGGCCAATAATTTCTTAGGAAATCAATGTCTGTGCTTGGCATCGCTCAGCCTCCTCCACCTCCAGCTCTCGCTCTGCACCAGCCGTCATCAGTGTGAGTTCTGCCTGGACCGTTTTCCTTCCAGCCCGAGTAGATGATGATACACGTTCAGGCTGATTCTTCTCCCCTTGTTTTTGTTTTTTATTCAGTGATGGGGAAGGTTTCCAAACTAGATAAGTAAATTCAAGGAATAGTACACCCAAAGAATGATGTGCGTTCACTTTCTCCTCACCCTCATGCTGAGCAAGACTCTGGAACACTTTTTTAATATCTCAAATGCAGCCGGAGATCGGACAGGTTTTCTTTTTTTCCCCAACTTTCATATAATGAAGTTCCCTGGCGACTGAACCAAAAAGGTCCATAAAAGTCCACAAAAACTTGTCAGTATTCCTCCAAACTGCTCGTCCAATGTAATCCAAGTGTCCTGAGTGGGTAGCGTCCAGAATTTACTGGAAACCACATAATTTAGTAGATTTTTAGAGCCTAAACGGTAAAACATGAAGCTGCCTCGAAGCGCGTCCATGAGAGTTTACGACACTACGGAAGCTGCAGCAGACGAGATCACACGTTCTCTTTTTCTTTCTTTCTTTGTTTTAAATTAATAGCCAACTCCTCTTTTGTTTGTCTGCAGCTCAGTCACTCTGTGAACGGTGAATTTCTTCTTCTACGCTTGCATTATTGGCAGAGCAGGGGCTGAATGGCGCGGCTTCCGTAGTGTCGTAAACTCGCATGGACGCGTTTTGTGGCAGCTACATCTTCTACCGTTCAAACCAGGGCTTCCCTGCCCTGCATTATTCCAGGTTTCCAACTCCACCACACCTGATTCAGATCAACTCAACTGCTCATCAACTTCTGTGCAAGCTGCTAACGAGCCTTTCATCTGAGTCAGGTGTGTTGAAGTAGGAATGATATCAAAACTGGGGGAAAACGAAAACCCCCCCGGATCTCCGGCTGCATATGAGACATTAAAAAAGTTCTCCAGAGTCTTGCTCAGCATGAGGGGGAGTAGAAGATGAAGGACCATCATTATGTGGGTGTACTATTCCTTTAATTAGATAATTATCGGCCCAATAATTATCGGATAAATAACAGGAAATTATTATGTGATTCCAGTCAGTCCGATATCATGACGACTTGCCCCGATAACGTACATATCAGGGGTCTGGAACCTGGCTCTGTGGGCCTCCAACAATAGCTCCCAGGAACTTGGACCAAAAACAATAAAGAACCGAATAATATGTTAAAATACTGATGTATACATAATAACATTTGTAGGTTTTAGCAGTTTTTTCATGGCATAATTGTGAATTTCCACAACATAATGACACTAAAAGTACCATGGCAGTAATATATTTTCTTTATATCTATTCCTTTTGTCACTAGCTTGGAAATTAGGTTTTTTCCACATAATTTCCCACAAATACATTTTTATTTTACCTTTATTATACAGTTATTGATGAAGAAAAGTAGAAAGAAAACATATCCTCTTTTTGCAAGGTTTTTTTTTTATTTCAAAATCTAAAAGTAGAATAGTAAGTATTTATCAAAAATGATAATTTGCCTTTAAAAAAAAAAGGGATATTGGAACATTTGCGGCTCTAAATGACTTTTATTTAGCTGGACGATGCAGAAAATGGCTCTCTGGATTGTAGAGGTTGCAGGCCCCTGATATATATTATTATTTGCTCCACTCACTCTGTTTACATAAACAAGTCTGATCTGTCAGTCATTATTATTGTTTACAAATAAACTTTTTCAGTGTGTTAACATACAATAAATGTATAAATCTAACTTATCAAAGAATCATTTTCTATATTTTTTAACTTCTGGATTGTAATCCTGATGCATGCACCAGTTCAAGGAGCCTTTATGTTTTTTTCATCAGTGAACAATGCATCTTATTTAAGCTGATGTGCATTTCAGATATTAAATAGTTTTGTTTGATATCTTTAAGAAAATGTTTGAGAGGTTTGCTGATATTTTTTCTCTGGAAAACATAAATATTTCTTCATTTAAAGAGTGAAAAGTCTTTTGGTTTTGTTAATTACATTGATATCATGATCAGGTGTGTATTTGTGTTATCAGTTATCAGCAGAGGTGGGAATTGTAGAGTCAACAAGTCTTTTCTTTTTTTAAAACTTTTTTATTTTTATTTATTTATTTATTTTAATTCATAGTGCTGATTGGACTCACCTGGTTCAGTAGCTATGCAGAACAAATACATGACGTGGGAAAGACTTGTTGACTCCACAATTCCCACCTCTGGTTATCAGTTATCGGTATCGACTTTTAGGAGCTGAAATTTATTGGTTATCGTATCGGTTTTGAAAAAAGGTTATCGTGCATCCCTAAAATTAATTGGGTCAAAATGTACTTGAGCAAAAGTAAAGCTACCTATTTCAAAAATACAAAAAAATTAAATAAATTAAAAAAGACAATTTACTCCCAAAAACTACTCAGTTACACTAACGTGAGTACATGTTAGGAATGCATGATATTGGAATTTTGGCCGATATCTGATACGCCGATATTTTAAAACTCGTGGCCGATAACAGATTTCGACACCGATATTAAAGCTGAAAAAAATAAGCAGTCATTGCAAATAGCAGTTTTGTTATCCATTTCCGACCCTTTGAAAAATAGGGACAGGAAAAATATTGATAGACTGAAATATCGTGATATTTTTATATGCCAATATCAAATAGATATTTAAAAACGTGGTACTGATCTATTTTACTTACAAAATCTGGCGAGATTTCATCTTTCTGTAACAAAATCTCACGATATTTCGTGAATTCTTGCGAGATTTCATAACAGAACGATTAAATCTTGCAAGATTTTGTTTGTAAAATAGATACTGCGTTTTTAAATGTCAGTAAGATATCAGCATATGAAAATCTTGTGATATTTCAGTGTATCCATATTTTTTCCACCCCTAGTCTTTAGAAGTTTTTAAGTCTGTAAAAAAGAAGTTTTTTTCTAGACTTTAGAAACAGCGGGCTGATCGGTTAAATATTGGTTAAATATCGGTCAATATAGGCCGATAGGGCTCTGATTATATCGTGCATCCCTAGTAAATGTAATTAGTTTCTTTCCACCTCTGCTACACAGGGCCATTTTTCCGCTGCTGCAGAAAATGGCGGAGCAATGTAAAAACAGGAAGCGGAGGAAGATGGGCCGGGTCAGGCTCAATAGTCCAGCACAGTGTGGCCTAGGTGGGGTTCCTGTTTCTGAGGATACAGGCTGCCCACCCACTCCCTGTGAGGCCCTAAAGCACAGATTGTATTGTATGAAGAGGAAAAAAGAAAAGAACTTTGTAGTCTATGAGGGGCCCTCATAGACTCTTCTCAATGTAGTTTTATGACCCCTGAATTGAGGCTTTTTCCAGAATTAAACTTCTTTCTCACACTAGATTTCATCCTTGTCTCAGTATGAGGTAAAATATTTAAATAGTTAATGTTAGAACATAAAACAAGCTTAGTCCTAAAGCCTTCCCACACATAACAATGTCCAAATGTTCTCCTTGAGCAGGTCAAAAAGCTCAGAAGTCATAAACTATCCAGAAACAACAGGAAAAAATGCTCTGGTTACACAGACATGCATCAATCTTATGAGTTTACAGGAAACTTACCACAAATAAAGTTGTGGTAAATGCTCAACGTTATTTAACATTTGCCAAGTTTCAGCAGCATGAACCCAGTCAAGACAGAAAACATTTCAGCAACTCATGTCTCAGCTTAGCTACTGTTCCAGTAAAAGTACATTATCATCATCATTACCAGCAACACAAGTTGTTTCCAGAATGAAGACGAGGAATGGAATGACGGAGAGTGTCTGCGCCATCATCCGCGAGAAGGCAGGGACAGAGTCCTCATCAAAGATCCGATCAAACCGGTGCAGCAGCGATCCAGGAGAAGTCCTACTGCTGCATGATCGATCCGCTGATCAGAACGGGTTTATATTCCACTCAGAGGCAGTCTGGGAGTCATGGAACCAGCCAGCTGATGGGAGTCTGCGGCGTGTAAAGTGCGCCTGTGCGCTTCTCCATGGAGCTGCTGCTGAGGATGCAGGACGCAGCAGCGCGCGCGGGGAGGAGCGTCTCTGCAGCCGGAGAGGGTGTTGCAGCTACAAACGTGAAGTTTAGCTGCAGAGGTCAACTCTTTCAGTTTAAAAGCTTGTTTTGTAGCGAAGCTGCTTATGCTGCTGCATTCAGACTGTAAAAATAACAGCCAAGCTAGCCCACAAATTAGCCCTGACTACTTAAAGGTGAAAGCTACAACTTTTTCATCAAAACAGTAAATAAAAATACAACAACATTAATACATCCACAGAGCATCAGGATGCAGCATAAAAGTATCAGTTTTACCCCGCAATTTTTTAAATAGCATATGGATTATTTTATCCATTTTGATTTTTGATGGGTCCCAAAAAATAAATATTTACATCTGATTACCATGGCAACGTCAGGATTCTAGCTAGCTCCATTGCTGTGGAGAAATCAGGGGCGCCCCCAAAGGGTGGCCAAGGCCCTCTGAACAAAAAGCTGGCCACCTCTGCAAAAATGATTTATTTTCATTTATATCAACTTTTATGTGCTATTAACACGGCACAGCACGTTCTGTTTATATTTAAATGTCAAAATATTTATAAGCTAATAAAATAAATAAAAATATTACACTAGGGCTACGGCTGTGTCCGAATGTCCTCCCTCCTCCCTCACCCCTCATTCACTACATAGGGCTGCACTGCATAGCAGACTATCTAGTGCCCTCATTCTGCCTGTGATTCGGACACTAAGCTGACTACTTTTTCCTCGCCGCAAATCACGTGATGACCAGCTGTCACCATGGCAACCACCGCGTCAACCACGACACACAAAAAGATTTAATTCCAAATCAAATCTGTAATTTTAAATGAAGGTATTTTATTTACTTATATTGTGTTTAATATCTTTTCTGTTGTGTTTTCTCTCCTTTTTTACTGCCGCCCGATGCTTGCCACACATCGCGCCATTCAGCTCTCCTGACCGCAATGCATTGTGGTCTATATTGTCCCATCTAGGGACCATTGAAGCTCACTAGTTTTCAAGATGCATTGTTAAGTTTGAGTGCACTACTTTTTTCTTTCTGGACATTCGAAAACCCCTACAAAATGACTCATTCATAGATGTTATTTATTCCTCAAATTACACATAATTAAGGGCGTGTCCTTTTGATTGACATGCGGCAGACCGGAAGCCCGGCCTGCCGACCGGTGGCTCCTAGTTAACTCCTTGTTTGCTCTCAGTAAGGTTTGTAGCAGAGTCGCACAACAGCGGTTTTTAGTCAGCGAATAGCAAGTCTAAGTGTGTTTTAGCTTAAGCCCGCTGCTTAGGGGGCTAATCTTTGTTAGCCTCTGTGAGTTTCGAGTTAGCTCAATTAGCGTTTAGCACAGAGTACGTCAGATGTCAATTATGTGCCCCGCGGCCGCACTGTGCCCATTTTAGTATTTTCCGGGAGTGACGACACATGTGACACGGCAAGATGGCGACGGTGGGACACGCCCACGTCGCTTCATTTGTCACTCTTCAGAAACAAACAGGTGATGTAGCAGAGAGTTCGTCCCTCTCTTAACGGTCTATGGTCTCCACCCAGAACCGCCCCAACCAGTTTCTAATGCGCCTTTCACATCAGCACCTACTTAACCCGGCCAACACCACACTACCCCAGTTTCATTTATTCACATAGCAACTGAGGTGTCTTCAGCTCTGGTTTTCAGTGTGAACGAGGTCGTCATAGTGAAGTTTTGTGAAGTCATTTGTTTGCGATAGACACTGAACAACAATGGAGGAAGTTAAACTCGTGATTTACCTGCTGTTCGTTTTCTCAGCACCGTTGACCACGGTGTTGTGGGTGCGCAGCTGGTAGACGTGTGGAGAACGACCCACGATCCAATAACTACAGCAAGCCAAATCTGAATTCACTGGACAAATACTCGTTCATTCGTTCTAAATTATTGGTCAAATTAAGGAGTTTTGCTGCAGAAAATGTCTTCTATAGAGGCCCATTCATTTTGCCCCCTTCACTGCCATAATATGGATATACGCGGATCTAAGACGAATCTGAATACAACAGCGTCCAAAGGAGTCAGAGTGATACAGAAATGTTACTGGTGATTAAATGCTCGTATACATTCCTAAAAATAAGGTCCAAGTTTAAAGAAACAAAAGTCAGTCAGTCAGTCATTTTCTGTACCGCTTATCCAGTTCAGGGTTGCGGGGGTTGCTGGAGCCCATCCCAGCCACCACCAGGCGAGAGGCGGGGTACACCCTGGACAGGTCGCCAGTCTGTCGCAGGGCCAACACAAAGAGACAGACAACCATTCACGCTCACATTCATACCTAGGGACAATTTAGAGTGATCAATTAACCTAACATGCATGTCTTTGGACTGTGGGAGGAAGCCGGAGTACCCGGAGAGAACCCACGCATACACGGGGAGAACATGCAAACTCCACACAGGAAGGCCACAGTTGGAATTGTTCAAACCCCCTCCCCAGCCGGGAATCGAACCAGCGACCTTCTTACTGTGAGGCTGCGGTGCTAACCACCACACCACCGTGCAGCCCAAGAAACAAAAGTTATCCTTTAAAGGTTGAATAGAATACGGACAGAACAGCGACATCTCGTGTGGCTAGGTTGTACAGATGTGAGCATGAAAAAGTTCCTCCTTTTTCTGCCAGAAGTGGTGCAGTGATAGTGCAGTAATAGTGCACTATCACTGGCTGAACGACTTGTCCCGCAAATATGCCATCACGTATCCAAACTTGGCGTGTGGAAACATCCTTGTTCTGGGCGTTCATCTATGCTCTGAAATCGTTTCCCCTGGGCACACAGGTGTTTCTCTGTGCAATTGAATTAGCAGACAAGTCGCTGGTAAGTGGCTGGCAGTCGGCAGAAAGGGGAACTTTTTCATCCCCGTATCTGAAGTTGCAACGGCAGAAAAACAACTCCAGCCATTTGGTTGCGCGGCTCGCTGCTGATACGGCAGTGACCAGCAGCTACAGCATGTCTAACAAGTTATGCAGAGGAGTTTATAACTTACAGCTAACATTAGCCACGTTAGCAAACAAGTTAGCTTACTGATCCAGGAGAAAAGTCTCCATTTCCGTGTTTTGATGCCGTGGAAACGTTCATGTGGGTACATGTAGTGTAGCACCTAAATTTACTCCAGTTCTTGCTCTTTTGAGGTCACTTCTCTTCAGAAACAGATAACAATATCTCTGTGGCTCTGAAGCAGCTGCTGGACCTTTGTCAGCCTAACTGTGCCCAACATACTGTTGCCACACAGAGATCATATTTGGCAACCTGCAATGGTGGCGTGCATTGGCTTGTACTGTAGATGTAATCATAACGCCATAGTCAAACCCAATGGCGCGGGAAGGGGGGAGCTGTGGGGGCTGCAGCCCCCCCTGGTGGCGGCTGCAGCCCTCACAGCCCCTGCAAGCATTGACGGAGGCCTACTTAAAAATAATAAATATATATAGTTAATGTGTGTAGAAGAGCCTTAAACAGAGTTGCTGGGGATGTGTGGAAAAACTATTTTTAAAAAAAACAAACAAAATTATTTGTTTAGCAGACTGTGTGTGTTCCCCTAAGGGTTACATTATATAACCTTTTGGGGGACATTCGGAGAACGTTCCTCTGTTAGCTGGGCTGATTGTTTTTGCATCTTGGGCAGCGCTGACCAGCGCTGGCATGCGTCTGGCCGTGATGTGGCGCATGCTCAGTGCAAATGAACAATCAACCCTTAAACCCTCTTAAACAACAGATGTAGATAAGACGGAGTTAAACGTCCTGTATAACATTAACGCTTAGGCGATGCCAATGGGAAAAAAATGACATCATTCATTCATTCATTTGGAAGCCCCCCCGCCCCTAGTTGAAACACCTTCCCGCACGCATGGTCAAACCCAATAAAATGGATTTTATATTTATTTTCAGGCTAAATATAATTTTTTAGGAAATGTACTTTCATTCTGCACCCCTCAAAACGACTTGTGTTTTTTTTTTTGTTTTTTTTTAAATATAACTTTTAATAAAAATGTTCCATATTCAACTTTTAATGCCACCCCTAAAAACAATCTCTGCAGACGTCCCTGGTAGACATGTCACCTTCCTTGCCTTACTTCTCAAATTCAAATAGATTAAAACATGAAGCAGGATGAGAGTGAAGATAGCATGCTTTATTAACACAGAACCCTTTACAGACAAAAGATGACATATAACAATACAAACATGTCGGAGGGGTACAGGGAGTATGTAATAAAAAATGACATAAGAAGCTAAACTTGACAAAATTAACAAAAATGATTATTAAAAGCAACACACTCAAAAATAGAGGTACCAATTTGTACTTAAAAGGGTACAAAGCTTGTTGCTGGGGGGGTTCCTTTTTGATAGGCATTTCTGTACCTTAGTCCTGGTCCATTTTTGTACCTTATCAAGCAGTATGAGTTAATAAAGTACAATTAAACCAATTAAAAATGATGAATAAAAGTAAAAAACATAAAGATTATGACAACAATCAAAGATGCTGATAATAAATGAATAATTATTCTATAAATATTAGGCCAAACACATATATAATTATACATATAATTATTACTATGATATATGATTATTATCAAAATCATAATATAATAACAAAATAAAAAAATAATAAAATATAATAATTATGCTATTGTTTACAGGGACTGCTATTTATAGTTTTTGTACAAGCTACGCACATTTTTCAATGCTGCAGGTACCCTTAGGGTTAAAATGGTACAAATTTGTACTTTATATTACTTTGGCTCAGTGGCTGCCCCATCTACCATTTTACTGGAGGAACACCAAGGGCGACTCAGCGTAATATCTTCAGAAACTTTACCAGTGAGTAAATGCACGTATAAACTCTGGGAAATAAGGTCCAGTTTGGAAAAAAGAAACGTACCCTTTAAGTATCGATACCCATGCTAATCAATATCTAACTAGATGCTAATTTTTAGTATCGATTAGTGTCTGACAATTGATTTTTTTTTTTGACAACATGACTAGAAATAAGGTCAAGGTTGAAAAAAAAAGAAAGTTATCCTTTAATCCTACTGAAAAAATGACACATTACTCCCCACGAAAAAAATACTCAATTACAGTAACTTGAGTAAATATAATTAGTTACTTTCCACCTTTAAAAAAGAGTTACTCAAAGTTATCTCAGCAAAAAAGTAGGGAAATTTATGTTTGTTTAGTTATTTTCCCTTTCAGTAAAGCCAGCTGATGGTGTATTATATTGGTACATCGTTGGAAAGCTTTTGACAGAGGGGAGGAATCCAGGTGCCATAAAGTAGAAATCCTGTCCAGGAGTTGTTCCAACCAGTCACTAACCGGCTCACACTGATTTCACACAGTCCCGGACTAAAACTGGAAATCTTCTCAGGAGTTTTACTGGAGTCACAGCGCTCCCGCCATCTCCATTGTTAAGTTTAAGGTATTTATCTGCGCTGTGCCAGTCTTTTTCCTAGTCCTGAGCTTGTGATGATATCAGACACATTTAATATTATCTACGCAACACAAACTGAGCATCAGAATGAGGACGAAAGATGTTTTATGTATGCGGATGATCTGGGATGTTCACGAACAACCATCTCTAGCGTTTGCTCACTTATTTTTTATCTTGACAAAAATATTTTGTTGATGTCAGAGAATTATCAGACTGTTTGGAGATGACAGAGAGACAACAGACACTCTTATAACCACTGGTTATTAGAGGCATGAGAAGGCATGCAGAGCACCATCTCTGGATGTCCAACCTCGAGGCAGGTGGGCTACAGCAGCAGGAGACCAGACCAGGTGCCACTCCTGTCAGATAAGAACAGGAAACTCAGGCTACAATCCACACAGACTCACCAGAACTGGACAATAGAAGATGGAGAAACGTCGCTGGTCTGATGAGTCTCCATTTCAGCTCCACATTCAGATGCTAAGTTCTAGAGCTGGGACAATCCCCAATTAAATTGTATGTTGGCAATTGGAAGGTTGCCAGGCAATTTGCTAACCTGACTCCCGCCACCTGGTATTTGCAATACCATCTGGGGAGGGAGTTAACCCGATGTCATTTCAAATTGTCTTTTTTTTCTAAACTTTGCATGTGATTGGATAGAAGTCTGTCCGTCATCTTGACTGACACGCTACTTCAGCCACTCACGTTGAACCGAATGACGCAACCCGTGACGCAACTCAGAGCGACACCAGAGCCACCACGCATAGAGGATCGAGTTATCAAAACATGTTATCAAGCTCAAAAAGCTTCAGTCAAACAACATGGCGGCGGCGGCGACAGCTAGTACGAGCGGTGTACAGTCTGTGAACGACTTTTGTCGAATGTGCAAAGAAAACCTCCGGCCAAAACGCCGCCCATCCTTCAAAAGTCCCACCCGCGATTAGTGATTGGCTCCTACTATTTTTCTAACCAGACGAAATCACCTATAACTGTCGCCTTACTCAGATGGAGTGCGTGAGGAAAGGGAACGCCCCCGCGTGTACTTGTTGAACGCACCCAGATGATGTAAATCAGGTTAGCAATTTGCTGTTTATCAAGGCAATTTTAAAAAAAAAAAAAAAACAGCCCTCTACTGTGCATTTAGAGATGTTTCTGGAGGAAATACATGACTGTTAGAGAAGCCCCGTTTACAAACAGACCTACAATCCACATCCTCTCTCCTCAGCGCAGCTACACTGTCAGCAGCCCTGTGACAGTGACAGGACGCATCTCTTTGATCCGAACTGACGCAGCCCGTTTGCTTCTGCTTCGGGGTCGTTCAACAGAGTAGACTAATTGCAAATAAATATTGTTTTAATGTGTAACTACTGAAATGTTCACACAAAGGCTTTCACAAAGAGATTTCATGAACACATCATCAGCAAAGTTGATTTTAAGGTTGTTAGTGCAGTCTAGCCTGGATGGAGGCTAAAATATTAAAATATGATACAATTACATAGTATTGTACATATTATTAGTAATATATACATATACAATACATGTAATAAGTATAAAAGTACTTATGACAAAGCCACATCACAGGAGTTTCAGCTCATACATGCAATCAAATTTGGATTATTCACGCAGGCATGCTGACTGGTAGCAATCAAAATAAGACCCCGCCCACTTGCCAATTTAATCATGTATTGGCAATCTTGAGCAATGACAATCTACATATTGAAATTTAGAGGCAATTGCACAGCCCTACTAGGTTCAGAATCTGCTGGAAACATCATTAAAAGCACCCATCCTGCCTTGCATCAAGGCTTCAGGCTGCTGCTGGTGGAATGGGGGGGGTTTCTTGATCCACTTTGGACCCCTTAGTACCAACGTAGCGGGTTAACCACCACAGCCTGAGTTTCGTTGCTGACCATGTCCATCCCTTTATGACCACAGTGGAGCATCTTCTGATGCTGCTTCCAGCAGGATGATGATGTCACCTAGATGACATCATCTCCACCTGCTTTCTGGAACATGACCATGAGTTCACTGGACTCCAAAGTTCTCCACAGTCACCAGATCTCAGTCCAATAGAGACGCTTTGGGATGCGGGGGAACGGCAGATTCTCATCATGATGAGATGGAACGGGAGATTCTCATCGTGATGAGGTGGAACGTGAGATTCTCATCGTGATGAGATGGAACGGGAGATTTTCATCGTGATGAGGTGGAACGTGAGATTCTCATCGGTGATGAGGTGGAACGGGAGATTCTCATCGTGATGAGGTGGAACGGGAGATTCTCATCGTGATAATGTGGAACAGGAGATTCTCATCGTGATGAGGTGGAATGGGAGATTCTCATCGTGATGAGGTGGAATGGGAGATTCTCATCGTGATAATGTGGAACAGGAGATTCTCATCGTGATGAGGTGGAACGGGACATTCTCATCGTGATGAGGTGGAACGTGAGATTCTCATCATGATGAGATGGAACGGGAGATTCTCATTGTGATGAGGTGGAACGTCAGATTCTCATCGTGATGAGGTGGAATGGGAAATTCTCATCGTGATAATGTGGAACAGGAGATTCTCATCGTGATGAGGTGGAATGGGAAATTCTCATCGTGATAATGTGGAACAGGAGATTCTCATCGTGATGAGGTGGAATGGGAGATTCTCATCACGATGAGGTGGAATGGGAGATTCTCATCGTGATGAGGTGGAACGGGGAGATTCTCATCGTGATGAGGTGAAACGGGAGATTCTCATCGTGATGAGGTGGAACGTGACATTCTCATTATGATGAGATGGAACGGGACATTCTCATCGTGATGAGGTGGAACGTGAGATTCTCATCATGATGAGATGGAACGGGAGATTCTCATTGTGATGAGGTGGAACGTCAGATTCTCATCGTGATGAGGTGGAATGGAAGATTCTCATGTGATAATGTGGAACAGGAGATTCTCATCGTGATGAGGTGGAATGGGAGATTCTCATCACGATGAGGTGGAATGGGAGATTCTCATCGTGATGAGGTGGAACGGGAGATTCTCATCGTGATGAGGGTGGAACGGGAAATTCTCATCGTGATGAGGTGAAACGGGAGATTCTCATCGTGATGAGGTGAAACGTTACATTCTCATTATGATGAGGTGGAACGGGGAGATTCTCATCATGATGAGGTGGAACGTGACATTCTCATTATGATGAGGTGGAACGGGAGATTCTCATCGTGATGATGTGGAACAAGAGATTCTCATCGTGATGAGGTGGAATGGGAGATTCTCATCACGATGAGGTGGAACGGGAGATTCTCATTGTGATGAGGTGGAACGTGACATTCTCATTATGATGAGGTGGAACGGGAGATTCTCATCGTGATGAGGTGAAACGGGAGATTCTCATCGTGATGAGGTGGAACGGGAGATTCTCATCGTGATGAGGGTGAAACGGGAGATTCTCATCGTGATGAGGTGGAACGTGACATTCTCATTATGATGAGGTGGAACGGGAGATTCTCATCGTGATGAGGTGAAACGGGAGATTCTCATCGTGATGAGGTGGAACGGGAGATTCTCATCGTGATGAGGTGAAACGGGAGATTCTCATCGTGATGAGGTGGAACGTGACATTCTCATTATGATGAGGTGGAACGGGAGATTCTCATCATGATGAGGTGGAACGTGACATTCTCATTATGATGAGGTGAAACGGGAGGTTCTTATCACGATGAGGTGGAACCAAAAAAGTGGCCAATAAAGCCCTGTTTCCACTCGCCTGTCTGGGTCGGGCCAGGCTGGATCGGGTGGGTTTTGGTACGGATGTGTTGATTTCACGTTGCATTCCCACAGCAAACCCTTACCCTGGAGGCAAAGTATTAGCCGGATGGCGCTGCTATGTGATCGTGTGACATCATCACCGTGCAACATCCTTTAACCAAAGCGCCACACCACACATGACAGAAACAAAGGAGTCACCCCTGCTTTTATGCTTGGTCATGCGGGAGGTGACGGATTTTTCAGCGAATCAACGGATTGCTGTGTATTAGCTCCACCTCTTTGGTCCAGATCAGTTAGATCAGTACCCCTACCGAAGGGTACCAAAAAAGTAGACCGGGTGGGGTCGGATAAAAGGGTACCCATCCCAGTTTTTATCTGTGGAGATGCCAAAAAACATGGACCGATCCGGCCCGCCCCACCCAGACCCGCTGGAAGAAACGGGGCTTAAATTTAAGTTATCAAAGACAAAAAGATATCAGTGAAGCTTTGGAAATCTGATACAGCCCCAAAAATGTCAGGAAAGATGAAAACTACCAACAAAATCTACAGTTTGATGAGTAATGGTCACTTTACTGGGGGGGGGGGGTATAGTAACCTTACACGAGTCTGTCTGATGACTCATTTTATGGCAGAAATTTAAATTCTCCAACATGAAGAATGCAGGCTTTCTCCTGCCGTGCGGGGAGGAGGCCTGTGTTTCAGGAGGTTTCGGGAGATTATAGGGTCATATGTTATTAGCTGCATCCACATGTTTCCTGGCCTGGTCACTGCTACAGGGATTTTTTGCCCACTAAACCCCCTCCATTTCATCACATCCTGGAGGACACTCCACATCAAATACCCCTCTGGAAAACCTGGAAAAAGAAACATAAAAAAAAAAACACATTACCATTTGATTTTGTTCTCCGCATTCAGCATGAGGTGATTGCTCTGAACTCTGGCCCACTCACAGACAAAGAAAAACATAAGAGATATATATTTGTTAGGATTTTAGGGAAACACAGGAAATGGGACAAAAGAGCCAGGAAGTAATGTGGAACAAAACACTTTTTTTTAGTAATATCTGAGTATAAAAAAAAAAAGGGAAAATCGCTTCCATAGAGAGAAGCACCCGCAAAAACATAGTTGCACTGAAGTCTAATCTTGAAACAGTTGCTTTACTAAAAACATAGAAAAGTGGTGAATTTTCTCAGCATTGTTTGGGTTTATGTTCTGAGATGACAAGAGTGATTTCAAGGGTCAATGTCCCTCTATTCAGTGCAGAAAGAATGGCCACAAATCTTTTGCACACTTGTGTGAGAGAATGGGGCCAAATTGTGCGTCAGTTTTACATTGTTGTGACAAATCAAAGAGTGTTCATTGCAGATGGAGTCAGGAAGAGGAGAATAACTCAGCTGCACCACCAGGAAGTGAATGCACCACACATAACACATGTATCATCAAAAAAGAAGGTATTTTTGTATTTATTTAACAAATAAATAAGTTAGAAATTACTGTCGCACCTACAAATAGTTTAAATGTTCCGTACAAAACACGTACAACATACTGAAAACGCAAAGTCAATACAATTCATTTGAAAGAAAAGTGAGCTCAGATAGAGGTGTTGCTGGTATGATTGGTATGCCTATACACTATTTCTCCATATCTTTCCTTCAAATGTTGACAAAGTGAATTCTATCAATTTTTAGTGCCCTGAGTTTAGAACTGAATTCATTCAGTTGATGAAAAGAGAAAAATGAGTCAAACAAGAGCATAATAAAGCAAAAATTACTTATATTTTTTTTCAACTGCTTGCAAAAATCTACCCTTAATGTTTCCTTAGACATTAAGAGATGGGAGAGCAGAGAACTGGACTCAACTCAACTTCACAACATGTTTAACATACAACTTTCTCCCATGTCTGTTTTGTTACTTTTAAATTGTGGTGCGTTATTTCAATTCTATTTGTTTTTCGTTTTGTTTATTTATATTTTTGTTTGCTGTCTTTATAAAAAAAGACAGCAAACAAAACAATTTATAATAGTGCAAATTAAAAGTTATAATTGGCAGCTTGGAAAGCAAAGAGCAACAATTTAAACTCAGTACGGTAGCGGACTAGAAGCCAATGTAGGGAGGGGAGTCTTGGGGTGAATCGGGTGCATCTGAAGGTATTTGTTCGAAAGCGGGCTGCAGTATTTTGGACCAGTTGAAGCCGGTGGATGGTGCTTTGAGGGAGGCCTACGTACATGGCAATACAGTAGTCAAACTTAGTTATGAAGGCATGGATCGCCTTCTCCAGGTCCTGGCAGCTCAGAAACTGCGTGACCTTAGAGAGGAGGCGCAGCTGGAAGAAGCTCCGGCGAACTACAGCACTGAAATGCTTATCAAACCGAAGGTTTTCGTCAAAGATTTGTGCTTATTTTCTGTGCTGTCAACAAAAGAAGTAGAAATGAATAAAGGAGTCAGTTAGAAGCAGGCAGCCAGGTGCTGTTAATGAAATTCAGCACTTAAAGGAAAAGTACACCCACAGAATGATTTATTTTCCACTTCCCCTCATGGTGAGCAAGACTCTGGTGCACTTTTTTAATATCTCAAATGCAGCCGGCGATCAGGAAGGCTTCTCGTTTTCCCCCAACTTTCATATAATGGAGTTCGCCGGGGTCCGAGCCAAAAAGGTCCATAAGAGTCCACAAAAACTTGTCAATATTCCTCCATACTGCTCGTTAAATGTAATCCAAGTGTCCTGAGTGGGTAGCGTCCAGAATTAGCCTAAACAGTAGTACATCTTACTTTCACGAAGCACGCATATGCTTGTTCACAAAACTACGGAAGCATCGGCGTTCAGAGCCTACTCTGCCGAAAATGCAAGCATAGAAGAAGAAATTTGCTGTTTACATTGTGCAGATAAATCAGGGACAAACACAAGAGGGTCAAGAGTGGTTGGATATTGATATAGCCCTACAAAGCCGTATGCATCATATTTGATACATGCAGTTTCTAAAAAAAACCTTTGCATCTGAGACCTTGCATCACTATATGGTAAAACCTTTGCTTAAAACTCTGTTGTACACAATACACCTGATAGCAGGAGGCAGAAGACTACACAAAAATAATTTTGACATGATGCACAGCAATAAATGGTGTATTAAAAAAAAATGTTTTTTGTTCATTTTTTCCCCAAATTTTGTTAAAGGGCCTAATAAAGACTTAAGATAAAAAAATAGAATTTTCTCCCCATTTTTTCTTGGTTTGGGCTTTAAAGGGTTAAAACAAACAAAGAAAGAAAAAGAGAACACGCGATCTCATCTGCCGTGGCTTCCGTAGTTTCGTGAATGTGAACTAGCGTGCTTGCTAGAGATGTGATCTACTACTGTTTAGGCTCTATAAATATACTAAATGACGTCATTTCGAGTAAGTTCGGGATGCTACCCACTCAGGACACTTGGATTACATTGGATGAGCAGTATGGAGGAATATTGACAAGTTTTTGTGGACTTTTATGGACCTTTTTGGCTCGGACCCCAGCGAACTCTGTTATATGAAAGTTGGGGGAAACGAGAAGCCTTCCTGATTGCAGGCTGCATTTGAGATATTAAAAAAGTGCTCCAGAGTCTTGCTCACCATGAGAGAAAGTGGAAAATAAAGTTACATCATTCTGTGGGTGAACTTTTCCTTTAATGGGCTCCATGCACATTGTCGTCGTGGTTACTGAGGTCAGGCACACCTGGATTAATCAGTTTGTCCAGTAATGAAAGACGAGAGACAAAGAAGCTGGCTTTACTTAAAGGGACTAGAGGCAGTAACACGCATGTCCATTTTTCTCATACTAATGGGTGACGAAGCGCTAAATACCAAAAAGAACGTTTCCACCCATGTTTCTCTCCATTGCCTTGAACCTGCTGTGTGCTGTAAAATGCGCTGCAATTTGGTGTCCGAATTTCCCGTGCTGCCCTTCAGACGTGACATCAAATGACCTACATCTGCAATTTTGATACAGGAAGAAGACGGTCGCAGTAAATTCAAACACTGTAAGCGATAGTTATGGATTATTCTGCCGTCAGCAAACGATCCAGATCAACTGAAAGACACTAAAAAGTGGAACTACGAAGAAAAAGGTGAGTAAACAGCATTATAGCTTCAGTTTGTGCTCCCGTGACGGCTTGGCTCGTGGCTGCAGTTAACTGAAGCGGCAGTCGCGGCAGTCGTGAGTTTCGTTTCTTAATCTTGCCTCAAGTCCCTTAAGGAAGTAGTGAAGTTGTGCATCGAGCCCATTAGCAAGTCTGCATCAGTGCAGATGCACTAGGATTTTGCAGCTGGTGTCCTGCATATCTGGCAATACTGATAGAAAAACACAAATGGAGTTGTTTTATGAAAAAAAAAGCTATGACAGATGCACTGAGGGTATCTATAAAATTACTGGGGCTCATGGAAGGGAATGTTTGAGCAGGAAAAGAGGATTATAATCCAGACAATGGGGTTTTATTATCATTGGCACAATTATGACAGTGATAATAGCCAAATAATAATAGTAATTTTACTATTATTAAATGTTTAAGGGTCATGATTAGTATAATTCATTTAAAGCAACCCTTACAGATGTTGCATTGCTACACTATTTTTTTTTAAGTGTAAAATGCTATAAATGAGGTACTGGAACTCTGAAATATAAGACAGAGCCACCATTAATCAAAATAAAATATTATTTCATTCTGTAAATATTCAATGAAAACTCCAACCAATCCTTGCAGTGGGGTGCACCCCTAGGATTGGCCGAGGGACCTGCCTGTCAGACCTTTGCTTCTGCATCGGGAGGCAGAGGGAATGGGGGGGACTGTTGATATTCAAATAATCTCGCTGTGCTTTCTGAAATGCAAGATGGACAAGGATTGCTTTAAAATAAAACATAGTTCTTCACATGAAGGTGAGTTATTCTCATTTACACCCTCCACCTTCAATTAAAGTTCCCTCCACAGCTGCGAGTGTGACTTCATTGGTAGTGACACTCAGTCGTTAAGGGGTGGTGTGTTGGGGACGGTTTGGGACTCCCATGTTAAAAAGGCCAACTTCACAGCAGAAATAAACATGTTTACAGCAGACATGTTGTAAACACAACTTGGCTCCTTACGTCTGCAAAGCTGAGTGACAGCGCGTGAAGTAATTCAGGTGACATTGGGGAAGAAATGGTTCTAACCGTTGCAGGATAGCAGCTCTCCAGGAATAGACTTGGACACAGAGCAGTTGTCCGTCATCCAGAAGTTGGGGAGATCGATTCCAGGTTTCCCTGAGCAACATGCTGCCAAAAAACCTAAAAGGATTTAGGCTACGTCAAAATGAAAAGAACTGTGGATCGCATATATAAACTGAGTGGATATTAGAAAACATAATATTTTTGTGCACAAACGACCTAATAATGGGTGTGATTATTTTAGAGGACTTGTTGATTTTATATTGCACAGTTTTACGGGTCAGTGGCACATAATTTGAAGCAGTTACTGTATGTGTCGGAAACACGTAAATGAGGAAGACTGCTCGTGCAGGTCATGTATTTTGTGAGATCAGGTTGGACTCACATTGGTGGGTCGGCCAAATCACTGCCTATCACCTCCTCCTGGCTTCCAGCAAAGCTCCTCTCTCCTGCTCCATAACCAGCAGGAGGCGCTCTCTGCTGCCTCCCCCATCCTGCCAGCTGTTGTCTTTCTCTCCCTTCCCATCATCCCTATTGCTGTGAGCATCGTCCACACTGGGCAGGATTCCTCTTCAGCCGACCTGTACTGGGAAGAGCCATGCCTGCCATCCCTCCTCCCTGCAGTCATGCCAGAGATCCTGGTATTTGGTGTTCTCTCTCTCAAATGTCTGCTCACAACTTTCTTCCCGTGACTGTGAGTTCAATGAGGATGATCTTTGCCTCTTCAGACCAAATCTGGCCTCAGGGTTGTCTGGACAACCTGGGGGAATTGCAGTCTGCCCCAGGTCTACCTTTATCTCCTCTGATTGGTCTTTTTGCAGCAGACTGCTTCTTGTTGTTGGTGGTTTTTGTCCCCCCCTTACAAAGCTGATTGATTGTACAGTATTGATCTCCCATGTGGTGGCATTTCTTGTGTCTCTCCTGCTCCAGGGTGTCAGCAAGTGTCATGAATACCTTTTCGTGGTGCCACCTGTACTTACCTTGGACAATGCTGTCTTACACCCTGACAGGGGAGGTACCCCTTTCCCCACAGAGCTTGCACAAAGGGTCCTGCCTCATACCCCACTGGTGCAAGTTTGTCGGGAGTGTGTCATAGACTGACCTTAGCATGAATAAGATGCGGGAAGGCTCCATTCTCCATAGATCTTCCCCCATGAGATCTTCCTCTTGGGTAGGTCCCATTTGGTCCATGCACCCTGGGACACGAGCTCCACCGCCGTTGCTCACCATGAGGGTAAGTTCCATACTTCCTCCTGGATCATGGCTCTTTTGTCCTTGGATCCTGCTTTGCCCCTTTGCTGGACATGTTAGGTTCCAAGACCACAGAAGTTTATGTAATCTGTCACACACTCAGTCATGGCGTTGATGTCATCTCCATGAGGTTCACAGAGGACTTTCCCGTCTGTGGCCTCAAAGCACCCTCTCAGAGCATCTTCAGCCTCAGTAGACCAGGTTTTAATCGTCCTCCTAATGACTGGTTGCTGCTGAACGATGGGCTTGTAGGTGGAGGTGAGAAGAACCAGATTATGATCTGATTTTCCTAAAGGAGGCAGGGCAGAGGAGCTGTATGCATTCTTAGTGTTTGTATAAAATAAGTCCAACATCTTATTTTCTCTGGTGGAACAGCTGACAAACTGCTGGAAAGTTGGTAACGTAGCAGAGAGGGAGACGTTGTTGAAGTCTCCAGAGATCGCCATGAATGAGTTTGGATGCTGTGTTTGTAGTTTAGCCACGACAGAGTTGATGACATCACAGGCTGTCTCTGGTGCGGTACCTGGTATTATATAAACCGCTACCAGAATAACACAAGCAAACTCTCTGGGTAAATAATATGGACGGAAACTCACAACTAACAGTTCAATGTCTCTTGTGCAGATCTTCTCCTTTACAGTGACGTGTCCAGGATGCAGAGACATGTCTAATTCCACCTCCCCTTCAGCTTTCCACTGACTTCCTTGCCTTGCGGTCTGTACGTACCGTCTTAAACGAGAATTAAGCGTTGCTGCTCATTATTTTGAAAAGGGTTACAAGACCATTTCCAGACATTTTGGAGTCCATCATTTTCCAGGAGGAAAGATTATTCATTTTTAGAAAACACCTGAGATAGCTGCCAATCTTCACAGAAGATGTTAACATGTGTCAGTAGTGGTCAGACCAAGCTTAACTGGAGGTAACCTACTGGAGGAAAATCTGCAAAACTAGAAGCCAACCAGTGTTTAGGAGGATTGCAGCGACAATGACTGCCACCTGTGCCACATCCTAATAAGTTTGATTGCACACAATAGGCACATTCAGACAGAGAGGTTCCCGTCTGGAGTTTAGTTATAAAACTACCCTTCGCCTTCAGTGTGTGTTCACACATAAGGAACCATGTGTGACACAATCGTCTGCGACCGAGACAAATTTATGCCCCAGCAGATCTGATACAAAACTGAGGTTTCTCATCTCTTTTATTTAAAGCTATCATAAAAGCTAGCTTACCAGCTTTCCACCATCACGGTCATTTGTATCACGTAACGGAACAGCCCCCCATTGGAAAGCTGCCCTACTAACGTCTTGTTTACCTTTCGTTGAAGTGCGCCCGGACACTTTAGTGGAAAGACCGGGGTTCGTTCAGTAAAGTGGCGCAGATTGTATTGACACAATTTGCAAATGTATTTGGGTTTTCGAGGTCTTTTATTTAAAGTTATCATAAAAGCTAACTACCCCAGGGTGGCCCTGTCACAGACTGGTGACCTGTCCAGGGTGTACCTGCCTCTCCCCTGATAATAGCTGGGATAGGCTCCAGCAACCCCCGCAACCCTGAACTGGATAAGCGGTACAGAAAATGACTGACTTTTTTTTCTCACTTGTCCTGTCCAGCAATGTTGCAGCAGAATGGTGACTTGGTTGTTTTAGTTTGGTTGAACAGTTTTGCTTTCCAAGGGGAGCTTTATGAACACAAGGCTCCCCTTGATGTCCTGTTTATTCATTTTATTTCTCTAATTAAACATTTATTTATAACAGCATTTTACTTCATATTGTTGGGCTTGACAAGAGAAAAATGGAAGTTAACAGAAGCAGTTATAGAAAGTGGAACAGAGAGAAAGTAGTGTGGAAAAAAAGAGAGAGAGAGAGGAGAGAAAAAAATGGAAATACTTGCACAATTCACTGGTGCATCTGTACAGAAACAAACACACGCAGAACTACGCAGAGAAGAGGTAAAACCTAGTCAGTGCAACAGGAAGCAGTGTCACAGTGTCAACATGCAGAATAAAGGGTCTCTATGGTGATGCAGATGCAGCCTTGTCTCTGCAAGGAGGAGAAAAAGCTAAAGCTTATAAAAGCTAACTTACCAGCTTTCCCTCATCACGGTCATATGTATCACATAACGTCTTGTTTACCTTTTGTTGAAGTGCGCCCAGATCATCCACGACAGTGTCCGGGCGACAGCCGCAGATTCTAGGTCTCAGGAACTCCAAAAGGTTCCTACAGTCCGAAAGCATCTAATGGTGTCTTGTTCCACAGCTTGTTGGCTTTTTAAACACAAGTCTTTCAATTTGAGGGGCCGTCCACACGGCACGAATTACAGCAAAACCGTAAAAAAATGTAAGAAATCTGCCCTATCGTCCTCACGAAACCAGGGATTAGCCTCCTGAAAACGGTCATCTCTGAAACCGGGTATCGAGGTGGAAGGGTTTGAAACCTCGACGGGTTTGTGTGTCATGGGGACGGCGTAACCGCGCAAGGAAGGGGGGGGGGGGGCGACAACGCGCGTTGGTCTCGTTCACAAAAACAGTAAAATTCATTGAAAAAAAAATTCACAACAGCAATGGCGTCGGTGAGCGACTGTTTTCGACTGTGTAGAAAACTTTGGCGTTTGCCTCGTAAATCCTCGGCCATCTACCTTTCTGCTTTTCCTTTGTTGATTTCCAGCGACACACAGAGAGTCTTTATTTGCGCATGTGTTACTTAATCATCATAACGTCACCCACAGCCTATCTTGATGTGCTACAGCGGTTTCATGGGGATGATGAAACTTTTCCCCGGATTTCTGCTATCGGTTTCACACCTGAACCGGCTTCAGCTCCGTGTGGACTAGGCCTGAGTTTTCTGTACACCCTCTCTCTCTCTCTCTCTCTCTCTCTCTCTCAGGTACAGAGGATCCTGCACTGCATGCCTGGGCATGTCAGTCATATTAAAACAAAACAACATCCATATAGTATCAGTACTCTTACCAGGTGCAGACAAGAACAACGTGTGGAATAAATTCATCTGCTACAATACAAATCTTAAAACGACATCCATCCCACACTGCAGACATTTGCAAGCTTGCAGGCCACAAACCATCCAGCAAAGACCTGCTGAACTCCTGGTGCATTCTGAAACAGCAGGAAACTTGCGGACAGCCTTTGACCTCAACAACACCTCAAACACAGAGCTCGATAACTTGAGAGTCAACATAACTTCATAGGTGCAAACTCTCTGCCTGGAAAACTTCCGTGCTGGTTTGAGGCTTTGTATTGATTAACTTGGATCTAACAAGAGAGATCCGTGTCACACCGCAGAAGAAAACGCTTGTTCAGAGAAGTTCCTGAACAAAATAAGAGCAGGAAGAAAACAGACTACAAGGGATGACTAAAGACTAAAACAGTGGAGGAACAGACGGAAGAACTAAATATACAAAAGTTAGATTGGAGACATAAAAGACTTCAAGGAAGAGAAAACAAAAATGAAAAAACAAAACAGCAACATAGAAAAGACATCACTGCAGAAAGAGACCAGATCTGGAGCAGAAAACGTGTGAACGCATAAAAAGAGAAGATAAAGGACTGAATTTGCTCTTCGTCCCCTCTTCTCCGTCCTCCCTCCAGACCCATCTGATTTTCCTTTTACTGAACATCATATTTTGCCCCATCTGTCCTCTAACCTCTGTTTTCTTTACAGATCCATCCTTCACCTCTCTGAGGAATTTTCCTTTTTTTAATCAAATATCTTCCTTCCCTCCAGTCCTGACCCTTCTCAAGGCAATGCCAAAAGTAAGATATTTCACAATTTCAGAAAAAAATATTAGCACATTGTAGGCAGCTAGCTGCAGGATCCTTATTTTTATGTATTTATTCTATTTTATTTTTTATCTATTTTGTTTTTTATGATGAGCATATTTTTAATTTCTGAAAGGTCTGAACTGCATGCAGGTCAGTCCAGCATTCTTCTACTGGCTAGTATAGAAGCATAGTTGTAATAGATGCAATACATTCCCTGAACACATCGTCTAAATTACAGCATGCGTTGCTCTAATACTTCCCTTCAGCACTGACCTGTGCAGACATCTAAAATTATAGGCACTGTATCCCTACACCAACAGAAATGCAGCTCTATGGTCCCCCTCCTCTGGAGGATACTGCATCCATCATTCTGCATCTCTGAACTCCTCTTTTTACATCCAATAATGTATCTGATCTGCTAATGAGTTGCAACATGTTCTTCTAGTTGTTTCCTTGTCGTCTCGCTTACTTTTTCAGCATTCAGTTGCCCCAATCTCGACGTCTTTGATATATGGTATTCCAATCAAAGATGCTTAAAATACTCTATAAAAACCCAGCAGATTAAAAACTCATTTACAAGGTAGTTTTCCAGTTATTATAGGACACAAAAGGAAACAATCCATCCAGTCTGTTAAGTTTTGCTTCACAATCTTGTTTCACTCCTGCATTTTTTTAGTTTTTACCTCCTTGGGTGTTCTACCTGGAAAAACCAGTGAGCACAAAGATGTGTGTCTGAATCTTGTTCATTTATGTAATCTCAAATGTTTCTGATATTTTGGGTTCTTGAAAATTCAATTGTCTAAGTCTGTACATAACTTGGATGTTCCCAAAATTTATATAACAAATAGTCTGATTACAATGGGAAATATTTCTGCAGTGCTTGGGGGCCTGCAGAGGGTCCAGCTCTTGGCACAGTGAAAAAGAAGAGGACACTGAGTGAGGACAGAGGGGGGGGCAGGAAACAGTCCACACTTCCTCAGACAGGATACCGTGCTTCTCTAAAAGGCATCCTGGAATCTGACGGCTCAAAGGCTTCACCAAGTTTTCCTCACAAACACATCCACTTTCTCTAGAGTCACGACCACGTTGTAGAGAGCGGGCACTCGTCACCGACTTGTGAAGCTAAATTCAGCTTGAGATCATCGTAAATGGTGACTGGTTTCCCCTAATGCTTTTTAACTTCGTCCAGATTCTATAAAACTCTAAAACATGTTCCTCTTTTATCCAGTAAATGGAACGTGGGCTTTAATGTCTTACCACACTGAGAGAAAATGTTTTGCATGTGAATAAAACAGCTAACCTGCTGACTGGTGACGACTTGATCCACATCCATCCCTTCACTTTGTTTGATGAGGAGGCAACAAGGTCTCTTTTGTAACACTAAAGGTCCGGAATCAAAAGAAACAGTATGATAAAATATTCTTTCCTGGTAAAACATTGAAACGTTATTGTGTGAAAATATATAATTACCAATAATTAAATCGTTCAATGCACATGTGGCAAAGTACGCAGGCGGGATTCAATCCCCAGACTCCTGAGTGAGAGTCATTCACACTAATCAGTCAGCCAAAGGGGAATCTTTGTGCCATGTAGCCAGTGCGCATCATCATTCTGAGGCGTAGCAACAGGACCCCACACTGTTGGAGTGAAAGTGGATATTTTCAGGGGTAGAAAATTTAGACCAAAAAGTCCAATTGGGATTTAAAATTTTATTTTTTTAAATGATTTTCAAAATCAGGATTACTTACTTACTTAGGGTGAATCCCATTTCACCCCTTGGCCCTTGCCCTCTGTTTTGCACGTTCATGTGTAGGGGTGGGGGTGTCCCATCACCTGTTAGGACGGAGGGGAAGGGCTAAGTGCTAAAGCTATATACCCCTTCAAATGAAGATTTTTCAGGAGCACACTTCAAACGGAGGGGTACGACAATCACCGGCAAGATGGCTGCTACCAAGTCCAAAAACATCCACAAATATAAATATTTTCTCCATAGATTAAGTTTAAAAAGTATAAAAACCATTATATTGTCTAGTTTATTGCTGTTTAAATGTTTAACGGTCATTTTCTTTGTAAAATACACATGAAAAAAGATCACTAGCACTACACTGATGCTTCAGTAACATAAACGCGACCAGAAAACCAGCGGTGCTCTGCAGCCCTGATACAGTGATAGATGATCAATAAAAACTTCTGCAACATGGCTGCTGGTCTTCTTTTACATGGAGGTCCTTCATGGGATAAAACAAGCAGGGATGTCATGCACAGATCGAACTTGCTTGTTAACGTTAACCCACAGCTGTACAGCTGATTTCTCGAGATTTGCGCCGACAGCTCAGCGCACATCTGCTTCCACACAAGCCGGCGGATCACTGATGACGTATGTGATTGTTGAAGGGGGGTCCCAATATGTAGGGGTCGACTTTCAGCCCAATCGTAGCTTCGTTTTAAGTAGCAAGAGCCAAGGGGAAGTGGTAAGAAAGAGAATTGGGATTGGGTCAAGTCTTCTTGCGCTTCAAGTTACGTAGAGCCAGCCAAGGTAACCAGCTCTCTCCATTTGGGTCTGTCATGGGTAAGGTGTTGGGCTTGTGCCAGGGTCACATTGCAGGCCCTAAGGTCCTGGGCCACAACATCCTGGTAGCGGGTGCGGGGGGCCGTACCAGCACGATCGCCGCATTGCTGCAAGACGAGATGCTGGGGTTTGTTGAGTTTGGTCTCTTAAAGACCCACAACGTAACTTTTCCACCCTAAAAATCTGCGTTTCTGTTGTTTTGATGACACACCAACATTCATTACGCACATTTTCAAGCCGTCACTGTCCAGCAGCGTCCTGCGGCTCAGAAACTGCAGTACGTAAGATTTCCATCCGGGACACGGCCGTGACGTTGCAGCACCGCGTCACTTCCTAGCAAACGGATACGAACCAGACATGAACACAGCGGATGTTTTGAACGCATCATGTTGGATTCAGCAAAGAAATGCAAGGAAACATTATTGGAGGAAGAGAGGAAAAGAAAGAGAGGAAGGGACAGAACAAGAGTCAAGAAAAAAATGTCTTTTACTGGCTGGAGGGAATTACAGAACAGGTACGATGAAGATGATGACGTTTAGCCGTTGATAGGGGGGTCACTAAGAAAACTGCTAGAAGTTCCGTTGTGTGTCTTTAAGGTCTGGTTTGTGACATGCTGTCCTTTGTCCCTACTTCTCGGTTCAACAGTGTCCAACACCGGCGACCTCAAGATCGAGATCGACCGCCACCTTCCCCTTTAGCTTCTGCCACGCAGTCCTGATGAGGACGTTGAGACGACACCGGCACAAAACTACGACGCCTCTCTGTCCTCCTGTACGGCTCTAAAACATGGCCGCTGTATAACAGGCGGACAGGCTTGATGGTTGTGACACCAGGGCCCTCAGAAGGATCAAAAATCCGGATTATTATTTTTAAAAAATGTTGTTTTTTTTATCTAAATGCTTCATTTTAATCTATGTTTATATGTTGGGTGTGAAGAAAGTCATTTTTCTGCAGCCGAGGTCAAAAAGTCTTTCTTTGACTGTCTAATTAGATGACATGATATCGATTTCTGGAGGGGGGGAGCAAACAGAAGTCGGAGAATGGCGATAACTTGGTCTAGTGTTACAAAACCAAACTAAAAATGAAAAATCCAATCAGCTAAATCCAAAAATCACAATTTAAGTTGAATCAACACCTAAAAAATCGTTAAGAATGGAACTGGAAGAAAAGCACATCGTCCCAGTCCAGATATCTTTTTCCCCCAGCACTAAACCTCGTGATTAATGTTAAATGATCCTTACAGGTCAAATGACTTCAACTAAAAGAACAGTAGAAATATGCATGACAACTTTTTCTAATTCACACACAAAGAATGTGCAGTTGTCCTCTAATTTATTCATACCCTCCCATCAAAGGAGGAAAAAACAGCTCAGTGAAAAAAGTAATAAAAGAAAAATAGAAAATCTAATGAAAACAATATTGCTTTTGAATTGTGGTTCAAAATATCAATAATAAACAAACAAGAATAAAAGCAATCAAACAAGCATGACGAGACCGCTAATATTTGACTTTTTGAGACAATCACTGCTATCAGGTGTTTTCTGTAACGTCCAATCAGACGTCTGCACCTGGAGCAGGTATTATGGACCACTGTCATCATGTGTCGGGGACTGTTTTGTTTGTTTAAATTATTCTTTCCAGCCACAATGCAAAAACAATATCTTATTTCACTAAATTATAATTGAGCACATTTTTATTCATTATTAATTGTTTATTTTTATTTGAGTGTCTATTGTAAATTTAACCCTTTCCTCAGTGGGAATGTCTGAATAAATTTGAGGACGACTGTATATTCAGACACCCCAGCTTTTAAAATAGCAATGAATTCTTTGCCTCGTTCGCTCTTGGGTTTAATATATTTGAGTTCATGTGGTGAAGAATAAATAAATGCATCAATATTACCCAGTAATTATCTGGGAATAAAACCACGCGATTTTTGGCACTGAAAATGGGATTAATGAGTCATTTTGGGTGCCACAGAGCCACATAATGATTTTAGAAAATAATGTTACAAATAAACGTGTTTTTTTCTGACAAATCGTTACTGTCATACCTGTTTGGGTGTGAGGACCATCTCTGCTGTTGGATTTATGAGAGGCGGAGCAGGAAGGTAAGTTAGAGGCTTCCAGGTGGGGAAAGATGGAAATGCTGCCATCTGCTGTACCGTCCATCCAGCACTGGTTAACCTGCTCAGGTCCCCGGGAGCTGAAGCCCCTCACAGCTCTGGCTGCTGCAACACAAGGTTATTATAGTTAACTAAAACTAAGAAATAAAGAAAACTAAAATTGAAAAAACAGTTTCGTTAACTGAAATGAAAATAAAAATGACAGTTTTTTACAAAACGATAATTAACTGAAACTGTATTGTGTCTTTACAAAACTAACCATAACTAACTAAAATTATTGCAGAAACATCCTTAGTTTATTAATATAATATATCATCCTTTTGGGTTGATATGAAATTTATTTCTTTTTAATCTATTTACTTTGCGCTACTGGTTTTACATTACGGATTTTGAATGTCACACCAAACACCTATAATTTTCTGTTAAAAAAAAACAAATAAAACTTACAATGAAACTAATAAAAACTAAACTGAAACTAAACATTTTCCAAATATAGAAACGATTAAAAACTAGCAAATATGCTAAAAAAAAAACCAACTAAAACTAACTGAACTAAAAAAACAAAAAGTCAAAACGAAATAAAAACTGAAAGTAGCCTAATTAAAAATCCAAAACTATTATAACCTTGCTGCAACATTTTAATGATTCCCAAATACGTCCTAAAGCATGTTATTTTACCAGTCTCATGGAAATATTTAACTTGAAATTCAGCACTTTTATCTGGCAAATTCTCACAATACCAAAATAATAACTTGGCAGGTTCATATTTCTGATGGTGAATTCAATTTTCATAACTCTACTTGTGCTGTTTCAACGATGCAATTTCCCCACTGAGGGAAAAATAAAAGTTTTCTTTATTATTATTACCCTATTTTATCCGGAACGATGTTTGTTCATCACCTTATCTTCCGGATGGTTTTATTGATTTCATTTATTTTGGCTACATGTTGACCGAAATATTTGGAATTTTATCTGACTAGTAATGATGGATTTTGTTTGTAAAAAATTGTAATAATAATTTTTTTTTTTTTTTAAATCGACCCGGAACCATTGAGAGACGTTGTCGGACGGTCTCATTTAGGTGTTGCACACAACAATGTCCACGACCCTAAAGTTGTAAGATGATTTTGAGCTCAGCGGGTTTGAGCCTCATCGATATTTTGTGGTGTTTTCTCACCTCGTGCTTCCTTGTGGCTTTTTGCGCTCATAAAATTTCGACTCACGTGCCGAGAAGATGCGAGACGTCACGTGTCTATGTGTTATTTCAGGATCTTATTCGTTACGGAAAAACAAAACAAAACATCAGACGAGACGATTGGCTTCTGTTATTTGACGTCCCTAAAAGGTAAGCGTTAATAATAATTAATAATAATAATATTAATAATAATAATGTGTCGCGTTTAAACTCTCATAGGAATCTTAGAATTATCTGTGTAAGAAGAACACTGCAAAAACTCAAATCTTACAAAGTATATTTTTCTAATTGCTAATCTAAATATCTCATCACACTAAGATATTTGATAACAAGAGAATTTTATTAAATAACATTTTCTCTTATTTTATTAAGAGAAAATCGCCACAAGAGAAACATTACATTGAGATAAAAAAAAACCTTGTTTTAAGGCAATGCATCTTATTTCAAGAAATCTTATTAAGAAAAAAAAACTAAAAAACTTGGCTACTCTTAAAATAAGTGGAAAAAAATTCTTTTGCTTGTTATAAAAAAAAAAAAATCCGGCAATAGAACAAGCAAAATTTTTTAAATAAGATTTCTTGAAATAAGATGCCTTAAAACAAGTTCCTTTATCCCACTGAAATGTTTCTCATAGGTACTTTTATTTTATTTTGAGTGTTTAGTTTAGTTTAGTTTAGTTTAGTTTAGTTTAGTTTAGTTTATTAAGATCTTCCTGGGGCCCAACAAAATATATATACAAAAGCTGAAAAACAGAAACAAAAACTAAACTAAACCAAAAACAATGTAACACCTCCAGATCCAAATGAATATCCTTTCCTATTGTTTACACCTACTACAACCTTTCTTTATGTGACTAAATGCATCATTCTCCTGTATACCCTAATACCATAGCACCCTGCAATAATGATAGTTGTAATAAGAGATATTATTGAGATATTTTGACTAGAAATTACAAAAATATACTTGGTGAGATTTGAGTTTTTGCTGTGTAATATATTTTACGTTGTCATAAATGGCTTTTCCTCCTTTCAGATGGTTCTGGCACTTTTACGCCATCTCTGTCGGCTGGAATAGTTTTCTTCTGGTCTTATACCTGAAGTTTATTTATCAGCCGCAGTCATTTCCGTCATGGCTGAACGGGATATTAGACACGTTGGCAGGTGCAGCCAGCACCAACAATCACGGTATGATGACACATTTTCTGCAATTCTTTTGTTTTTCATATGATTTTAATGTGATTAATACTACTGTCGGTAGGGATGTAATGATATGAAAATTTCATATCACGGTTATTGTGACCAAAATGATCACGGTTATCATTTTTATCGCAGTATTATAGAAATACCCCCCAGCATCTTAGAGAATAGGTGGAAAAGGGGGGAAATGTCAAGAGAACTGTCACTAATTTACTGTTAGTGACATCTTTAACAACAAACATGAATAATAGTAATATAAAAATGCAGTTGTTGCTGCTAAGGGTGGCCCAGACAGTTATTAGGTTTAGGGGGCAATCCTCTTTTTTACACAGGACCATGTGGGTTTGTATTTTTCCCCCCTTACTAATAAAAACCTTCATTTAAAAACTGCATTTTGTGTTTGCTTGTGTTATCTTTGTCTAATAATTAAATTTGTTTGATGGCGTGAAACATATAAGTGTGACAAACATGCAAAAAAATAAGAAATCAGGATGGAGGCAAACACTTTTTCACACAATGGTAGTTTTGCTTTCAGATTTGTGTAATTTTGAAGAATGAAAGATCTTTTTGTCGGTCCTGGAAATGTTAAGTTTTGCTGCTGTGTGTGTGTGTGTGTGTGTGTGTGTGTGTGTGTGTGTGTGTGTCTGTGTGTGTTTGTGCGTGCGTGTGTGGGTGTGTGCGCAGTCCCACAGCTGTCCACCGCCCTCGTGCAGCTGCTGCTCTGCCTGCACTCCCTCAGGAGGCTGCAGGAGTGCCTGTTGGTCAGCGTCTTCTCGGATGGGGTCATGCATGTCGTCCAGTACGTGTTCGGGCTGGGTTACTACGTGGTACTGGGGTTGACCGTGCTCTGCTCCGACCGTGCTGGGAAAGGTTAGATGATCTCGGTCCTTTCTCCTTCCATTACTCCGTGGTTCTGCTGTGGGGTGTAAATGGTGGCTGTTATTTGCAGGGACTGGCGCACTCCTCTCTCAGTTTGACTGGATTCATGTGGTTGGATTATTACTTTTCGTCGGAGCCTCATTTCTGCAGCATCAGTCGATGGTCCTGCTGGCCAGGCTGCGCACTGGGAAATCAGGTGAGCCTGCGCAGTTGTTTTTGTTGAAAGTTATGACTCGATAATTCTGATTTTTGCTTTCTCAGGTGACACTGCCACATTTTTCCACCATTTTTTACTACAGTGTCCCTGAATGGACAAAACAATGTGAGTGAAGTGAGAACCCTCTGAACTTTAAAGGTGCAGTGTGTAAGAATTACTGACATCTAGTGGTAAAGATGGTGTTTGAAAGAAAAGATGTTTGACTTCATATTCTAAGCACTGTAGTGAATGTACGGTGGCCATTAGTGCCCAAAATTCTCCCAGACATAAAGATGTTTTCATCTGTGAGTGGATCAGTGGTCTCAGGTGTAGCTGTGACTGTACTAAGAGGAACTACTTTTAATGTCTTTTAGTGCGTTACTGACCCTAAACAGTCCCTAACTCCAATTAAACAAAGCTGATACAGCAGTTTTAAAGTTCAGAGGGTTCTCACCATAGATATCATTAGATGCCGCCTCCAACGCTGCTGTCCATTGGAGCGATGCGTCAGCTCGGCCACCATCTTAGGCAGGGGGAAGCCCCGCCTCCTCATTGCATTAATCAATGTAGGCAGAGATCAATCCCCGATTAAATACTCCATAACTGACTAAATTTTCAACCGATTTTCAAGCCGTTTGTATTACGATAAATATCTGACATTTATGACAAAGCATAGATTATTTCATTTACATATACACATACTTAGACACACCTACATGCATACATAGTGATTTTATAGCCTGGTACACCAGCGTGACCAACGCTATGTGTGAGACACACGGCAAGTCAGACTTGCCAGGCAGCTTTTTTTTTTTAAATATTAAAAAAGAAAAAAAAAATCCCGATCTCTCTCTCTCTCTCTCTCTCTCGCCCTCGCTCTCTCTCTCCATATATATATGTAGTAGTGGAGCACAAATATAATGAATAAAGAAATAAGCTATATCAAATCATAAACCAGAACAAAACCCAAAATTGCCGTAATAATAATAATAATAAAGTAATAACACCAAAACCAAACACATAAAACCGTTACTCATTCATTCATTTTCTGTTGTAGTAAAAACTACAAATTTGAACACATAAAAAGCAGTTTGAATGTACCATAACAACAGAATTTATTCATTCTCTCCATGCTCATCATCCAGCACTGCTTCAAGTAAATGTGAGCTGATTTTAGCTACCAGGTGTCTTTTTTTTTTTTTTTTCCCACAGGGCCTTTATCAGGTTTGTATTTTGGTAAGTCTACATAAATAAATAATATTTTTAGGTACTTAAGAATAACTCATCCATGTGATGTTTAAAAAAATTCTTCTAGAATATTTAATTTTAACATCAAGGATGTGACACTAATTAAGTTTTAAATGTTTATATGTGGATGAATTCAGAAAGGAAAACTTTCTAACAGTTTCTTTTATCATCATTTAGTGGCACTGAAATATTTTGATCATGTGAGAAATTATGAAAAAAAAAAAAAAAAAAAAAAAAAAAAAAAAAAAAAAAAAAAAAAAAAAAAAAAAAAAAAAAAAAAAAAAAAAATAAAACTTTTCAAAAATGTAGGAAAAGTAAAACTAGATGGTATCACTCCTTTCAAACGAGTTGACTGTCCAGTTCTGTCCAAGTCTTCTGGTCTGAAATGAGCTGCAGGAGGCTGAATCTTTCTGCATGAAGTCAAAGAACAACACCTAACCATAGATATGGACCTAACTGCTTGTACGAAACCCCTGCCCAAGATGGCGGCCAAGCCGACGTACGCTACGGGTCCGAAGGCGGCATCTAATGTTTATATCTATGGTTCTCACTTTCAGGGACACCGTAGTAAAAATGGTGGAACAAATATGGCAGCCTCCATATGTGCACCCCCCTGCAAGTAGATATAAATGACTCATTCTAAGAAAATAAACATAAAACAACTATTCTATTGCAGCGATTACACATCAATAGAAAGACAGTTTTGAATTATATATCACATTTTTCTGCCACTGACCTTTGATTTTTTCATAAACTGTACCTTTAAAACTGCTGTACCAGCTTTGTTTAATGGGAATAAAAGCACTGTTTGGGATAAGTGATGCCTTAAAAGACATAAAAGACTTAAAATTTGTTACCCTGAGCTACACCTGAGACCAATGGATCCACTACAGATGAAAACATCTTTTTCTGGGAGAATTTTGGCCACTAACAGCCACCGTACATTCACAACAGTGCTAGGAATATGAGTTAGAAAGAAAACACATTTTCTTTCAAATACCCATCTTCACCACTAGATGTCAGTAATTCTTACATACTGCACCTTTAAAGGATAACCCCTCTCTCTCACAGTGAATCGTTTGAATGTTTTTGGTTGTAGGTTTTTTTTTTTTAAATAAAATTTGTGTGGTTTGATATTGTGCCATATCTCTGAATTTTGTGAGTTTTAACTTTAATAACAGTGCATTTGTGTAAAACTCAAAAATAAAAACAGAATACAATGATTTTCAATCTTCTTCAACCTTTATTCAACTGAATACACTACAAAGATATTAAATGTTCAAACTGATAAACCTCCGTTTCACAGTGAGCAAATATTTGCTCAAAAACAATAAAGTTAATCAGTTTGAGCATTAAATATCTTTGTCGTGTGTTCAGCTGAATAATGGTTGAAGAGGATTCGCAAATCATTGTACTGTTTTTATTTACATTTTACACAACTTCATTGGAATGGAGGTCGTGCAGTTAGAGCATCGTCACAGTGGGAATGGTTTTCATTCATTGTTGTCAAAACCGTGTTGCTTTATGGGGAGAATTTCAGAAGTTGAAGCATATAATCGTAAGGTTGGAAGTATGTTTATGAAAGCAAAACATTAAAGCTTTTCTTGGCCAGCACCAACAAATATCTGTATTTAGTTGTCATGTAAACAGATTTGTACTTTAAAAAAGCAATATTGTTTTTGAGTTAAAAGTTGTTTAGCCTCCATCCACTTGAGATGAGATTATCTGATTTGACAACATTACAACAGCTGTTTTCCAGCTGTTACCTGTTTACTTTTATGCAGTTCACAGCAGTAAATTCTGCGGGCGAATTCCCAGGATGAACGAATGCAACAATATACATTGGAAATGGAGCGAGTTTGTTTACAGCACATTCAGATTGCAGGGTTCTTGCAGGGTCTGAAAAAGTCTAAAAATGTCTAAACTATAAATTTAAGGCCTTAAAAGGTCTTAAAAACAGCCAGATTTTCATCCAAGGTCTTAAATTTGATTTGGAGAAGTCTCAATTTTTCACTTTTACTCGTTCCTGAAAAGCATTGGCCACGTAGAAAAACGCAGCAATCAGGAGCTGGTTCTGTCCGTCTCTCTAAGCAGCTCGGATCGCTGCGAGTGTTGGGACGTGATGATTAAACTGCAAATCCTGTGATGAACGTGAACCTTTGTCTACTTGTTTTTAGCATTCAAAGTTTTCTCAAAGTTTTTATATCACTTTTAGTACTGAATTTATTTACTATCTTTTTTATAATGCAAGGAATTTTTTCTGTTTAATTACTAATGTAATAAAAAATAAAAGATTTTTCATTTCTGGGATCATTTGAATGTTTCTGGTTATGCATCATGTTGGTCTTAAAGGTACAGTATGTAAGAATTACAACATCTAGTGGTAAAGATGGGTATTTGAAATTAAAGATGTTTTCTTTCAAATGACTTCTCCTGCACTGTTGTGAATACGGCAGCTGTTAGTGGCCAAAATTCTCCCAGACATAAAAATGTTTTCATCTGTGAGTGGATCCAGTGTCTCAGGTGTAGCTATGACTGTTCTATGAGCAACTACTTTTAATGTCTTTTAAGTACGGATGCACGATATTGGAATTTCAGCCGATATCCGATATGCCAATATTTTAAAACTTATGTGGCCAATAACCGATATTGATACCAATATTAAAGCTGAAAAAAATAAGCAGTCTTTGCAAATAGCAGGTTTTTTTATCTGTTTCCAACACTTTGAGAAATAGGGGTGGGTAAAAATATCAATACGTTCTCTGAAATATAGCAATATTTTTAAATTGCGATATCAAATTGATATTTAAAAACGCGGTATCGATATATTTTTCTTACAAAATCTTGCAAGATTTCATCGTTTCGTTACAAACTCACTATATTTTGTGAATTCTCGCGAGATTTCGTTAGTAAAATAGATTGATACTGTGTTTTTAAATGTCAATATGATATCAGTATATGAAAATATCGCAAAAGTTTTGTGAATTCTCATGAGATTTTGTAACAGAATGATGAAATATTGAGATTTCGTTAGTAAAGTAGGTCAGTACTGCATTTTTCAATGTCAGTATGATATCAGCAAATAAGAATATTGCAATATTTCAGTGTATCAATATTTTTTCATACCCCTAGTCTTTATAAGTTTTAAAGTCTGTAAAAACATTTTTTTTTAAGAAGAAGTAGTTTTTTTTTTTTTTTTTTAGACTTTAGAAACAGCGGGCTGATGGTTTAAATATCAGTTAATTATTGATGGGGTGGCCGATGTCCGATACTCGGTTTTAAGGCCAATATAGGCCGATTTATATCGTGCATCCCAACTTTTAAGGTATTACTGATCCCAAACAGTCTCTAACTCCCATTAAACAAAGCTGGTACAGCAGTTTTAAAGTTCAGAGGTTCTCACTTAACACACATTGTTTTGTCCTTTCAGGGACACCGTAGATAAAAATGGTGAACCATGGCAGCCTCCATGTGCACCCCCATGCAAGTAGTTATAAATGACTCATTTTAAGAAAATAAACATATAACAACTATTCTAGCACAGCGATTACACATCAGCAGATACACAGTTTTGAATTATATATTACATTTTTCTGCCACTGACCTTTGATTTTTACATATTGTACCTTTAAATTCAATTCATTTAGGTCTTAAAAGGTCTTTAAAAGGTCTTAAATTTAACTTGCTGAAACCTGCAAGGACCCTGAGATTAGTGAGGCTGTGGAAAGATTCGTGTTGATGTGTGTACCGGGCCAGCAGAATAGATCAGCTGCCATATGAACCAGGACATATTCTGGCAGGGAATCCTGCAGAGCGTCTCCTGCTCCATCAGATGTGTCTCTTGTTCCCGCTGTCTCAAAAAAACACAGATTATAAAAGATACACTCCATCCTGGCCACTCTGGTCGAGCTGCTGCCGTCAGGCAGACGATAATCGGGTTCCCGCAGATTCTGCAATAGTTTCTATCCCACAGCAGTCGCAACAAGGACATTACCATTTTAATGCCGTATGGGTTGTGCGTTTCAGCTGCACAGGACTTCTTTGTGTGTGCAGTAAGGAGGAAGAAGGGTTACATGTGTGTTTTTGTTGTAGTTTTTTATAGGTTTTTACCTTTTTAACCTTGTGTTAATGATTTGATGCACTGACTAGTTGGCACTTGTAATTTCGATGACAATAAAGGTTTATTCTATTCCATTCGGTCAGACTTTATGAGAGAACTGTCCGGATTGACTCTGCAGTCCATGTGTAATGCTGCAGCATTTGCATCGTCATATTCAGCTACTTGGAGAAAGTGGGTGGGAAATTTCCGGGCTGTGGTGCACGGCTAACTGTGGCTCCTCACTTTTGTCTTTTGTCCCGTTTTGCAGGAACAGTGGAGACCCTGGCTCACAGGGTGCCAGAGGGGGGGTTGTTCGAGCTGGTTTCATGCCCACATTACTTGGCTGAGCTGCTGATCTACGTCTCCCTCAGCCTCGTGTTCGGGGGCCTCTCCTTAACTTGGTGGCTTGTGGTCCTGTACGTCTTCTTCAACCAGGCACTGGCGGGCCAGCTTTGTCACGATCTTTACACGAGCAAATATGAGTCGTACCCAAAGCACAGAAAAGCATTCATACCTTTTCTCCTCTGAATGATGTCGTTGCTTTCCCGTGGTCATCACCAGGAGCTGTAACGTCCTTGAAAAGTGGGAGATTTATTAAGAGCTGCAAGCGTGGTGCAGGAGTCATGACTTGAATCTTTTTCAGCTTTAACAGAAATCTCTTTACCAAGTGCAGCTGCTCAAAGAAAAAACAACAAATTTGTAAATGTGAACCGAGTTTTAGTGCAGCACTCTTCAGGTGAGACTCCACTGGAGGAAAAATCCCTTAAATTTACTTTTTATTATGGTCTGACCTTGTTTTTGTCATAAGAAAGTAACGTCAAGTCATGAAAATGCATTTTACATCATGTTATACCTGATATGAGTTGACTGAATATGTTTCAGTCTGATTACTGTACAATATTGTCTGTAACGTCTTATTTCATGTCTTATTTTGTTCAACTATAAGAAATGTAAATGTAAAATGTTCCAATAATGAGTAAAATATTTGTCTATTAACAAATCATTAGGAAGTGGTTTTATTATTTATGGTGTTATGCATTGCATCAGAAGAATTTTGCTTCCTGGTTGAAAATCTGTTTAAAAACATGAAAATGTCCAAAATAACTTGCTGAGTAATTTTAAATGTAACAAGCCTACACACCTTTATTTTTTGACATACATTGTGCTTGAAAGTTTACACCCTCTCCCATTAAAGAAAAGGCTAAATTCATAAAAGTAATTCAAATAACAAGAAACTGAAAAAAGTAATAATAAATAAAAATTTACTAAATTGTAATTTAGTAAGTTTAAATATTTATTTAGAGTTTTTGCTTTAAAGCTTATTTTTAAAAAAAATATCCCAGACGAATTAGAGCACCTTTCCCATGATCATGGACCAACATACCTGTCAACAGGTGCAGACGTCTGATTGGACGTTACAGAAAACACCTGATTTTGGTGATTGTCTCAAAAGCTCAATAAAATTGTAGCTTCAGAACCCCATCATGCTTGTTTACTTGTTTTATTTTATGTGTGTTTGTTTTTAATATTTCTTTTGAACCACAATTCAAAATCAATGTTATGATTTTCATAGAATTTTAATTTATTATTACTTTTGTCAGTTTAACTAATTTCACAATTTTTTTTTTCTGTCTTAGGGTATGTAAACTTTCAACCACAACTGTATATTTTACAATTCTTTTAATAGAAATATGTGCAACTGAGCTAGCTCAATTTATTACTCTCATTCTTCACTGTTCATACCTAACATGCCTGCAGTCCAGTGTGATTGCTTACCGCCCTGTGGCACTCCTACAAACTGACACACTTTGAAAAGTCTCCTCTGGTGTGTATGATGAATGAAACATCCCAATTACAATAAAGCCAAACCTGGATGCTTTCAAATCTAACAGATCCATGAATGATGCCTTAGACTTTTCTCTATTCTGCTTTCAATATCTTGAAAACTGCATCAGACAACAAAACAATCATTTCAGCTCTGCATTTGATTGAAACGTATTAATGTGTGTGGACTTGAATACCACACATGGGAGCTGGTGTGGGAATGGATAGGAAACCTCTGCAACTGGTGATTAGAACCGCCCAGAACATCATCAATACTCGTCTACCTAGCACAGGATAACACACAACATGGACTAAGGAGCACTTTCTCTCCCTTTATTTACTAAATTTATTTACTTATTTATTTTAGAAAAAGAAATAGTTCATTTTAACATATATTTATCCTTCATGAGTTGTATAGGGCATTCAAGAATATACAGTTGTCCTCAAAATTATTCATACCCTCTCATTAAAGATGGAAAAATGAGCTGTCAGTGAAATAAGATGAAATTGACAAAAGTAATAATAAATTTAAAAAAAAAATCATGACATTGAATTTGTATTGTGGTTCAACAGAAAATATATATATATATATATATATATATGTATATATAAACAACCAAAAAAATAAATAAAACAAGTAAACAATCATGATGGGATTCCAAAATTAAATTTTGTTGAGCAACACTTTGAGGCAATCAGGTGTTTTCTGTGACATCCGATAAGATGTCTGCACTGTTGACAGGTATGCCCACTGTTCATTAGCAAGGTGCTTTCATTTGTCTGGGGCAGTTTTATTAGTTTGTTTTTGTAATAAATAAATAAAAAATTCTTTCAAAACAACAATTCAAAAACAATATTTAATTTCACTAAATCATCATTTTGTAATTTTTTTTTATTCATTTATAATCACTTTTTTAGTTTCCTTTTATTTAAATATTGGCATGAAGCATTTTCTTTAATAGGTGGGTATGAATAACTTTGGGGACGACTGTACCTCTTGAACTTTGTTATACGGTCTTTGGGTGAATGGTACTTGAAGTAAAATGGGAAATACGGGTTTTTAAGTAAACTTCAGTTTTTAATCTTAATTTTAATCTAATCTTTTTTTATTTTCATTTTCTCCTTGAACAACATTCTAGCATTTAACTTATTTTCCAACTGTATTTGAATGGAACTGATACGGACACTGAGCCTGTCCAATCATTGAGCTGCTCTCACAGAACGTCAATAAATACGTAAACGTCATTCCTCTAACGGACCAATCAGAAGCGCTGCGTGTTATTCAATGCGGCAGCGACATTCTAACTTCCCCCTTGAGTTGGCTCTCTACATTTGCTCGTGACGTGTATCACCGAGGACTCCTAAAAAAAACTACAGTTTTTCAGTATGAAGTTTTTCAACTTTATTGATGATCACATGAAGTGAATGACGGGAGCGGAAAAGGTCGCGTGCATCGTGTTAAGTCGGCTTCGGTAGCAATAATGCCTCTGTCGATGGGGAGAGGAGATGGACAGGCTAACAGAAATGTGATCTTTCCGCTCGTGGCTGTGTTGTTGTTGTCGGTTGGAGTCGCTGCCATTCAAGAAGAGCACAAACCAGTACAAGAGCAGCCCCCGCCAGAGGTATGGGCTTTTACTTGATTATGACCCGCTAAATGTGTTGTCGTCGTCGGCAGAAGGGGGCTTTTCCGGGTGCTACTACTAGCACCTCCAGGCTAGCTAGCACATGCTAACATGTAGCTTTCACATTGTCTTTCCGGGTGTAACGTTAGCTGAAGTGGATCCAGTTACACTCCTTTAAGTGTCAGTTTGTAAGTTCAAACTACGCAATAAGGATGAGTGACACTAAAATGTTCCCTGTCGATACAATAACAGGAGTTTATGGTACTTTTCCACCGATATCAACACCGATATTTTTATCCCTTAAAAGAAAATCTCATGATTTTACAGTCTGCAATAATATCTTACATACAAGGGCAATATTACACAAGTAAAACGACAGGACAGAAGTACTGGAACGAAATTATTTTAAAACAATGATAAAATAAAAATAAGATTTGAAACTTCTTTAAATTCTCAAATAACTTTAGAACAGGTTAAGATTATTTCAATATATACAGTGCAAAATGTTCAAATAAAAAATGTAATAGTAACATAAATTAACCAAGATATAATGTTCAATAACCTGCATTAAAATACTGAAAAATACCAAAATATCAGTAACAGCAGCAGCATCATCATGACATCTGATAGGCTACCACCATCATGTGACACAGAAGCTGGAATCTGATAGGCTACCACCATCATGTGACACAGAAGCAAGAATCTGATAGGCTACCACCATCATGTGACACAGAAGCTAGAATCTGGCTTTCACACAACATTTCATTGCCTAAAACTCTCAGAAGTAATCACATTGCATGTTTTGTTGGGGTGCGAAAAAATATGGATACACTGAAATATTGCAATAATGATATGTCAGTATTGTATCTCAAATCAAATAAAATAAAATCAAAGATACTTTATTGATCCCTGAGGGGAAATTCATGTATCTATATGTAAATACGCGGCCTATTTTACAATTTTACCATCAATCTATTTTACCAACAAGATCTCGCGAGATTTCATCGCCCTGTTACAAGGGAGGGGGAGGGGAATCTCGCGAGATTTCATTTGTAAAACAGATCGATACAGTGTCTTTATATGTCAATATGATATTGGTATATGAAAATATCGCGATATATTGGTGTTTCAATATTTTTTTCCCATCCCTAATGTTTTGTGGCAGTACAGTGGTATCTCCATCCTAAATAAAGTATTGAATCCAATATTTTGTCTGGCTGGTATAAACCGTATCGATTCCAGGGTATCGATATGCCTATTATTATGCAAACATATGTGTCAGCATGAAAGGGGCTCTCCACGGCATTATCTGTACTGTTTATCATTTCAGTTATGTTCTGAACGCAAGTGAAAACTCGCATTATTGATTTTTATAATCGAGTGTTTCTAACTTGGCTGTATCGACGTCTTCGCAGAAAGCGTCGAGTGCCCATCCGGTAGGTCCAGTCGTTTCTGAAGATGGCTCCAGCAAAGGAAACCTGGGTTTCATTCATGCCTTTGTGGCCTCCGTCTCCGTCATCATCGTGTCCGAGCTGGGAGACAAGACGTTTTTCATCGCAGCCATCATGGCCATGCGCTACAACCGCCTCACCGTCCTCGCTGGGGCCATGCTGGCCTTGGGAATCATGACTTGTCTGTCAGGTTTGTAGAGGTTTACATCTCTGCCTTTCATTCAGTTGTAATGTGGAACTCTCCTTATATAAATGTTACAATGTTTTACTCCCCAGTACTTTTCGGCTATGCCACCACAATTATACCAAGAATCTACACGTACTACGTATCCACCGCTCTGTTTGCCATCTTTGGTGTGCGGATGCTGAGAGAAGGGCTGAAGATGAGTCCAGATGAAGGCCAGGAAGAGCTTGAGGAAGTGCAGGCTGAGATCAAGAAAAAAGATGAAGAGGTGAGTTGACCTGCGATTTTAAACGTAGAAAGACTCTTTTGCTCAGCACATTCAGCAAGCAGCTGCATGGCAGTATGCGTACGTTACAAAAGCATCCATCCACATGAAAAGCCCTCAACAAGACTTCCATTAGGAAACGTTCTGGTGCTCCTGAAGTTGTCTGGACCTGGAAGCCTCGTTAACTTTCCTAACAGTCGTACCAGACAGCAGTTTACACATATTGATGGCAAGCACAACATCCAAAGAGGAGAAATGCTGCTAACTGCAGAACAGAGCGGCAGTTCGTAACAACCGAAATCTGATTCACAGACTGTCTCACCGCAGTCCTTGCTGGTCTTTGTCACGTGTTGTTTCCTGATGCAGAAAGTAGGAAAAAAGCATTTCCACGTAATTAATCGAAATTTAATCGTGATTTCAATTTTCATTAGGGATGCACGATGTAATCGGCCCCCTATCGGTATCGGCCTTAAAAATGGATATTGGACATCGGCCACCCAACCGATATTTAACCGCTTTCTAACTGATCAGCCCGCTATTTCTAAAGTCTAAAAAAAACAAAAACTACTTCTTCAAAAACTTTTTACAGACTTTAAAACTTCTAAAGACAGGGGGAGGGGGGGGGATATTGATACACTGAAATATCGCAATATTTTTTATATGCTGATATCATACTGACATTTAAAAACGCAGTATCGACCTATTTTACTAATGAAACTCAAGATATTTCATCGTTCTGTTACAAAATCTCGCAAGAATTTACAAAAATTTTGTGATATTTTTATATGTTGATATATTGACATTTAAAAACGTATCGATCTATTTTACTCACAAAATCTCGCGATATTTTGATTTTTTGATTTGATTTGATTCTTTATAGAACATAAGACATTTAAAAACAAACAAGAAACCAAAAGAAAGAAGTACTCCAAAGAGAAAAAATAAATAAATAAAATAGATGTCTTTGTCCAAAAGGAGTGGGAAGAAGCTGGTGCTTATTTAATCCCACCCCTTCGCTGCATAAAACAACAAGAAAAAAACACTGAATAAAATTTACTATATAATGATATCAACGATATTTCATCGTTCTGTTATGAAATCTCGTGAGAATTCACGAAATATTGTGATATTTTGTAACAGAAGTGTGGATGTTATTTCTGGATCTTGTTTTCAACACAGAAGTTGATCCTGAGGGTTTTTTAATTTGCATTATGCTTCAGGCGTCTGTCCTGAAGAAATGCTGAAGCGATGGGGTGTAATGGGGGAAATGCATGGAGAACGCTGGTGTAATTCCTCTTGTGGGGCATCTGTGCAGCTCCAGCGGTCTAAACTGGTCAACGGGGCTCCAGACGTGGAGGCTGGCTTGGGGACGGCCGTTCCTCAGCAGAAGTGGTACAGCTTCATCTCGCCCATCTTCATCCAAGCCCTCACCCTCACCTTCCTCGCAGAGTGGGGAGACCGCTCCCAGCTGACCACCATTATTCTGGCGGCGCGAGAGGTTTGTGATATTTATCCTGATATTTATCTGAGCTCTGGTTTCTACGTCTGAACACAGCGGTGCGGCTCAGACATGTCGGAACTGGATCGTATCATTTTTCTGGTATTTCCCTCCTTTTTAAATTGGCAGGATCCGTTTGGAGTTGCAGTGGGCGGCACATTTGGACACTGCCTGTGTACAGGACTGGCGGTAATAGGAGGAAGAATGATCGCCCAGAAAATATCTGTGAGAACAGGTAAGATTGTCCTTTCATTCAACGTACTTGTTCTCAAATTTTCTCTTTTTTAAATTCTATTCTTGTATGTTAGAGATCCACAATATTATTGGCCCGATACCGATTTTGGCCTTAAAACTGATTAATATCCATCTATGTCGATCGGATAGTAACCGAACAGTATAGCACATCTTTTGGAAAGCTGAGTTCAGTTTCTCTAGCCACACCCAGGCCTGATTACTACCACACATGTTCTCAATCAAGAAATCACTTAAATAGGACCTGCCTGACAAAGTTAAGTAGACCAAAAGATCCTCAAAAGCTAGACATCATGCTGTGATCCAAAGAAATTCAGGAACAAATGAGAAACAAAGTAATTGAAATCCATCAGTCTAGAAAAGGTTACAAAGCCATTTCTAAAGCTTTGGGACTCCAGAGAACCACAGTGAGAGCCATTATCCACAAATGGTGAAAACATGGAACAGTGGTGAACCTTCCCAGGAGGGGCCGGCCGACCAAAATGACCCCAAGAGCACAGCGACGACTCATCCAAGAGGTCACAAAAGACCCCAGAACAACATCCAAGAACTGCAGGCCTCACTTGCCTCAATGAAGGTCAGTGTTCATGACTCCACCATCAGAAAGAGACTGGGGGGCAAAAATGGCCTGCATGGCAGAGTTTCAAGACCAAAACCACTGCTGAGCAAAAAGAACATAAAGGCTCGTCTCAGTTTAGCCAGAAAGCATCTTGATGATCCCCAAGACTTTTGGGAAAATACTCTGTGGACTGACGAGACAAAAGTTGAACTTTTTGGAAGATGGAGGTCCCATTACATCTGGCGTAAAAGTAACACGGCATTTCAGAAAAGGAACATCATAGCAACAGTAAAATATGGTGGTGGTAGTGTGATGGTCTGGGGCTGTTTTGCTGCTTCAGGACCTGGAAGACTTGCTGTGGTAAATGGAACCATGAATTCTGCTTCTACCAAAAAAAAATCCTGAAGGAGAATGTCCGGCCATCTGTTGGTGACCTCAAGCTGAAGCACACTTGGGTTCTGCAGCAGAACAATGATCCAGAACACACCAGCAAGTCCACCTCTGAATGGCTTAAGAACAACAACATGAAGACTTTGGAGTGGCCTAGTCAAAGTCCCCACCTGAATCCCATTGAGATGCTGTGGCATGACCTTAAAAAGGCGGTTCATGCTGGAAAAGCCTCCAATGTGGCTGAATAGGGGATTATCACGCTTACCGGAAGTTGCCGGCTTTTGACACTTCCTCTTCCGGGCCATGTTAACGACAGCCGTTCCTGCTCTGTTATACTGTTTAAATCGGATAAACTCCAAACATATTTAAGTTTTCATTCTAGACTGAAGTGATATTGGATCAAAAGCTGGTTCAAAGCGATCGATTTGCCGCGGTGAAGGGCCGAACTTTATAATAAAACACACGTTTGTTTGTCCCCGGTGGGGCACAACACCGGCACTTCACAGCATGCTAGCATTAGCCAGCTAGCGTTTACTGACGTGCTTAACATTGTGCGTCTTAAAACACACAAACATCTGAAAATCGAGTCTGTACCTCCCTGTTTCCAGTGGAACAACTGGGGACTGCCAAGAAAGGAGACGCTTTCAGATGATTGTGTGTTTTCAGCCGCACAAAGTTAGGAACGTTATCAAGCTGGCTAATGCTAACCTGCTAACACGACTGCGCAGTCTGCCGGCCACAAACAAACGTGTGTCGTTTTATTATAAAGTTCGGTCCTTCACCGCGGCGAATCGGTCGTTTTAATCCACTTCTTCCTTAGCATCACTCAGTCTGGAATGAAAACTTGGCATTGGCGTTTATCTGATTTACAAAGTTTAACAGAGTAGTAGCTGGTGGACTATTGTTAGCAGGTTAGCATTAGCCAGCTTGATGACGTGCCTAACTTTGTGCGGCTGAAAACACACAATCATCTGAAAGCGTCTCCTTTCTTGGCAGTCTCCAGTTGTTCCACTGGAAACAGGGAGGTACAGACCCGATTTTCAGTTGTTTGTGTGTTTTAAGACGCACAATGTTAAGCACGTCAGTAAACGTTAGCTGGCTAATGCTAGCATGCTGTGAAGTGCCGGTGTTGTGCCCCACCGGGGACAAACAAACGTGTGTTTTATTATAAAGTTCGGCCCTTCACCGCGGCGAATCGATCGCTTTGATCCAGCTTTTGATCCAGTATCACTTCAGTCTGGAATGAAAACTTAAATATGTTTGGAGTTTATCCGATTTAAACAGTATAACAGAGCAGGAACGGCTGTCGTTAACATGGCCCGGAAGAGGAAGTGCCAAATGTTTCAACATCCGGAAACCGGAACGCGGAAGCGTGATAATCCCCTATTACAACAATTCTGCAAAGATGAGTGGAACAAAATTCCTCCACAGCGCTGTAGAAGACTCACTGCCAGTTATCACAAACGCTTGATTGCAGTTGTTGCTACTAAGGGTGGAACAACCAGTTATTAGGTTTAGGGGGCAATCACTTTTTCACACAGGACCATGTGGGTTTACTTACTCTTCATTTAAAAACTGCATTTTCTGTTTACTTGTTATCTTTGTCTAATGTTTAAATTTGTTTGATAATCTGAAACATTTAAGTGTGACAAACATGCAAAAAATGCTTTTGCAAACACTTTTTCACACAACTGTATAGACAGAAACTGAGTGGTTTTTATGTAAAACTGGATGTTTTTTTCTTGTCTCCACAGTTACAATCATCGGAGGGATCGTTTTTCTGGCGTTTGCCTTCTCCGCCCTGTTCATCAAGCCAGAAGCTGGATTTTAATTTGATAAGACTTCTCAGTTTCACTCTGTAAATACGTGTAAATTATGGTTACGTTATTGTAGGGTCTCTAGTTTAGACTGTGTCCAAGAGGAAAGTCTGAAAGACATGACAGGTTAAAACTCCTCTACTTCTCCTTGGAAAGCCTTTGTTCCGTTAGTGTCTGTGCATGGTGGGATTCCTCAGAAAGATGCTTCGTATTAAATGGATTCCCACAGGTGTAAACATGTTTGCAGATTCTTGGGAATGTTCAGCTGACGACTGCCAAGAAGTTTTCTTAGTCAAGGAATAGAAACAGAAAACCCTCACAAGATCTCACCTGTGCAATATGAGGGGGAAACGTGGGACAGGCGGCGGCTTGAAGAGGAGGCAGGACTCCTCCCATCTGTAACGGCTGTATTCTCACATCATCTCTCCACCCACTGCTGCCCTCTAACGACTCGTGTGGCTCTGAAATTAACCAGACACTTAATTCATTCAACCATCTTAGTTCAGCACTTAAGGCTTTTTTGTTTTTAAATATCGAACGCTAAATTTGATGTTTGAGAACTTTTTGACTGATTCCAGGAGGCTACTGGTACGCAGCGCTGCCTGCCCAGCTTCCAGTCGTTTCCATCGTGCTCCGGCATTGAAAACCCAGAAGATGTGAGCCCGAGTTAAAGGAAAAACGGTGGCAGAAGAACCGGCAGCACATAAACCTTTTTGTTTCTGTGTGTTCTGATATAAAATATGTTTTAGGCAAAGATTGAGTACCTCCAATCACTTTACATAGGAACGGACCTGAACCACTGCTGTACCTGCGTCCAGGTGTCCCTGAATGCGTCAGGCTATTTACATACGGGCAGAAAACGGATCTAAGCTGAGTTCTTCTCATTTTTGAACCTCGATTTCAAGGTCAGATAATGAAGATGTAGATCCCGTAAAGACCTTCCAGCCCCAAATCATAAACTTACAACACAGATAATTCAGGTACAGAATAAAAGACTGATTTATCATGTTTTACTTGTGTTGTCAGCCTGTATTTTCTATTTATTTAGCTTAATATTCTTTCCTTTTTAGGCATATTTACTGTACACAGAATGGGAGAGGTGACTGTAAACAAGGGATGAATTTTTTTGTTTTAAACTGAACAGGTTAAAGCTGCATTGTCAATATTTGACAGGCTGTGAATACTTCTGTTTGTCATAAGTGGTGATGATGCCAATAAACCAGAAATGCTCGAACACGTTTCATGTGAGGTTTCGTAGTGTGGCTTGATGTGAGGCATGTGGAATAAAAGAAGCTTCAGTAACATTCAACACCAGAGAAATTTCAGTTTTAATTTTGATCAGGGGAGCGGGGACACATTTGCCATGAAAATTAAATAAAATTAAGGATTTGGCTCAAGAAATAAATAAGGCAGCACGTTTGTTGCAGGCACCTTAAGACTAAATGAGATACAGTCCTGAAAATTATTCATACCCTCCCATTAAAAAAGTTAAATTCAGCAATTTGTCACTGAAATAAGTTGAAAATGAACAAAGTAATAAAAAAAATTACAAAAATCATGACATTGATTTTGAATTGTCGTTTAACAAAAATTATTAAAAACAAATAAGCAAAAATAAGACAAGCATGATGGGGCTCCAGAGGCAATCAGGTGTTTGCACCTGAAGAAGGTTCATGAACAAGGTGCTCTAATTGGTCTGAAGCAGTTTTATTTTTTAAAATGATTTTTCTCATCTACAATTCTTATTTCACTAAATTAGAATTTTGTAAATTTTTATTATTAGTTTCTTTTCATTTAAATAATTAATTTAGGATTTTCATTAATTGGAGGGTATGAATTATTTTTGAAGACTGTGGATTTGACTGACAATGTGTGACCACACATGAATGATTACTTTATAAAAATGGCATAAAGATTGAGACAAGACTCAGCATCATGGTGCTGACTCCATCAACTGAGCAGCAGGTGGCAGTAGCGGATTTTTAAAAACAGGGAGGAGAAATCGCTTTTATTTGGCAGAAAAAAACTACTTTATAACGTCTTCATGGATCAACTCTTCACAGTAGCCTCTTGTTTCTGCTGTTGCGTGCTCTGCAGCCAAAGATTTCTTGAGCCAAACCAAAAAAGGAAAAGCCACAAAAACCCGAGAGCGGAGAAAGAACATTGAAAGACAGAGTTTCTAGTCAGCATGTCAACTACACAGCATTTAAGCACCGTCTCTTAGGTTGAGGCTCCACTCCTGGACTCTTCTTTGGATAACAGAACTTTTCCCCTCAGGATTTCTAGGTTTGGTAATGATGAATGTCTTCTTGCATCTTTTAAAATATCAATTTCAGTTATTTTTAGAAGGAAAAAAGTTGGCTGGCAGATAAAAACACTTGAGAACAGGTTGACACAGTCTTTGCACAAGTAAACCAACTCTTTCTTGGGTCTTTGTGTGTGTTAGTTGGTTTAAATTCCTCATATGAAGCTCAGATGATTGTTTTTAAAACATTACATATTCTGTATACTTTATTACATTGATAGTGTTGACTCAATGAGCTGAACACCAGCAGTAGAAAAATAATTTACCAACTTCTTATTTAACAACCTCCTACCATAGATTGTGCAAATTTGCCAACAGTCAAAACTCATGCAAAACACTTCTCTTAAAGATGTTTCAAACATTACTTTGACATATAGAAGAATATATTGCAGGATGTGTGCAGGATCAGGCCAACTCTATGGGACTTGCAGTTGTGTGAAAAAGTGTTTGCCTCCTTCCAGATTTCTTTCTTCTTCTTTTGCATATTTGTCACACTTATATGTTTCAGATCATCAAACAAATTTAAATGTGAGACAAAGATAACATAGTTAACAGAAAATGCAGTTTTTAAATGAAGATTTTTATTTTGAAGGGGGAAAAAAAATCCAAACTTAAATGGTCCTGTGTGAAAAAGTGATTGCCCCCTAAACCTAATAACTGGTTGTTTCACCTTAGCAGCAATCAAGCATTTGTGATAACTGGCGATGAGTCTTCTACAGCGCTGTGGAGGAATTTTGTTCCACTCATCTTTGCAGAATTGTTGTAATTCAGCCACATTGGAGGCTTTTCCAGCATGAATTGAGGCAAGTGAGGCCTGCAGTTCTTTGGATGTTGTTCTGGGGTCTTTTGTGACCTCTTGGATGAGTCGTCGCTGTGCTCTTGGGGTCATTTTGGTCGGCCGGCCCCTCCTGGGAAGGTTCCCCACTGTTCCATGTTTTCACCATTTAAGGATAATGGTTCTCACTGTGGTTCTCTGGAGCCCCAAAGTTTTAGAAATGGTTTTGTAACCTTTTCCAGACTGATAGATCTCAGTTACTTTTTTTCTCATTTGTTCCTGAATTTCTTTGGATCACAGCATGATGTCTAGCTTTTGAGGATCTTTTGGTCTACTTAACTTTGTCAGGCAGGTCCTATTTAAGTGATTTCTTGATTGAGAACAGGTGTGGCAGTAATCCAGCCTTGGTGTGGCTAGAGAAATTGAACTCAGCTTTCCAAAGATGTGATAAACCACAGTTAATTTATGTTTTAACAGGGGGGAGGAATCACTGTTTCACACAGGGCCATGAAGGTTTGGAAATTATTCCTCCCTTACCAATAACAATCTTCATTTGAAAACTGCATTTTGTGTTTACTTGTGTTAACTTTGTCTCACATTTAAATTTGTTTGATGATCTAAAACATATAAATGTGACAAACATGCAAAAAAATAAAAAAATTAGGAAGGGGGCAAACACTTATTCACACATCTGTATTTATGTAGAAGAGCTCGGTCTTATGTAAGTAATGATATGTGCTGCAGTACAAGCACTGTTCTTGTTTTGTTTTTACAGAAGTGGGAGGTAGAGGAGGACTTTTGCAGAATATGAGGTCTGGATTGTAATTCTGGAACTTTATGCAGTCCAACAACAACCTCCAGCAGAAAACAGGTATTAGATACTTGGTTCTGGGTTTAGAAAACTAGAAATTTTTGACATGGAAGATAGCATCTTTAAGTTTAATGTCTTAAATTTAATTTTAATTCACATTGATAATTGAGAGCTTTGTTTACAGGATGATAGATAAGCTATCTGCTTTATCCATGTATGAAGCTAATAGATGCTTTTGCCGTATTTGAACATTAGAAGAGTAAATCTGCAGTTTAAAGCTTAAAATCAGGTAAGAACTGAGATGAGATGTTTTTCTGAAGCATGATAAAGCCCAAAACACATACTGGGGCTCGTGCTTGTTTTTGTGTTTTTCCTCTTCAAGAGAATTATAAACATTTTTGTGTGTCAAAGCTCTGCAAAGAGACAAATCCCAACAGTCCAGTAACAGCTCTACTCACGTGCTGCATGGAAAACTATATTTGTTGTCCAGGCTTTTACTCCTAAACATAAAGACATCACTTAGAAAGTCAGTTTGGCACAGCTAAAACAAAGCAGGAGAAGCCGACTGTCATGTCCGACCCATCGCTGCACCACTTTCAGATGAGAGAAAGAAAAGTTGACTAAAAGTGCTGCAGGAATGTGCAGTATAAAAAGAACATTTTGAATTAAATTAACAAAGGAGGTAAATGTAGTTAAATAAAGCCCCAAAATGGTGAACCTGTAATTTAGCTTCATATGCCATATTTACCATTTACTTTTAAGAAAAGAAAAACAAAAATCAGGAAGGTTTTCTGCACGAGAAAACCTATTGGTCCAATATCTTTGTCTAAAACTAGACTTGAAGCACACACAACGCCTGTAATTCATGAATTCACCCAGCAGATGAAAACCTCCATCTGTCTGTGCTTGAAGTGAAAATGAGAGATGGGACAGACTTCATTAGCAGCTTCTCCTGATCATGAAGAGTTCAGAGTAGAATCTGTGCAAGCTGATGCCTCTCTAAGGACGAGTTAGTGCCGTATTTTCCGGACTAAAGTCACACTTTTTTTCATAGTCTGGCTGCTCCTGCCACTTATAACCAGGTGGGTTATAACCTTAAAACCTTGGGGGCCGCTGTCCTGCGGGTTTTCTTTCCCTTTCTGCTCAGGCGCACCTGACTCGAGTTAAATAAACCTAAAAGCCTGCGAAGTTCTGCACAAAGAATTTCTGATTTGGGTCGGGTGTTCTTCTTTCTTGTTTTTACCTTTTTTTCTTTTAATTACTGTATGTTTTGTCCTTGCACCATCCTTATGTGTTGTGCTGATCAACTTTTCATGAAAAAACAATAAAAATATGGGAAAAAATACATATATATATATAATTGACCATATTTTTAAATGTTCATTCATATTGTCTGACAAGGAGTAAACATTATCGTCTACTGCCACCAGAGGGCGCTCTAGGCTTGTGACAACTAAGGTAAAGATCCGAAAATGGCATTTTCTCAGCCAGGGGAGTTCATTTCTGGACATGTGGCTACACTGTCAGTGAGGTGGAACAAATCTTCAAAAAACATGTTTATCCTTTCCAATTGTGACGTTTATGACCACTTACAGACTAGAATCAGTGATCGGGAAGTTTTACCGTCACATAGAGGCCTGAAAGTCGCCATATTTCAGCAGACAGAGTTCAGTTTAGACGTTGCTGAAGTTCTTGAACCGAACTTTCTATTTGTTGTTCCTGCTGATGTCACCAGAGGAGCTCTAGGACTGAGATGGGGATCTTGGTGAACTTGCTAGCCTGTTATGCTAACTTAGCCTATCCAGCCTCCATGTATGTTCTGCGTTACCTGAACATACCAGACACGTGTTCAGCCTGTTGTTCTGTGTGCTGTTGTGGGGATGAATAATTGTTTTTCCAGATTAAAGGTCTGTTCCTCGTCTTTTGAGTTTATTTATTCCTTTAGGACAAACGATGATGTTACATTAACATTTGGTCTTGGATTTTCTGAAATAAATTTCCAAATAGATGCGACTTATGCATGCTTTTTCCTCTTTACGACCCATTTTATGACTGACGCAACTTATAGTTTGAAAAATACGGCAATTCTGGATGGATGATGATGTAAAGTAGAGAATAATTTGAAAAGCTGTAAACTGGCATCCAGTATTATCCTCTGCAAGAGACTCAAAGGACGTTTTCAGAAACCAGTGTTAAGTTGGAACAAAGTATTTTTTATCATAGAGACATTATTACGGATAGCTGTAAAAGGGAGGAATCTTAAAAAGGGCTATAAATAAAACAAAATGAAGAATTATGTTGGCTAGTATTATTGATGCTCACTTGTAGCTTAACAGTTTTTATTCCCCGTACAACATCTGGCACTCCTGCGTTTGGATTAGAAGCTTTTAGAAGCTTAAAAATACTTAGAAACTTTAGTCAGTTTGACACTTTTATGAAACTAAATGAAAAAAATATCGGCTGAAGCTTATTAAAATACTCACTGTGACACAATACACAGCGCAGACATGGTCTGCTATGCAGACAAACACATCCCCCCTGCAGAAAGGAAGCTGGGAAACATCAGCAACTGAGCCATTTAAGACACACAGACAAGCGTTTCATCTCATGCGTCATATAAAATATCACCGCTTTCTTTTCAGTATATTTACACAATATATTAAACATGATATTCTGTACAGACATTTCCATCTATTCCAAATTATAAAATATTTTCTGCCCCATAATTATTTTTACACGTAAAAACAAGAACAGGAGAAAACATCCAAACCGCCCAATCCTCCGGCAGGATGTCCTTCCAGTGAAGACAGATATCTTCGGAGCTTTGAGGGGAGCGTCACATGAAACAAAGCTGTGATAAAGACTGAAGCGCACACAGACATGCACACGTGGTGCAGAACAGGACGGGGCCCGGGTAGGGGCCCGCTGCAGGTGCAGAGGCTCCCGGTTTACTCGGAGGGAAAGCTTGGACCCAGAACCGCAGCGATCCCTGTCCCGGGTTTCTCATCGCTGCTGCAGCTTCTGGCCTGCAGAGCTCCGGTCTACGCTCCTGTCGCACGCAGAAATGCTCGAGTTTGGCCGAATCTGGTTCTGACAGCTACTGTGGCTGCGCAGCGGCACGATCAGATAAACTCTCTGATCTGTGAGAGGAGAGTTGCAGCTGTTTCTGCTGTTTCTGTTGTTGCAGCTGCTGCTGCTGGGCTGCAGCGGTGAAGCTGCTCTGCTGCTGCAGAGGAAACGCCGTCTGGAAGATCAGCTGTGCCGGCTGGTTTCCATGAAGGAGCCGAGGTGCCTTTAGTGAAACGTTTAGACAGAAAATCTGATCAGTCAAGAATATTTCAATCTATAAACATTTGAATTTCTAGCCGGCTGATCCACTGAAAGCCTCACAGTCCTTTAAAGGGGAAATGTGCAACAAAATCAGAGTTCAATGGCAGTAAAATGTCATATACTGTATAATTTAGGGATGCACGATATTGGAATTTTAGCCGATATCCGATATGCCGATATTTTAAAACTCATGTCGCCGAAAACAGATATTAATACCAATATCAAAGCTGAAAAAAAATAAGCAGTCATTGCAAATAGTAGTTTTGTTATCTGTTTCCAACACTTTGAAAAATAAGGGTGGAAAAAAATATTGATACACTGAAATATCGTGATATTTTCAAATGCCAATATCAAATTGATATTTAAAAACGCAGTATCGATCCATTATACTTACAAAATCTTGCGAGATTTCATCGTTCTGTTACAATCTGTCACGATACTTCGTGAATTCTCGCGAGATTTCGTCTGTAAAATAGATTGATACTGTTTTCAAATGTCAATATGATATCAGCATATGAAAATATTGCAAACTTTTCCTGGCTGCAGCTACCTGAAGCGCCAGTCGCGAGTTTCGTTTCTTAATCTTGCCTCAAGTCCCTTTAAATATCGGTGGGCTGGCCGATGATATTCAGTTTTAAGGCCGATATATAGGCCGATACCGATAGGGGGCCGATTATATTGTGCATTCCTAACATAGTTCAAAACTGTTTCTATTCTAGAATAGCTGTTATATGTTTATTTCTGAGAATCAGCCATATATATTTACTTGCTGGGGTCCACATGCACATCCAAAATATCTAATGAATCTAAAATCTTCTAAACGCCAGGCTGAATCTGTGGTTCTCAACCTTTTTTCTACAAAGTACCCCTTGTAAAATACACTATATTGCCAAAAGTATTGCTCACCATCCAAATGATGGAATCAGGTGTTCCGTCGCTTCCATGTCCACAGGTGTATAAATGAAGCAGCTCTGCATGCAGACTGTTTCTACAAACATGTGTGAAAGAATGTGTCGCTCTCAGCAGCTCAGTGAATTCCAGCGTGGAACTGTGATAGGATGCCACCTGTGCAACAAATCCAGTGCTGAAATTTCCTCACTCCTAAATATCCACAGTCAACTGTCAGCTGTATCATAAGAAAATGGAAGTGTTTGGGAACGACAGCAACTCAGCCACGAAGTGGTCGGCCACGTAAACTGATGGAGCGGGTCAGCGGATGCAAAAGTGCATAGTGAGAAGAGGTGGCCAACTTTCTGCAGAGTCAATCACTACAGACCTCCAAACTTCATGTGGCCTTCAGATCAGCTCAAAAACAGTGCGCAGAGAGCTTCAAGGAATGGGTTTCCATGGCGACCACCTGCATCCATCCATACATCACCAAGTGCAATGCAAAGCGTGGATGCAGTGGTGGAAAGCAGCCGCCACTGGACTCTAGAGCAGTGGAGGCGTTCTCTGGAGGACCAATCACGCTTCTCCATCTGGCAATCTGATGGAGGAGTCTGGGTTTGGTGGTTGCCAGGACAACGGTACTTGTCTGACTGCATTGTGCCAAGTATAAAGTTTGTTGGAGGGGGGATTATGGTGTGGGGGTGTTTTTCAGCAGCTGGGCTTGGCCCCTTAGTTCCAGTGAAAGGAACTCTGAATGCTTCAGCATACCAGGACATTCTGGACAATTCCATGCTCCCAACTTTGTGGGACCAGTTTGGAGCTGGCCCCTTCCTCTTCCAACATGACTGTGCACCAGTGCACAAAGCAGGTCCATGAAGACCTGGATGCAGAGTCTGGTGTGGAGGAACTGGACTGGCCTGCACAGAGTCCTGACCTCAACCCCATAGAACACCTTTGGGATGAATCAGAGCGGAGACTGAGAGCCAGGCCTTCTGGTCCAACATCAGTGTGACCTCACAAATGTGCTTCTGGAAGATGGTCAAAGATTCCCAGAAACACTCCTAAACCTTGTGGACAGCCTTCCCAGAAGATGAAGCTGTTCTAGCTGCAAAGGTGGACCAACGTCATACTGAACCCTATGGATTAGGAATGGGATGTCACTGAAGCTCATATGGGAGTCAAGACAGGTGAGACAATACTTTTGCCAATATAGTGCGTTTATTATGTAAATAATTTGCCTGTTTGTAAATTATGCCGGGGGGTGGGGGTTATTGGCCAACTCGCCCGACAAATCAGCCAATGCCGTTACCAGCAAAAAAACGCAAATATACGCAAGTATAGACAAATCATCGTAATTGAAACATAAAAACCTGAAACGGTCCCTAAAACAACAAGCTGAAGCAACATTGCAGCGATCAATCGGACAGCGATCAATCGGACAGCGGTACCTGCAGGAACTGGGGTTGCTGCTGGCTCAGTGGAGCCTGTCCGCTCTGCATGGCAGAAACCTGCTGCTGGGGCTTCACCTGCTGCTCTTGTTGTTGTTGTGGCTGCTGGGAAATACTAATCGTCTGTGTCTGGCCCTGCTGAGGAGCAAAGGCCGTCAACATTGGACTCATTAACATGGTCGTGGGGACCATGACTGCCCCACACGCCATTTGTCCAGCTACTACTTTAGTTAGTAACGGAGGACCTGCAGGAAACCTGTAGGAGAAAGGAAATGAGACAATCAGGCGGGAAATAAAGACTGACGAAGGAGTAAGTTAAAGAAAGAACCAGACCTTATCTGAGCTGCATGGTCCTGTGCAAAGGTCGCCACAGCAGGAGTGCTGGCTCCGGTGTTCTGCGCCAGGCTGGTGGCAATCTGAACTACATTAGCCGGATTTTGCTGTTGGATCACCATCGTGTTGTAGAGAGAGGCGGAAAGCGGGTTCTGTTGAGGCTGCAGAGTGAGCGTCGACCGCTGAGGCTGAAAAGCAGAATTAGAATCATTTACATCAGTGAGAATCTGATGGAAACATGGATGACAAGGTCGGGATCGAGGTTATTTCAGTTAGCTAAAACTAACAAAAAACTAAAACTAAATAAAAACAAAAATGATAGTTTTTTAAAAAAACGATAACTTACTGAAACTAGGGATGCACAATATTGGAATTATGGCCGATATCTTAAAACTCATGTGGCTGATAACCGATATCAATACCGATATTAAAGCTGAAAAAAATAAGAAGTGATTGCAAATAGTAGTTTTGTTATCTGTTTCCAACACTTTGAAAAATAAGGGTGGAAAAAAATATTGAAACACTGAAATATTGTGATATTTTCAAATGCCAATATCAAATCGATATTTAAATACGCAGTATCTATCTATTTTACGTACAAAATCTTGTGAGATTTCATCGTTCTGTTACAAACTCTCCCGATATTTCGTGAATTTTTGCGAGATTTCGTCAGTAAAATAGATTGATACTGTTTTTAAATGTCAATATGATATCAGCATATGAAAATATCGTGAAATTTTTTTGAATTCTCACAAGATTTCGTAACAGAACAATGAAATATTGCGAGATTTTGTTAATAAAATAGGTCAAAACTGAGTTTTTAAATGTTAAATATGATATCAACATATAAAAAATATTGCAATATTTCAATGTATCAATATTTTTTCTAGTCTTTGGAAGTTTTAAAGTCTGTAAAAAAGGTTTCTGAAGAAGAATAAGTTTTGTTTTTTTTTTAAGACTTTAGAAACTGCGGGCTGATCATTTAAATATCGTTTAAATATCGGTGGGGTGGTCAATGTCTGATATTCTGTTTTAAGAACAATTTAGGCTGATACCGATAGGGGGCCGATTATAGCGTGCATCCCTCACTGAAACTGTGTTGTGTCTTTACAAAATTAACTAAAACTGTTGCAAAAGCATCTTTAGTTTTAGTCTTTGTAAATGTATTTAATATATCAGCCTTTTGGGTTGCTATGACATCTATTTCTATTTAATCTATTTACTTTGCTCTACTGGTTTACTTCGAGTGACTTTCTGATGATTTTGAATGTCACACCAGACAAATACCTATATTTTAAAAAACAAAACAAAACAACTAAAACTAATAAAAACTAAACTAAAACTAAGAATTTCCAAGAAATAAAAACAAATAAAACTATCAAACTTGCTCAAAAAACTAACTAAAACTAACTGAATGGAAAAACAAAAAGTCAAAACTAAATAAAAACTTAAACTAATTAAAAATCCCAAACGATTATAAGCTTGTTAGGGATGTGAATAAACTCTGGGTGAGGGCTGCATGTTTGAAGGAGTGTGTGGTGGATCTGTGCTCTGTTCCCTCACCAGCGCTTGCTGCTGTGGCTGGCACTGAACGGCATGTTGTTGTGGCTGTATGCTGTTCTGGAGAGGCCCTGCAGAGACCACCTGGCCCTGCATGCTAACCGTTCCCCCCTGAGAGCCTCCCTGGACGATCTGGCCGGAACCGTGGTTTTGTCCTCCGGCTCCTTTCTGCATCTGGAACATCTGAGACACACATCAGAGATTCAGATCGTAACTCAGACATGTCACAACAGTACATGCAACCAGTCAGTTACACGAAACGACATTTTCTTCTCTGCAGCACCTGCAGACTTTGTCCCTGCACCCTCAGCAGTTCCTCCTGGATCTGCCGCAGCTCGCCCAGCTGCTTCTGAATGTTGGCCTCTATCATCCGGGTCCTCTGCTCCAGCTGCTCTTTCAGGTGCTGCATGGCTTCCAACTGGCCGGAGAACTGCACCGACTGTCAAAGACAAAAGACGTGAAGATAAAGCGCTCCATTTTCACGTCTAATCTGCCAGCGATGCATCAAGCGGTGCTGTCATGATCAAACTGAGGCTACTGTTAATGGAGTCATCAGCCAGAAATCATGTATTTTGGTGATGGACCTCATCTAAAACTTGCCTGAAAATTTGGAATTTGTAAGTAACTGAGTTTTTTTGTTTGGGTTCTTTATTCAAACCAGAGTGCAGGCGTGCGCTCTCTGTGCGCCCCGCATGCCTCCTTTTGGTTGACATAAACTTTGGGAATCAGCATTAATCATCTTTATTTATCAAATTCTTGATGATGGACACGTCTAGCCTTCAAATTCACTTCAGAAACAGCAGGAGGATCCAGGAAGAAGTGAAGCCCCACATAGCCCGTGTCCAAATTCAGGGGTTAAGTCCTTTGAAGGACGCGTCCAACATGGTCTACGTAGGCCGGGTCCTCCAGCGACCGAGTAAGTAAAGCGGAAGTAACAGACTGGACGGTCTAGCCTCCTTGACATATCTCATTGCCTAGCAACTGTGACAGCACTAAACTGAAGCAGCATGGAGCTCCAAAATGACATCCTACCATCGTTCTGCTGATTTTACAGGAGTTACAGCAGCTTTACCGGCGGCGGCGGCATGTTTTATTGAATGAGAGAAAAAATTAAATCCAGGTAAATTTATTTTGTTTCATGTCTCAAGAGTCTCATGTTAACTAATTTCATGGACAATAGCAACTGAAAGACCATAATATCTACTTGTACACAATAATAAAATCAAATAATAAATAAAATTAAATTGTCTCTTAAATTTAGACACCTCTGCTGTAGAATGTCCCATTCAGCCCACAATGCATCTTGGGATAGGATTAGCCACAAAGGATACATCAGATCGTCTGGGGAAAATCTGGGGAAAATGAGACCATATTTGTACGTAGGCTGCATTTGAAGGAGCCTTCAAATCCGAACAGCCTTGAACGCATCGCTGTGACGTAAGCCGTCTTCAGATCCGGCCTTGGAAGGACGGAGACCTCAAATCTGGACACAGCCGTGCCAGATGACAGGAAGCGTGAATATTTCACCATAAAACTCCCTCATTTTTCTGAAAACTACCAGAAGAGTCATGATTCATTTCAGACAAAAGCAGGCATAGGAGGACAAGCTAGCAGAGTGTAGAACAGTGCAGTTTGAACTGTAAGCCCCGCCCCTAACTGTTTCTCCCAGTGAGAAACGCTCTTACCCTCCCTACCACTCAACATGCATGAAATAACGTGCACGTTTAGTGCACAAGGAAACTCTCCAGAGGAAACTTGCATCTTCCAGGGAATTTCCTGTTCTGGTTGCAGTAAATGGCTGCGAATCAGCTAAATGACATCTTCTGTCACTTAGTTCATAAACCGGTTGTTTACCGTAACTACTGTAAACAGATGCACAATTATGATGCGTTATGATGTTATAGGCGACATTACAACATGACAACCTAAGAAAGTATCTTACCGGCCACTGCAAGTGAAGGTGATGTGAAGCTCGGTAGCAGCCGAGGACGTAGAAAATGTTACTAAGAAGAAAGTTATTGAAAAATACCCGTCCAGTCAGATTACAGCAGGTTTCCAGTCCACATTCAGTCCGAGACCGACTAGCTGCTCTCTACATTCAGTACAATCCACCGAAATTTACACCAACTTTGTTCCTTCTTTGGTCTCTCCTGTGTTTCACGTCTCTCTCCTCCTCAGTTTTGATGCTTCCAGGCCATTTTGCTGTCTGAACAGAGTCAGCGTGACTTTCCATTCGGCAGACGCCATGCGGTTCTGTTAACAAGTGCTGCGTGCACGCGCTAGGGGAGGGCGCTCCTCTTTACGAAATGTTGTTAGTGGCTGTTTGTAAACCGGAACTTCTGTAGAATGAACTCCATTGGCAGAGAAGAGCGTCACGACAGCATTAGAAACCTAAACTAAAAAGGCCTGGATTCATGCAAATGCCCAATCAATGAGTCATTTATTTTCATGACATTACGTCTTTTACCACATAATATACCATGTAGAAAGCATTTTTCTTAGAGAGATTAGAATAAAATCAAGTACAGGGCCTTTAAGTAGAATAAAACTTTTGACCACAAAACCGCAAAAGTCAGACATGACTTATAATTATGTATTTTTCTCTTTTCTTTTTGCTCCTCTTTGCTGCTAGCTGCTAGTTTTGTCACACAGAGTCAGAAATCAGAGGAAGCTTCAGTGGACAATGATGGTTTCATGATGGCCTCACGGTTTTTTTCACATGTTCATATAATTGCTGGGGCTTGAATTTTGTTCTGTTTGGATGCCGACGCTCTTTCAGCTGAGTTTCTCTCTGTGATTTTGGTTTGCTGCATGTTACCCTGTGTTCACACCGGGCACGAATAGAATTATTTGTGCGAATGAATTACATGTTAAATCAATGTACAGACGCAAATAGACGCGCGATTGCCACAATCCTGCACCTTTTAGATGCATCCCTTCTCCAACACACCTGAATTACCTCATGTGTAGGGTTGGGCATCGTTTGAATTTTAACGATTCTAGTTCCGATTCGATTCTCTTCTTTCGATTCAGGTTCCTATCGATTCTCGGTTCCGATTCTTTCAAGGGGCAGGGTAAAAAAAAAAAAAAAAGTTTACATTTTCTTTTTTGTGGACAACTAAATCAAATAGACATGGACATTAATATTACTAAACTCCAGCTCTATTTATGTTCTTAACAAAAACATTAAATTGCATTTTAACTTAGATAAAAAAAAAGTAGAAAAAGAAATAAAAAACTATCCCCGACCAAACTTGAATAGACCTGGTTAAAAGTTCACTATTTTAAGAACTTTAATTGTTAAACTGGCTGTTTTCTAATTAAGAGCTAGCTACATGTTACAGTACTTAAAATTAAATGTGTCTGTCCACATTCTTCATTAAGGGGAATTAATATCTGAATTAATATCTATTAATATCAGTCTGGTCCATGAAGCAGAGATGAACATCTCCTGCTGCGTCTGCAGCTTCTGCAGACTCTAATGGCGGGGGTCGCAGTCGCGTGCAATAAACAAAACATTCGTTCACGTTGGTCTCAAAAGTCTCCAATAAGACCAGAAAGTGTCACTAGCGGTTTTATTAATAGAAAGTTATCAGAGGGTCTGAAAACTCACTAGTTATAGCGAAAAAGACGCTGAGTTGTGCCGTGTGCGTCAGTGTAATCGGTTGTACCAGAAACTCGGTGCTAACAAATGTTCCGCTTCCCGCGGATTCTATGGTGTTCGGCGGACTGGGCATCGAAAACAGGAATTGAAATTTAAAAATTTGAACGATTCCGGGAGAATCGGAGAGTTAGCCCCATTTTCCATTGATGCTCGATTCTCGATGCCCAACCCCACTCATGAGCATGTCGTTCAGCGCTGCAGGGGCCTGATAACGAGCCGATCATTAGATTCAGGTGTGTTGGAGAAGGGATGCATCTAAACGCTGCAGGACTGTGGCTCTCCTGGACTTGCCCCCCCCCTGAACTACAAGTTGTAGTTAGATATTAAAAAGAATGAGATCAGTATCTTACTTGGCTGGTTTGAAGCTGTTGTTGTTGTTGCTGCTGCTGTGAAACTACGGCCACACTCTGCCCTGCGTTCTGGCAGCTTATCAACGCCTGATGAAAACAACACAAATATTTTTGATGAAATCTCTGGAGTGCAAGCAGGAAGACGTTCCAGGGCCATCTCAGACCAGACTCCTGTCCAGCTCCTCTTCTGACCTCTCTGCCAGCTGATGATCTTCGCTGTAACGTCATCTCCACCGCAGGGGACGGTTGAGCTGGTGTGCTTCTGTTTTCCTGAAGATTCATCTGCGAAGCTTCAAAGAAATCACAAGCACAACAATTAAAGAAAACAGAAAAAAGCAAATTAAACAAATGAACAGATAACGCCACTCGGGGATTGCTGGATAAAGGTGCTTACTTGGTGGGTCAGACGCAGCGGTCCGAGAGGATTTGCGTGAGCTGCGAGATGAGATGGAGGAGGTGCGGCTGCGGAAGGTGTTGAGCTGGGACTCGGAGCCTGAATCCTGAGACTGCCGTTACAAAAATGCTGTCAGAGATCACCGCTTCTCTTCACCGATTTCAAGGAAAGTAGCTCCAACAGAGCAGATGTCTCACCTTCTCAGCTGTGATCTCAGGTGGGGATTCTTCTATTCCAAGTTCTCTGCGCTGCTCCGCTCTGACTTCAGCATAGCTGATCAGCAAAGTCGGTGCAAAGACAAGGATTAATGTAAGAAAAACACATTTCTTTTATAGTTCTATAGTCACAATCTTCCACACACCTCACAACTGTGTGTGTGCAGAAAATAAACTCCGGTCTCGAGTTCCACTGGTGATAAGTGATGTAGTACTGGGTCTGCAGCCAAATCCACTGCTGCCCTTTGGTAAGGAATCTATAATAGCAGGACTTTCCTTTGCCATATTGCATTACTTAACAGAAAAAAAGAAGAAAAAGACACATTAGTAGTTTAAAAACTCAAGAAGAAGCTGACAGCTACTGAGGAGGTTGCACTTACAGTGTTTGTGGCATTTAGCCAGAGTCTCCAGGTCATCTATGTGGTAGTAGTCGTACCCTGACGTCCCCAGGACCTCAAACGGGAGGTAACCTATGATGGGTGGAGCCCTGGACGAAACAGGAAAGTATTACACAGATGAGTGACTCTATGAGCTACAAACTTTTTTAAAAAAACAACAAATTCAATCACAACAAATCATAAAGATGAACAAGTTGTCAAAGGATAAAGATTTACCAGAACAGTTACAGAACTTGTTTGAATTAGAAGAGGAGGACTGCAGGTGCCGGGTGGATTTTAATCCCAGGTTTGGTCGGTTACCGTTAAAACAAATGTGCGTTTCTGTTGCAGGTGTTAAATTATGGAATTCTCCAAATGTTACCACGAAGAGTTTAACAGGAATTTTTCTGTTTGAGTAAATGTTCAAAAAAGATAAAATTATCTTTTAAGCACTGGAAAAGTTTACACTTTATTTCTTTTTCTCTATGCAAGTGATTTGATGTACTTTTGATACCTAAAAGAAATATTTATACAGAAACTTGCGTTACAAGTTTATCTTCTTCCTGCTCCTTTTTATTCGTGGTGTATCATATTAAAATGATATTGTATTAATTGTAATTATGTAAACCATGAATGATACAAAAGAAAAAAATTGGAGAGGAAACATTATCTGACAGCCCTGCAGTGTCTCGATGAGCCAGCATGTACCTGCTGCATATTAGTAAAGTTGCATCATTTAACTCTGTTTCAAGGAAATTTCTGCCTTTTACTTCCGATCCTGTTTGTTTATTCTAGTTTTTTGTTTGTTTTTATTTTTGTTAAGTTGTTTCTTAAAAAAAAAAAAAACTAAGAGGAGCATCCAGATTGTAGTGGCTGAGTCATCCTCTGCCCCCCTTACCTGTGGAGAACCTCAGGGCTCCATTCTTGGACCCCTTCTTTTCTCCTGTATTTGCTCCCTTTAGGGGCAATTTCTAGAGGGCACAGCATGTACATTCTCAGCTACAGTAAACAGTTACTTGACTGTATGGATGACATTAAGGCCTGGATGTCATTGAATTTTCTTCATTTTAATGACAGAAAAACTGAGGTGTTGCTATTTGGTCCCAGTGATGCCTCCAAGGGTTGGGTTGACCTGGGATGTTTGAGTGGTTACCTAAAATCTGCAGCAATAAACTTCAGAGTGCACATAGTAATCTCAGACTTGACACAGCTGAGTGGTAAAGTCTAATTTCTTTCAGTTAAAACAACTGTCAAAAGTAAAAGCCTGTCTCTTTCTCGTCATCATCTTGAGATTTTAAAACATGCTTTTATATCAAATCATCTAGACCAGGGGTCGGCAACTTGTACCAGTAAAAGAGTCATTTGGACCAGTTTCCTACAATAAAGAAAACACTGGGAGCCACAACTGACTTTTGACATTTAAAATTAAATAAACTTTAACGTTTTTTCTTCTACCTTTATGTTAAATATGTTGCATTTATGAAATCAATGAACAACGGCAGAGAAAAGGAAATTACATTTCTGCATGCAGCAAAAAATTAAACTCTTTAAAGGCACAGTATGTAAGAATTACTGACATCTAGTGGTGAAGATGGGCATTGCAAGAAAATATGTTTTCTTTCAAATGACTTCATATTCTAAGCACTGCAGTGAATGTATGGTGGCTGTTAGTGGTCAAAATTCTCCCAAACATAAATATATTTTTATCTAAGTGGATCCAGTGGTCTCAGGTGTAGCTATGACTGTACTATGAGTTACTATTTTAATGTCTTTTAAGGCATTACTGATCCCAAACAGTCTCTAACTCCCATTAAACAAAGCTGGTACAGCAGTTTTAAAGTTCAGAGTTCTTACTTCACATGCATTGTTTTGTCCATTCAAGGACACTGTTGTAAAAAACGGTGGAGCAAATATGGCAGCCTCCATATGTGCACCGCCCAGCAAGTAGATATAAATGACTCATTCTAAGAAAATAAACATAACAGCTGTTCTAGTGCAGCGATTACAAATCAATAGAAACACAGTTTTGAATTATATATCACATTTTTCTACCACTGACCTTTGATTTTTTAACATACTGTACCTTTAAAAAAAGAAAAAAAGACGTCGGGTTGAAGGTTTCTTTCAAGGAAATGTCTTTTTGAGTTCTTGTCTTTATGCAGGGAAAAAAGGGCCACTGAACTTAGCAAACCAAACATGCTGTCATCCTTTTACTGGCGCGTGCAGTCAGCTGTCTACCCCAAAAATAAAGACTATTTCACAAAATATGAGCATAGCTATGCAAAATAATCTAGTCAGAAATGAAAGCAAATGAATCTACCCACACAGAACTGAATGCTCCGTTTTCATCAGACACTTTTCTTCTCCATAGTCGGCCTACCTGGCTGGGGAAGTGATCAAAGCGCTGCACATGACAGGGTCGGACTGCTTAATAACCTTTTGCTCGTTTATTATTCACTTTAAATGCCGTAACTGAAGCAATAACACAATGTTGCATACTTGTATAGTCGACTGAAGTGACTCCAACCACAACAGAGACGCTCCGCTCTGAGACGTTTGTGGAACAGGGCGCCAGGAGGAAAGCTCGGCGCTCCGCGGCACATCCACATTCAGTTCCATGATTTTACTTGTTTATAATGAATTCCGTTTTTAATGTTTAATTCCATGATTGCTGGTTTGACAGGGCTGCATGCTGGATAATAGAGGCACTAGGGATGGGCGATATTTTATCGTGTGCGATATATTGTCAAAGAAATTCCCCACAACAACAATTTGAATTTATCGTTTTTATTGAAAGATGACAATTTATCAGGTTGTGTTTGCAGTTGCACTACTTTGTTTTCTTTAATAAGCCAAGTTAGTTTTGCTGTTTGCATCGTTTGAATAATTGTGCAATTTGGTCTCATATTTCAGACTTGTTTGCTTGGTGTCACTACAGTTTTGCAATACAGGTGCACTACTTGAACTTAATTGATATAGTTTAGTGGCTTTTGGTATTTTGTAGGGATTTCAAGACAGAATTTAGTGACAGATTTATAATACAAAGCATTACGCTGATAGTTTTTATCGTCACTTATCGTTACCGTAATAAACAAGAGAAATTATCGTGATACATTTTTTAGTCCATATCGCCCATCCCTAAGAGGCACGTGAGCATAAAGTGCAGTTATCAACACTGATTGGCTGCATAAAGATGTGTGAACCACATCATGTCACATGCTGGACAGTTACTCATTGTATTACTCCAGTTACCTGCTTGTAGCACCTGTCACTCAATTGGCTGCTTTGCAAAATGGTAAAAAATAAATTATGTCTTTATTTTAACAGTTGGGTTGGATTTTATTTCATTTGCTGCATTTGCTGTGCTTGGAGAACACGGGAAAAGTGCGCAACTGCACACACACTGCTCAGAGGGACAGACAAGATCATCATAATCTTCACATTTAGAATAAGATAAGAAAAACTTTATTGTTTCACACGGGGAAATTTGTCTTGGGCTTTTAGAATCACATTATTAAAGTGAGCCAACCAAAACAAAATACATTTCATTTAAATAGTCATTAATTATTTTTCAAATGCCAGGGAGCTGCATCAGAGGGAGGAAAGCCGCGGGTTGCCGACCCCTAGTTTAGACTATTGCAACGCACTTTACATTGGGCTCAACCAGACCTTCCTGAATCAGCTAAAGCTGGTCCAGAATGCTGCAGCTCGACTTCTAACAGGCACTAAAATACGAGGGCACATTACTCCGGTCTTGGCTTCCCTCCACTGGCTTCCCATTCGTTTTAGAACTGATTATAAAATTCTTCTATTTGTTTTTAAGTGCCTCCATAACCTCGATCCACAGTACTTGTCCCGACCTTATTCATCCATACACTCTTTCACGGTCCCTCACGTCAGCTGACTGGTCACTTCTAACCGTCCCCTCCACCAAGAAGAAAGTTGGAGGTGACCGAGCCTTCTGCGTAGCTGCACAAAGACTGTGGAACCAGTTACCACCTCGGGTCAAGGAGGCCTCTTCGCTTGCTCTTTTTAAGTATTTACCTAAAATGCATTTTTTTCATTGGCTTTTAACACTGGCTGAGATGTTGGGGTTTTTTTGTGATTGTCATTTCATTTGAACTGCCTTTATTAGTTGATTATATGTTTTTCATTCTTTAATTAATGTTTATGTTTTAGCTGTAAAGCGCTTGGGTCAACTGTGTTGTTTTTAAAGTGCTGTATAAATAAAATGGAGTTGGAGGAGTGGGCATGGAGGTAAGATCGGGCTGATGGCCTTTTCTGTGGGAAGCTTTGATGATCATCAAAACTGCATGAATCCATGTGGGAAACTACTGGTGAGTGATTGCAGGTCAGGCTGCCCTGACCGTTCTGTTGCATGTTTACTGATGTTCTCCACAGCTACAGCGCGCCATGAAAGCCTGAGCACTGCGTCATACGCTCAGCAGAAAATGTTCCACATATGGTACAGTTGTGCTCGAATGTTTACATCCACTCCCATTAAAAATAAGGCTAAATTCACAACAGTGTTTCAAATAACAAGATACTGAGAAAAATAATAATAATAAATGAAACATTTACTAAATTATAATTATGTAAAATAAAATATTGATTTTTAATTGTGGTGGATTGCAGCTTAGCTCCATCGTGCTTTTTTGCTTGTTTTCTTTTTTTGTTTGTTTTTAATATATCTGTTGAACCACAATTCAAAATCAATGTCATGAATTTCTTTTTTTTTTTATTCATTGTTACTTTTGCCAATTTCAACTTATTTCTCTGGCTCATTTCTCCCTTATTTAATGTGAGGAGATGTAAACATTTGAGCACATCTGTATGTGATGCATAACGTCAGAGAAAGCAGAATCACATACCATCATCACTGAATAAAAAACAAATTAAACAACTATACCTGTGGTCCAAGAAGAGAAATTTCCACTCTAAACTATGTCTGGAGGTAAACTGCTCATTAGGCTCTTCTACAGTGCACATCTCCTGTAGGGAAAGAGAGAAGAAGTGTAAAATTTATACTGACATAATCTACATTTAGTACAGTACCTCTAAAAATACACATACACCTGGTCTAAGTAAATTACGGTGATACGCAGCAGCGTTAAGGAATGATAAAATCACTCATGTTTAATATATGAAAAGAATGAGATTCAATGCTACATACTCCAAATCAGCAACTCCTCACAACTGTTTTGTTGTTGTCTGTTAAAATAACTTTAATATCTAATGAATATTATCTTTTTCCTTTTTAAAAAAATGCAGAAACTTATTTAACAGCTGTAGAGGGCTAGCATAAATTGAAACATCCATTGTCATAGGTCGTAAATTTAATTTCAACACCAAAAGTAGCTTTTTTTTTCTTTTTCTTTTTTTTACGTTTTTTTTTTTTTTTCATGTGTGTATGTGCATTAAATAAGCTGATTAAAATTCCCAGAAGTTCATCCTGAACTGGTCTAGAAACAACCATGAACAGGGCCAGGCCTGTAACTATGACAACATGACGGGATGTCTTTACACGGTTTCCTACAGACGGAACCATCGCGAGAGGGCAGTGAATCACATGGAACAAACTAAAACTTATTGTACTCATAATCTTTGTGCAACACATATTTAATCAGCAATTTAAATCTAACCGACAAGCTGCCAATGCAACATGATTTCTTTGAGTTTGTAAGAAAAACCCCCAACAGCTACAAAACCCCCAAAACAAAACACACTCAGATGTTGAAATTCCCTGAAAGTCATTTACTAGCATCATAACAGATAAGCTGTATTTGTCTGACATGTCGACAAATATGATTGTTGATATGAAGTCAAAATGAAAACAGCAGGATTTTTACCAGTAAACTGTTATGAACCCTGAAAAAATAAATAAAATAAAATCTCCTGCTGTCATCATCAAAACGGGGAGGAGCAAAACTTCTCCGAGAAACTGAACCCAGTCCAACTGACTTGTCTCAACCAATGATTTCTACCATGACGTGGATGAATGAGAAATAGGGACGTTCGATATTGGCTTTTTTCACCGATATCAAATATTGTCTAATTCTTAAATTCCAATATCAGCTGATACCGATCTCTGCAGACAACTATGAGGTTCTACCTCTCATATTCTGAGAGATACAACTATGTTCTGCTCCGAGAACAAAGGCCCCAAAATCTCCGTAACTCAACCAGAGGAGTTCATTTTGGACATCTGGCTGCCAGATATCAGATACTAGCAGGTATTAGATACTACCAAATATCAGATACTAGCTGGTATTAGATACTACCTATCACATAGTAGCAGGTATTACCAACATGTGGCTAATTCTAATGTTTTTGATAACTTGGTAACTTAACCAACAACTTAAAACCAGACATATTATCAGCAGCTTCAAAGCAAGTCAGTCTGTAGCAGCAGCAGCTGCATCGTAGTCACATGACTCTGAAAGGAATGCTGGGAAATCAAGTTCTTCCAGGATAACGGGAACTTTTGGAGGCTAATCCGATGGGCATTTTGTGTGTTGTGCCATCTTGCGGCGCCGCCATTACTTGGGGAACTAGTCCTGATTACTGATACCCTCTACATGATCTGCCAACATGAAAAGCACAAGAATATCTGGATTTACAACGTTGGACAGTCTTCTAAGGTCATGATAACCTACAGGTTTATTATCCAGAGATCTCCAAGTTATTCTGACATATTATTTTTACACCAGATCATTAATGTAAACTATTATTCATCTGGCTTTAATGACAAGCCACATTGGAATATAAAACACAAATCTCATTATTACTGATTACTGGTTTTAAAAAAAGAACTCTTTCAAAGGTCGTTACTTTTCTGTTTTGTCATATATTTGGCCGTTGGTATTGTTTAAGGACTGTACCTTCACATGTACTGCAGATGAAACTGTGCTGCATACACACCAAACGCGATTTGGGTGCCAAAAACGCGCCTGACAGCCAAAGTTGGATGCTGTGTCGCTAAAAAGTCAAACGCTTGGTTTCCAGCATCAAGACGCCCCCAACACACCTCCCGGGATGTCCAGGCCCGTTTAACATCCCGCTGTCCCGATGCAGAGCATCATGATAAGCCCAGTAAATCCCATCGCAACGAGGTGATCTAACCGGGACCAGACACAGATCACAGTTTATCCTCCTCTGTCTTCAGAGAGAGAGGAGATTCCCGTGGTTCTTCTGGCTGTTACCTGTCCTGTCAGAAAATGTGCGTCTGCGTCATGACATTGAGTCGCTCTGATTGGTTGACACCCCACCTCAAGACGCCAAAGTTCATATTTTCCAACTCTGGCGTCTGCCACCCGTGACGCGCGTAACGCAAGTCAAACGCTCAAAACTCGACGCACAAAATGCGTCTAGATGCGTCGCGCCCAACGCGTGTAACACGCTGCAGGGTTTTTGACGCCTCCATGACGCGTCGGCCATTGACCTTGCATGTAAACCTGACACCCTTGACGCCCAAATTGCATTTGGTGTGTACGCACCGATACTGTCTACATGATCCGTTTGTGTTTTTGACTGAACTATTTTATTTTTTGGTCCCAACGTTGCCCTTACAAGAGCAAAAAACATTAGATTTCACAACATCTCCCAGATTAGTCATTAACAAGCAGCAACACCACAGCTGTCTCTGTTAGCATTAGCTAGCATAATGCGTCATTTTCGGGAGTATAGATACATGAAATTTAGTGTCAGATTAATGAGTGTTCACCATAATTCACTGTGTTTTTTTTGTTGGGGACTAAATCCAGTGTTTTCTCCGCCGTCGCAGCAAGTTATTCCTCCTCTGCTCTGATTGGCCAATATTCCTCCCGATACGAACACAGTGACATCAGTGGACTGAGCAGCACTGTCCACTTTTGTCATAGACAGCAGAAATCTTCATGAAATAAACGTCCGTGATCTTCTTATTCAATTATTACAACATTAAAGTTTTCCTCTGATGTTCCAACAACCAGGAATGTGACATCCTTCCAGATTTCCTCCATGTTGGTAAGAAAAAAAGTCTGATTCTCATCTGTTCTCATCACACATGTACAGAAAGGCTCCCTAAGCAATGGCGGACAGTCTGCTGGCGGCATTAGGCCAGATTAGTCTATACGTGCTGGACTATTGCTGATGGAACAAGATCTCGCGAGATCTCGTTCCGTTACAAAATCTCGTGAGACTTTGTTGGTAAAATATCGGTCAAAATAACGATACAGATATTTTCCAGTATCACATTTTAACGCCAGTATCGGCTGATAATATCCGTAGGCCGATAATATCGAACATCCCTCGAGAGAACCTTCACAGACATCTTAGTTATGAACTCTGAAGTTTCCATTTTATTTCTGTATTTTAACTACAACTTAGAGCTTCAAAACTGGTTTCAAACACACCTGCCTTACAGAAACCTTTATGACTCTAGGATGTTTAACTGCACTGAGGCTGTCAAAAGTACATTTGAACATTGGGAGTGGGATAATTAAAATAATCAGAATGCATCCAACACTGCTGTTTGTGCAATTCCAAAACTCCAGGGAAGAAGACAAAGAAATTCTTACATTTTCAAACACAACTGTGCTTTTGCTCTCTACGAGACCAACAAGTCAAACATCATGCTGTGCAAAGATGCTTCTCATGCACAAACTGAAGGCCAGAGTTGGAAACGTATTCAGGGAGCCATGGCGGCTCTGTGTGTGCACTTTCACCCACCAACCCAACACTGATTTATACAGCAACATAAGCTTCGTCGGGCGGAAACCAAGTCTCATTTACAGATGCTCATATGTACTTGCCAAAGGAATCGTGTGCTGGACCTCAACATTTCCAGTGTCAAGGATGTAGATTTACTTGGATCTTGAGCGCAATCTCACAGTTGGGAGAGATTCCCTCAGTTCTTTTGAGTAAAGAAGAAAGTGAAATTTTAGTTGCTCCCTCTGGATTAATCACTTTCACTGTCCTCAGATTATGAACGATGGGACTGAGTGAGCAGTTAGCAGACTTGTAGAAGGAAAATTCTCTTTTCGTCCATGAGCTGTCAAAGACCCCCCCCCCCCCCCAAAAAAAAGCAGCAAGTACTTCCAAATGGTGTTCCCACTGATGCTGAAGCTAGCTGAGATCAATTAAACCCGAGCCTTTGCAGAGTAATGTGGTGCAGGACTGAATGATGACTGAACTGTTTCACTTTACATTAAAAAGCCAGATGTTAGCAGGTGTTACAGCAGGTGTAAACAGGGTTAACGACCCATGTAGAAAGCTCATTAGATAGTTTGAATTCCAGGCAATCACAAGTAGTTTCTGAGAACAGCGTGGTAAACTAGTAGAGCAACGCCAAAACATTCAAAATATCTGAACAGGCTGCCACACTGCATCACCCCACCATGGTACGACACATTCCGATCTCTGTAGCGGCGAGACCGAGGTAAACAAATCATTCTCACCTTGATAAACTGTGGTTTGGCCAACCTCACAGTCGCGATCAGACACACTTTGTCTTTAAAGGCGGTGCGAAGGGATCGCTGGATCAGTCCTTCAAAACCATTTTGGGTACAGTTAGGCACTGGTGAAAAAGCAGAAGAAAGAACAAGTTAAACCTGGTTCAGAGTTTTTGACAGGGTGTCGTTTTCGAGTTAGCCACGTTACGTTTTAACACACGAGACAGAATCACCATGTTTCACCCCGTTGCTCTAGTTGCAGGAGGTCGCTGACACAACAGGTGAGTCATTTGATGGTCTGCACTGCTTTCTGGGGGAGTGGGTAGCAGAGTGGCCGACATAGTGGGCTCTGGCGCGGCAGACCCGGGTTTGAGTCCCCAACACGGTACTCAGGTGAACCACCATGGGCCATTGAGCATGATCTTAACCCCCACCACCCCGGGCACCCCGGCGCTGTAACTGACTGCCCATTGCTCTCAGGTTAAACCTGAGAGGGGTTAAATGCAGAGAACAAATTTCCTAATTGGGATTAATAAAGTATAAATTATCATTATTATTATTATTCAGAGTGTGTGGCCTACGTAGGCTATGGAGTGTGCGCTATATTGTCTGCGCACGCCGAAGCAGCCTTCTGAAACAGCGACCTTCTCCTGTGTATGAAGGCACACGGCTGGTAAAAAATTTCATTTCAATCCATACAGAACTTTTTCCGTAAAGTTGCTGACATATAAACCAACACGACCAAAAACATTACCTCCTTGGTGGAGGTAGCAATTATAATAATAATAATAATAATAATAATAATAATAATAATAAAGGAAGAACAATAACCATTTTTTAAAACTGATACCGATAACCGATACATTTCAGCTCCTAAAGGCCGATACTGATACAGATCCAAGCATGAAAAAGTTCCCCTTTCAGTCACTTATCTGCTAATTCCATCACACAGAGAAACACCCGCATTCCCAGGGGGAACGATTGCAGAGCATAAATAAACACTCGGAGCAAGGACGGTTCCACATGCAAAGTTTGGACACCATATGTGATGACGTATTCGTGGGAGAAATCGTTCAGCCAGTGATAGTGCAGCAATAGTGCACTATTACCGCACCACTTCTGGCAGTAAAAGGAGGAACTTTTTCATGCCTGCATCTGTACCGATAACACACCAATTATACCAAATCAAAAATTCCAACTGTATGGGGTAGTTCGTGTCTAAAATGGTGGGGAAAGTGGTTTGGACGCAGCAGCTCTCTTTTCCCAATTGCAATATCTCAGCGAGAAAAGCTTAAAAGTGGGATTTTCAACTTCTGCATGTCCGATCTTAAAAATTCCAACTTTATGGGACATAAGTTATCGGGGTAAGTCCTCATGATATTGGACTTATCAGAATGACGTCATAATTTCCTGTTATCAGCCTGATAATTATTGTGCAACCCTAATAATAATAATAATAATAATAATAATAATAATAATGAGGGAAATGAAGGAAGGCAATAACTAATAAAATGGTTAACAAGAAGGAAAGGAGGCAATAAAAACATTTCAAACATTGAAAGTGACTCTTACACAGATAGTCTTGCATTATAACTGACTTGACTCGGTGTGTGTGGAGTGGATAAGATTGATTTTAATGGCAGGCAAGAAGATCCCCTTGACTTGTGCTAGCGTTAGCATCACTGACCTGCTGCAACTAGAATAAGGTAATGAAATATGTTGAAACTGTCTCCAGAGGTAAGTAGTACCCTAGCTAACTTGAAAATCAGGCCTCAGGTCAAAAATTCTGAACTACCCCTTTAATTAAAAGAAAAGAAAACCTTTAGTTGGCAAGTCTAACGTACCATTATTCAGGGATTTGAAGTTTCCAGTAAACCTGACATATTCATATATGTGGGGCTCTTTGGGGTCGACTGTCCCTCGAAGCATATGGCAACAGAACTCGAGCTGATTTCTATCTGTGAAAGAGCAATCGAAGTGCGACTTCAGGTGACCACATTTAAAAGAAGCTCATAACAGTACAGTAAGTACTACTGGAAAAATCAGAATGAAAGATTCCTTTTACTTTTTAAATAGTCAGGAGTGATTGTCTCTCCCTCCATGACATGAGAGGACAGAACTTTGTAGACATCGGAGTGCTCCCCCGGAGGCAGGAACTTCAACAGGTTCTGATCTAAAAGATCAGACTGAAACAAAGAACATCAGTGAATCTTGCAAATGTCTCCAGCAGAAAACAAGCAAAAGTGTGTGCTGACTGTGTGGACTTTTTAAAAGGGATAGTACACCCACAGAATGATGGTCCTTCATTTTCTACTCACCCTCATGCTGATCAAGACTGGAGCACTTTTTTAATATCTCAAATGCAGCCGGAGGGGGGGGGGGGGGGGGGTTTGTTATCCACCGACATTCATATAATGGAGGTGACCGGCGCTCGAAACAAAAAGGTCCATAAAAGTCCACAAAAACTTGTCAATATTCCTCCATACTGCTCATCCAATGTAATCCAAATGTCCTGAGTGGGTAGCGTCCAGAATTTACTGGAAACAACATAATTCACTATATTTTTATAGCCTAAACAGCAGAACATCGAACCTCCCCGATGCGTGTCCATGCGAGTTCACGGCTTTTATGGACCTTTTTGGTTCAGCCGCCGGTGAACTCCATTACATGAAAGTTGGGGGAAAACGAAAACCTGTCGGATCTCCGGCTGCATTTGAGATATTAAAATAGTGCTCCATAGTCTTCTTAGCATGAGGGTGAGGAGAAAATGGACACACATCATTCTGTGAGTGTACTATCCCTTTAAGATAAAACATCTGATACTCACAGGTAAATGTTCAAGAAGAGATGTCACACTCTCTGAGACATAGATTATATTCCCATCTGTCATGATTGCAAGGAAAAATCCATCCAATGCCTGAAACAGAAAATAATACTATTTTCTTACTTCTAAATTTTCATTTAAAAAAACTGTATTTCTGAATAGATAAAAAAGGAAAGCTACCCGTGAAATCGTCTCACCTCCAACATCAGCTGAGTGAACTCCTCATTACTAAGAAAAGAAGGTTTCCAGTCTTGTCTAATCTCAGTTGATTCGGAGTGAGCAGCGATTTCTGTAGGAGACGCAAAACTGTGCAGCTCACAGCATCTCAAGATGAAACAGATTTCTGGAAGTCATAACCGGGTTTTCTTACCTTTGTGTTTATGCAGAAAGTCAATGCTTTTCTGCAAAATAGTAGACTTGTCCATCTTGCGGGTGTTGCCTGGCAACATGGTCCCCAGCTCCTTGATGAGGACATTGAACTGGTCTCTGCGCTTCTTCTCGGACTTGTTACGGGACACACTGGAGAAACATGAAAACAATAATAATAACTGTTTATTTCCACAACAGAAAACATAATTTTGTCCTTTGCGGATCTTTCTCATCACAGGCTTACGAATTACAAGAACATTAGAAACCCTGCAAAGCGTTAAGTGTCAAGATAAGATGAGAAATTACTTTGAAATTTATGAACAAGAAGTCCTGCACTGAATATTGCAAATCTGCTCACAATTTTAGTTAACTGTAATTTATACTTTATGTGCATCCGTCATCTATCTTGGTCCACCATTAAATCATACATCTATAAAAATAATGTAACGGAGGGTAATTTTCTTCTTCAACTTCAGGTAATGAGTTTAATCTAAAATAAATTCATGATCATTGTACCGTTTTGCTTTGTCCTTCTCATCTTCTTCCATTAACCCATCAAAGATGCTGCTGTCATCTCTGCACAGTTGGAGAAGGAAAAGGTTCAAGCAGATTCAACACAAGGAACTCAAAAGACTTTTCTATTATGAGAGTAGCTCAGTTTAAAGGATAACTTTCTTTCCTTTCAACCTGGACCTTATTTCTCTGAGTTTATACGTGCATTTACGTGCATTTAAAATTTCTGTATCACTTTGACTCCTTTGGAAGATATTACATTTTGCCCTACGGTGTACGGTACATCCATATAATGGGATAGAGGGGGCAGTCTCTATACAAGACATTATCTGCTGCACAAATCCAATACTTTAAGTAGAAAGAACGAGTGAACGAGTACTATTGTCCTGGTGACATAAAGCAGTTGTGCTGCAGATAATGCCTTATAAAGAGGCTGCCCCATCTCTCCCACTATATGGCTGTACGCCGAAGGGCGACCTTATCTAAATACCACCTGAAGGAGTCAAAGTGATGCAGAAATTTTACCGGTGAGTAAATAAGGTATAAACTCCTAGAAATAAAAAAAGAAAGAAAGTTATCCTTTAACTCTCTTTTCTTTCCCAAAATTTTGGCTTTTTGTTGCAGGAAACACACTGGGCATGGTTACTGCACACTGGGACATGAGCCCCCTCGTTAAAACATAAATTAACTGGTTTATCACATCTTTGGAAAGCTGAGTTCAATTTCTCTAGCCACACCCAGGCCTGATTACTGCCACACCTGATCTCAATCAAGAAATACCTTAAATAGGACCTGCCTGACAAAGTCAAGTAGACCAAAAGATCCTCAAAAGCTAGACATTATGCTGCTATCCAAAGAAATTCAGGAAAAAATTAAAAACAAAGCAATTAAGATCCATAAGTTTAGAAAAGGTTCCAAAGCCATTTCTAAAGCTTTGGGACTCCAGAGAACCACAGTGAGAACCATTATCCACAAATGGTGAAAACATGGAACAGTGGTGAACCTTCCCAGGAGGGGCCGGCAGACCAAAAATGACCCCAAGAGCACAGCGACGACTCATCCAAGAGGTCACAAAAGACCCCAGAACAACATCCAAGAACTGCAGGCCTCACTTGCCTCAATTAAGGTCAGTGTTCATGACTCCCCCATCAGAAAGAGACTGGGGGGCAAAAATGGCTGCATGGCAGAGTTCAAAGACCAAAACCACTGCTGAGCAAAAAGAACATAAAGACTCGTCTCAGTTTAGCCAGAAAGCATCTTGATGATCCCCAAGACTTTTGGAAAAATACTCTGTGGACTGACGAGACAAAAGTTGAACTTTTTGGAAGGTGTAGGTCCCATTACATCTGGCATAAAAGTAACACGGCATTTCAGAAAAGGAACATCATACCAACAGTAAAATATGGTGGTGGTAGTGTGATGGTCTGGGGCTGTTTAGCTGCTTCAGGACCTGGAAGACTTGCTGTGGTAAATGGAACCATGAATTCTGCTGTCTACCAAAAATCCTGAAGGAGAATGTCCGGCCATCTGTTGGTGACCTCAAGCTGAACGGCACTTGGGTTCTGCAGCAGAACAATGATCCAGAACACACCAGCAAGTCCACCTCTGAATGGCTTAAGAACAACAAAATGAAGACTTTGGAGTGGCCTAGTCAAAGTCCCCACCTGAATCCCATTGAGATGCTGTGGCATGGGCTTAAAAAGGCGGTTCATGCCGGAAAAGCCTCCAATGTGGCTGAATTACAACAATTCTGCAAAGATGAGTGGAACAAAATTCCTCCACAGCGCTGTAGAAGACTCACTGCCAGTTATCACAAACGCTTGATTGCAGTTGTTTCTGATAAGGGTGGAACAATCAGTTATTAGGTTTAGGGGGAAATCACTTTTTTACACAGCCCCCCCCCCCCCCCCCCCCCCCTTTACTAATAAAAATCTTTATTTAAAACTGCATTTTCTGTTTATTTGTGTTATTCTTGTCTAATGTTTAAATTCGTTTGATAATCTGAAACATTTAAGTGTGACTACATGCAAAAAAGTAAGAAATCAGGAAGACAGCAAACACTTTTTCACACAACTATATAAATTAACATGAGGAAAGTGGACTGCTCGTTAGAAAGCAAATATTTACTGGTACTTCAAGCTCAGTTGTAATTAAAAATAGACAGAACAAGACGAATGTGTAACCTACCGGTCAATGCTGGAGGTCATTTTGTATCCTGTTTAGGGTTGCAGCATTGGAGAGGGCTCTCTTAATCGTGAGGTAGACATTTGTGAATGAGCCTTAAAAGAAAATAAAAATTCATGAAGCAGCATTTCAACCCTCTCGTCACAACATCTTTTAAATACATCAGTCATGTTTCTGCTAAATTTAGTCCTTACCGACAGTTTAGCCAGTCCTGCGGGAGAAAAGTCCTGCTGGATGAGTACCGAGTCAGGACAGTGGTAGCGCTGTGGTAGCGACAGACCCCGGTGAGTCTGGGAGGAGAGTCACTGACGGTTTCTGCTGCTAAAAAGCCTTCAGTGAGTTGAGTTTTTGGTCTGCTCCGAATGGAAATGTTGCACATGGCAGCAACATCCCAGTCTACGACAGAAAAAGGAAACACAACTGAAGTCAGATTCCAGGTCCAAACACGACGACATAGTCTGAACCCCTGAGAGTTTACTGACAACATTAACTATTTCTACAGTTTTACACCTGAATTTATCCCTCAAGGGAACTTAGTTTTTATTTCAACCTGGATCTATTTTCTTGCATGAAATATGTTCATTTACTCACCCACAGTTTTGGTGCAACTTGAATTCCTTCAGGAGATATATAGATCCACTCCAGATCAGCATATGCGCCATATAATGGCATTGATGGGGCAACCGCGTCAGCCTCTAAATAAGGCATTATTTGCCAAAAATTCCTTCATTTCACCAATGTTTTGTTACCAAACATTAGTAGGACCCCCCTGTTAGCTAGAAGCAGCTTTTTCGTGGTGATTTGTCCTTATTTACAGACGTTTACTTGTGGTGTTGCATAATAGTGACATCATCAAAGCCGCCGCTGTAAAAAGTTTGTAAATAAATGACAAATCACCACGAAAAAAGCCGCTTTGAGCTCTCAGGGGGGGTCCGACTAATGTTTCGTAACATTGGTGAAATGAGAGGAGTTTGTGGCAGATAATGCCTTATTTAGAGGCTGGATGCCGATGCCCCATCCATGCAATTATATCGCGCATACGCTGATCTCGAGTGGATCTATATATCTCCCAAAGAAATTCAAGTTGCACAAAACTGTCTGGGTGAGTAAATGAACATATTTCATGCAGGAAAATAGGTCCAGATTGAAAAAAAAGCTAAGTTCCCCTTTAAGCATTTGAATCTGGATGCTTTTATCCCACTTCCTGTTAAATACAGCAGTGAATAGCCCTTGGCTAGCTTCTTTGTCAAACATTGATGTGTTGTGTATTGATACAGCAGCGGTAATGGTAGAAAACACTGGGACTGCATTCGCTGCAACCTCAAATATGATACAGAATAAAAGAGAGCTGCAAACAGCGAGGCTGTAACAAATAAAAAACAGATTGCATCGTTTCTTGAGAATCCATGATGTATGTGACTCCATCTTGAATCTAATGAGAGTATGGCAAAGTGGGACCAATACAGCATTGTCAAGGTGGTTTTAAAGGAACAGTGTACAAGAATTACTGACATCTATTAGTAAAGATGGGCAAGAGAATTACTTCAAATGCCAGGCACAGTTGTGAATGGACGGTGACCATCCGTGGCCAAAATTCATCCGGACATAACTAATTAATTAATAACTAATTAATTAATTAATACTCTCATCTGAGTCCGGTGCAGTGATGACCTCCACGGCATGTAATTACTTATAAACTGTTAACATGTATTCACCTCATTCCTAGCCCCCATGCGCCCTTGCGTGAATATGTGACCGACTTCCAGTGTTGTTTTTGGCAGCTATCTGAGTTTTAGTCTTTGTCTTTCTGATGAAAATGCTTATTAGTTTTAGTCACATTTTAGTCATTTCTCTATCTGATAGTTTTAGTCTAGTTTTAGTGTTTGAAATTAAAAAAACATTTTAGTCTAGTTTTAGTCAGTTAGGCTATATTTAAAAAAAAGAAAAGAAAAACTGGCCACTATGGAGGCCATGCTGCCAGTCACATTTGAGCATATGGGTACAAATATATGAAAACAGAAAAGAAAGGCTATGTCCCATTGAAAGTGGAAGACAGGAGTTAGTGGTGAGGAGTGCATTGCATTGTCTTGTGTTATAACCATGTGACCCCTGAAAGTTTAATTTTGTTGTTTTATTGTGCATCTTTTCTTCACCTGCCAAGGGACTGCTGATGCTAATTAGCTTGCTAATGATAATCCAACATGTTTACCTCTGTTGCTACATATATTCATGAATATGTACTGTCCCTTTCAAATAAAAAAGAAGTTTGAAGATAGAAAAAATACACAGAATTTTAAGGCTTCTCATAAAAATACTGAATGCAAAAAAGTTTTTAACACACAAACCATTAATTTATTGTAAAATTAAGATAAAATGTAGGGCTGTAAATATCTTAAATTAAGAGCCATTCGGAAGTCAAAGGAGCCGGCTCTTCTTTGGGAGCCGAATCAAAAGAGCCGGCTCTCTGAAAAGAGACGCACTTCCCACCGTTTCTGACCAACGCAGCCAAGCAGCTGCGTGTCTGACCGCAGGTGTGTGTTCACCAGAGTCCTGCAACAGTTCAGATACCCAACAGTGACCCGCAAAAATGCTGTTTAGCAGATAGAAATGACAAATATTAATATCACGGTTAAGGTGTGGGCGGGTCGCGGTGAGAATAAGTTTCTTTTTCGTTTGTGGACATGGCGTGTTTTAAACATCAGATGCTGGGATCATTTCCAGCAGGCAGAGACACTGATGTCAACCAGGGACGGAGAACACAGTTACAACCAGGATGATGATCTTTTATGCAGGAATCTCTGAATCAAATGAATAAAGCCCCTACGTAGCAAAATGACAGAGACTACTGTGAATTTAGGAAATTAATGTGCGAACCAGCTTTGACAGGAGAAGCCGCGGTTCGTGGGTCTCGGTTCAGGCGGATGCGGGGTCGGTAAACCTGCAGAACTCTGATGTGCACACCAAGTGATAGTCGGCGTGCCCAAACAAGAAGAGGATGCAACTACTTTTTAAACTTTTGACAGACAGATTAATGCAGAATAGGCAGACATTTCCTGCATTATGAACGTCTGACAGACCAGAGATTAACATTTTCGTCCAGTCTTGTCTCGTCAACGAAAATTTACACACGTCTCGTCTAGGGCTGGGACGATTCGTCGACGTAACCGATTATGTCGACGCAAAAAATACGTCGACGCAAAATATGCGTACCGATGCGTCGTCAGACCAAAACAAA
>JALJCO010003823.1:0-170000 GCA_023101725.1 Atherinomorus stipes
ACCATCGTGTAGTAACACGTCTGTAAAAAGTAGTTCCAGGGTGACGTTTACCATCGTGTAGTAACACGTCTGTAAAAAGTAGTTCCAGGGTGACGTTTACCATCGTGTAGTAATACGTCTGTAAAAAGTAGTTCCAGGGTGACGTTTACCATCGTGTAGTAACACGTCTGTAAAAAGTAGTTCCAGGGTGATGTTTACCATCGTGTAGTAACACGTCTGTAAAAAGTAGTTCCAGGGTGACGTTAACCATCGTGTTGTAACACGTCTGTAAAAAGTAGTTCCAGGGTGCCGTTTACCATCGTGTAGTAATACGTCTGTAAAAAGTAGTTCCAGGGTGACGTTTACCATTGTGTATCATCTTCTCTTCTTTTAACGACTGTCTGTAAACGTCTTGGAAGTGAGGAAACCAGTTTCTGGAATTCCCGGAGAGGAATATTTTCCCGTTCTGATCGTGTGCCACGTTTAGAGCCAGTTTGTCTCAGATTGTAGTAACAGATTTTTCCATCTTTCCATCTGAGAGACTGAAATGTTCCTTACCCACTCATGTTACTGACCTGTTCCCAGTTTAACCAGTTGTTTGTTAACCTCTCGTCCAGTTGTTCATTTATTTGTACCTTCCAGCCTTTTTTCTGTCTCTGCATCCGTTGGATTCTGTTTTTTCTCCACCTTCACTCAGCATCGCATGTGTTTCAGAACTGCAGCTGTAAGTAAACACATTTTTGTGTACGGTCTGACTCACTGGTCACCTGGAAGTCTCCTCTTTGGTCTGAAACCATGAGGTTTAATTTCATGTCTGTGGAAAATGAGCTGACTGATTCAGAGCCAACATTTGACCAGGCCATTGATTTCTCCCATTTTCAAGAAAACCCTCTTCCTAATCTAATCGCCTCTGTTCCTCAAAATGAAATAATTTTATCAAGGCCAGCGTCAGCGCTTGGCTGCTGAGCCAATCTGCGCCATGTTGCCATTTAATTGATGACGGACTCCATTTATTCAAGGCATTCATCGTCAGGGGGAGATACATTTGCCAATAACCCCTCATTATGAGGCAGGAAAGCAGAGAATTACTTCAATGATAGTGGAAGCAGGGTTCCCACTCTTTTCTTTAAGTTTATTTCCATGACTTTTCCAGGACATTTCCAGTTGTTACAATACAAGTCGAGTTATCACAACAAAGACTAATAAATAAAAGCTTTTGTAGAAGTGTTCTACAATTGTTGCTACCAGGCAGCTACAAAGCAGCAACTAAGTGGTAACCAGGCAGCTGAGAGGCAGCTACAAGACGGCTACCAGGCGGCAACGAGGTAGTGGCAACGAGGTGGTCGTGACATGGTGGCTGCTTGAGGTGGCGGCGAAGCACCTACAAGGCGTCTTCAAAGAGGTGGTGAAGTGGCAATGAAGTGAAAACGAAGTGGCGACGTAGCAGAAACCAGGCAGCGATGACGAAACGATGACGAAGCAGCGACGAAGCAGCGACGAAGCAGCGACGAAGCAGCGATGAAGCAGCGACGAAGCGGCGACGAAGCGGCGACGAAGCTGCACCGAAGCTGCCTTGAAGCGGCGACAAAGCGACGACATAGCTGCGACCAAGTGGAGACGATGCGGAGAGCGCCAACGAAGTGGAGACAAAGTGTCGACGTAGCAGAAACCAGGCAGCGATGACGAAACGATGACGAAGCAATGACGAAGCTGCAACGAAGCAGCGACGAAGCGGCGACGAAGCGGCGACGAAGCAGCGACGAAGCAGCGACGAAGCTAAGCCGAAGCTAAGCCGAAGCTGCGACGAAGCTGCGACGAACATAGCTGCGACCAAGTGGAGACGAAGTGTCGACGTAGCAGAAACCAGGCAGCGATGACGAAGCGATGACGAAGCGATGACGACGCAGCGATGACGACGCGGCGATGACGACGCGGCGATGACGAAGCGGCGATGACGAAGCGGCGATGAAGCGGCGACGAAGCGGCGACGAAGCTGCAACAAAGCGATGATGAAGCGACGACGAAGCGACGACGTAGCTGCGACGACGTAGTTGCAACCAAGTGGTGACGATGCGGAGAGCGCCAACGAAGTGGCGACGTATTGGTTTGCGTCCAGCCACAAGGCAGAGAAGCAGAAGGAGGAAAAATCCTTTTCCAGGACAACTCCAGCATTTCCAGGACATTTTGCTTTTTTTCTCATTTTCCAGGCGTTTTTCCATGATTGGAAAAATGTTCAATCATTTTCCAGGTTTTCCAGGATGTGTGGGAACCCGCGAGGACAGTTTTTTTCCTGGTTAAAAAAATGGCAACCCAATGATTTAGAGGAAAACACTGGAGACAGATGGAGGGGATGATTAATAGGCCTCACCCATAAGATGCTCTTGGCTCCTCGGGGAGCCAGCAGGACTGCAGGCCAAGTTCTCACCGGTGTTTTCATTAGTGGAAATATTGGTAGAAATATCCTCACAACACAAGTGCAGGGAAAACAACACCCCCCGGGGCTCAGACGCAGGAGAACGGATGCTTTAAAGCACGAACGAGGCCTTCAATTAACCCTGAGAGCGTGTTTGAGTTCTGGTCTCTCAATAAAATCATGGTGAGGCTGGAAGTGGGCGCAGAGTGGACGTGGATTTACAGCCACGCCGCTGCCTTGTTTACAGAGCGGGTCAGGCTCAAAGCAAATGTCTCTGAGTGTCTCGTAGACCGCCGTTGCCAATACTCGGGTTACGTCAATGGTGGCATTGTATAAAACTTAACAGACCGAGATCGGAATCACAATCCAGATGGCTCCGTTTGAGTCCCACCGTTGGCCGGCTCATGAATAGGCTGTTGGTTAAGTAGACTGAATGCTTAAATGACATTTTGAAAGCTTTTTGGAGCCAATAATGGACTGGGATGAATGTGGAGTGGACCTGAACATTGCTCATTAAACACTAGTGTGAAAAGCTCTCGGCAGGCTCTCGACTGCACGGCTGAGCAGTTCCAATCACCTCTGGCCAACTGCTGGCTGCAGGCTCTGATTGAAAGAGCTACTCAAGTCAAAGGTGCTTTGTTATGTCATTGTCTGGAATAACAAGTTTGTGCATGTTGCAAGGTCAGAAGAACCAACAAACGACACCTTTTGGGACAAATCTTTGTCTTAAAAATGAAGCTTTTGTCTTCATCATCATTTTTAAACTGAACTTTTTCTGGATCATAAACCACGTTTATGTCTGTAAGTTCAGTTTATTGCCCCAAAAGAGCCGTTATGTTGTCTTAACCCTTATGCCCTCCTCGAGACACTTTTGGCCATTTTGGGCACTTATTTTTTTTAAAGGTGAGACTCTACAGGCGAATAGGGTAAAAAATTTAACTAACTGGTATCACCATGAAACTTTCCTGCTTTATTCCTCACATTAGGGCTATCATTTTTTGTATTGCAATTTTATGTTTAAATATGCAAATTAGGTGTTATATAGCCAAAATCCACTAATTTACATATATTTTAATGAAAAAAAATAAACACGGGATTAAACCAGGTTCAAAGTTTCTTTTGGGGATTTTGGTTATCTCTATAGATCATTTCACTATTTATAATATTCTGTTAACAACCAGAAAAACAATTTTTTTTGGCATTTTTTTGGGATGAAATGTTCTATAAATCAGGCTGTGAATGAGATATCAAAAAATAATTTTATAAAAACTTTAAGAATACAGTCAGGAGCAAAACTTGAAAGTTTGGTTTCTGTAAGTGCTCCTGAAGTGGAGATATTTCACCCGGAATAAGAGAAAAAACTCATTTTGAGAAGACGGACTTTAAAGTTTTGGATTGTAAAATTCTCCACATTTTTGTTCTATAACACTATTTACAGACATCAGATCCAATCAGATTCATGAGCTGGAAATATCAAGTTTGGTTGAGATGACATCGTTCAGGAAAAAGAGACGTTTGATACCAGACATGACGGGTTCAGTCGAGCACCACGGTGCTGCGCTCTGTTTAAAAACACCAACTTTAGCTGCATTTCAGAATTTCATACCAGTGTCTTTGTGCAGGGACACTTTTGTCCCGAGCACGGGGAGCGTAACATTAGTGGAGGAGGGCACAAAGGGTTAAATGCCACAATAACAAGTGATTTGGGCATTTAGGATCAACTATAAAAACGTCAGCTTGGAGTCTTGCTTGTTCTGTTTTTGGCGGAACGTGCAGCTTAAACGCAGCTGGTTTTTATTTCAGTAACCTTTATGCCTCCCGGTTGGTCTTATTAACCACGTGTTTGCTGCGTCCCTCTGGACTTGTTATCAGAGTTTACATTAAAAATGAATTTGCAGCTTGTGTTGGCTGATAATTCCTTATTAGGCGGTTGTAAGCCCTGTTTTATCACCTGTTTAATTCCTTCTGTAGATTGGAGGGTCAGTGACCTGACAGGTCGCGTCTGGATACGCTGAATAAAAGTGGCACTCCAGGTAATTATGCCGTGAAGGGTCTGAGGTCAATGAGACAGAAAATTCTCTCACTGCAATTAAATTAATGTTAATATATATTCAATTGTAGCACAATTAAAGCCTCGGTTGTCAGACTTCTCTTTCAGGGATGAGGAGAGGCTGCTAGCACCTGTCTGGAGTCCTTTTAGTGCTCTGCATCCGACGGTGACAGAGAAGCTTATGCCTGCTGCACACGAGAGCTATCTGCTGAGTTAAAAGTCAACCAGAGCGTTTGCTCAGCAGACATCTCGCCACATGTGCCTCATTTTCAGCAGTTTTCTTCCTACGAGGCCCTGAGGCCTTGAAGTGAGCCAAAAAACTCAACGTTGAGTCACTGAGGGCAGAAATTCAAGCAAGAAATCAAAATGTATCCTCTGATGACATGATTTCCAGACGGCAGCCTACGGTGATGTGGCCAGACTACAGCTGCTTATTAGGGATGTTCCATATAATTGGACTACTGGTATTATCGGCCGATATTGGCATTAAAATTTGTAAAGAATATCAGTATCTTTTTTTTTTGGACCAATATTTTTTAAAGTGCAATCGCGTCAGATTTCATGAGTAAAATCTTGTGAGACTTTGTTACGGAACAATGAAATCTCATGAGATCTTGTTCCATTAGCGTTGGTCTAGCATGTATTAAAGTCCCCTGTTATTACTGCTAGTATCTGATATATGGTAGTATCTAATACCGGCTAGTATCTTAAATGTAGTAGTATCTACTACCTGCTAGTATCTGATATATGGTAGTATCTACTACCTGCTAGTATCTGATATATGCTAGGATCTAGAACCTGCTAATATCTTCTGTATTTTTGTGTGTTCTGGATCATTGTATCCAGAATTTTCTCTCGATCAGGATCAACTTTCAAAGCATTATAAAGATCTTTTCTTGTAATTTTTTACCAAACACTCACACACTGGTGAAAATTTCAGGTCAATCCGTTCTGAACTTTTTCCGTAAAGTTGCTGACAGACAGACGGACAAACCAACGCTACCAAAAACACAACCTCCTTGGCGGATGTAAATATCATCTCTGTCTCACTTTCATTCATTTTTCTTACACGACTTCTTCTTCTTTCGAGTTTAATGGCAGTTGGCAAACTCAATGAAGGTGCATTCCCACCACCAACTGGTACAATTAGACCAGGATGTTGCGTACAATTCAGTCCAAAGAAAATAGTTAAATAAAATTTAAATATGACACAATTCAGTTTCTAGCAAAAAAAGATCCGCAAAACTTTTGTGCATGCACTCTTTGGATGTTTTTGCAAAATATTAATCAAGTATTCTTACCTACCGACACGGTGGGCATGTTTGATTTTCACCTCAAGGCCTCGTGGGGCAGGAAACTCGCTGAAAACTATGCGCACGGAAACTATCTGCTGAGCAAACGATCTGGAATGACTTTCAGGTCAGCAGATACATTATACTGCCAAAAGTATCGTCTTACCTGCCCTGACTCACATCTGAGCTTCAGTAACATCCATTCCTGATCCGTCGGGTTCAGGATGACGTTGGTCCACCTTTGCAGCTAGAACAGCTTCATCTTCTGGGAAGGCTGTCCACAAGGTTTAGGAGTGTTTCTGGGAATCTTTGACCATCTTCCAGAAGCACATTTGTGGGGTCACACTGATGTTGGACCAGAAGGCCTGGCTCTCAGTCTCCGCTCTGATTCATCCCAAAGGTGTTCTATGGGGTTGAGGTCAGGACTCTGTGCAGGCCAGTCCAGTTCCTCCACACCAGACTCTGCATCCAGGTCTTCATGGACCTGCTTTGTGCACTGGTGCACAGTCATGTTGGAAGAGGAAGGGGCCAGCTCCAAACTGGTCCCACAAAGTTGGGACATGGAATTGTCCAGAATGTCTTGGTATGCTGAAGCATTCAGAGTTCCTTTCACTGGAACTAAGGGGCCAAGCCCAGCTCCTGAAAAACACCCCCACACCATAATCCCCCCTCCACCAAACTTTACACTTGGCACAATGCAGTCAGACAAGTACCGTTGTCCTGGCAACCACCAAACCCAGACTCCTCCATCAGATTGCAGATGGAGAAGCGTGATTGGTCCTCCAGAGAACGCCTCCACTGCTCTAGAGTCCAGCGGCGGCTGCTTTCCACCACTGCATCCACGCTTTGCATTGCACTTGGTGATGGATGGATGGATGGATGCAGCTGGTCGCCATGGAAACCCATTCCATGAAGCTCTCTGTCACTGTTCTTGATCTGATCTGAAGGCCACATGAAGTTTGGAGGTCTGTAGTGATTGACTCTGCAGAAAGTTGGCCACCTCTTCTCACTATGAGCTTCAGCATCACTGACCCGCTCCATCAGTTTACGTGGACGAACACTTCATGGCTGAGCTGCTGTCGTTCCCAAACACTTCCATGTTCTTATAATCCAGCTGACAGCTGACTGTGGAATATTTAGGAGGAAATTTCACCACTGGATTGTTGCAGGTGGCATCCTATCACAGTTCCACGCTGGAATTCACTGATTCCTGAGAGCGACACATTCTTTCACACGTTTGTAGAAACAGTCTGCATGCCGAGCTGCTTCATTTATACACCTGTGGACATGGAAGTGATGGAACACCTGATTCCATCATCTGGATGGGTGAGCAAATACTTTTGGCAGTATAGTGTAGCTCCCATGTGCAGCAGGCATTAGATTTAGCCCGCTGATGTTTGTGAGGGACATCCTGGTGCGAAGCAGGAGCTCGGATGACATGTGGACCATCGGTCAGCCAGATGAGCGAGGAGCAGGTTACGGGAGGAAATCGGCTGCAGTTGGCGTTGCCGGTGATATCTCTGCAGAGCAGACGTGATGCTTTAGGATTTGTGAGACAGGAAGCATCAGCAGAGGGCGGACACTGAAGCCGTCTTAGCGGCTAACAAACATCTACTGTAAGCGATAAATGAGCCGCTTCCTGCGGCGCTCTCAGCCGACACACATCTTGACTGAATTTAAAAGACATTGTCATCAAACAAAAACTAATTTTTGAAGGCAGAATGAGCTGCAGCTGCCCTTTGCCTGACAGTCCGTCCCGCTAACGTGGGTCCGAGCCCCAGACGGAGGGAGGACGAGCTGTCACCGGATCCCTTATCATCCTCCACAGCATTGTGGATGTCAGAACTCCTGCTCTTTTCATTCCTTCCCCCTCTTTCTCTCCCACCTCTCCTGCTTTCCCCTGGTATTCAAGCGTTTTAAGCAACGCATATAATCTTCAACCACCCAGCCGGCCCTAAGCCTCAAAGAGTCGCCCAGATACGGGCAGATGGAGGTGAGCTATCAGCTAACCTGTAACCGTGGACCTAAGGCGATAATCATTTCAAAACTACGGGGGGGAATGGTTTTAATAGCCCTGTAAAGGTAACGTTTGTCTGCCTTATCACACCTGGCAGATGCATCGGAGAGAGGGAAGGAGAAGGGAAAACAGGGGCAGGGGGCAGGAGAAGAATCGGCTGATAACAGTCCCTCCCCAGGGACAGATGAGTCTGGAATTAAAAAAGTGCTTCCTTCAGGAGAAAGTTGAGGGGATTAAGGTTAGTTGCTTTCCCCTCTGTTCCACCTGCACCTCATCCCTCCTGGACCAGCCGGAAAACCCCTGGAATAAGCTGTTACCAGCCCCATTTTTACCCCCACGGTCAAACCTGAGCGCTGCTTCTCATCACCGGTAATAAACTGTAACTTTCCTCGTTTCTTCGTGTCCTGCGTGCGGCTGTGGCGGCAGTAAGTGGCACGCGACTCGCTTTCCAGTCCCAGAAAAGTTTCCATGATGGCAACGACTCAAACGCCACCGCCGCCTCAGTGACCGACCTGTTGGGAACGACGGAGGCGATTCTGAAACTCCGTTTGATGATTTATGGGGAGCGTGCGTGCTCCGTTACAGCATTGCTGGGACATTTTTCCTCAGACGGACCTGGACTCAATCTCCTGGCATTTAAAGGGAATTTCTCTCAGGGCTGTTTCCACTCTCCAGTCATGTGCGCACTGGTTCCAGTTTAGATGTGACCCCAAATTGCTCGAGTGTTTAACTTTTATAGAGTGGTTATGAAGACAGCTTGCTGTTTTGTTTATTGTTCCTAAAGGCAAGAGTTCACAAGCATCAGAAAGGAAAACTCAGAGCGGGATGTGGTTATGATTTTACTTTATCCACAATAAAAACAACAGGCTGTTCGGCATCTTTAAAACAATGCAGGATCATCATTTTTCATCTGTTTACTCTGAAGGGTCAAGCATGTGCAAATCTCATGTCTGGGAAAGTCGGCAGGACAAGAAAAGTTAGCAAAAAATATTCATTAAACCATCGTGTTCAACAAGTTTAGTGTGTGACTGTGGCTTTATTTTTCATCTTTTTATTTGATTTTGTCTATTATACCTTCAATGTTTTGTTTGCTTTGTTGTTCAGCACTTTGTTCAGTGAAGGCTGTTGTAAAGTGCTATAGAAATAAAGTTGGCTTGGCTTGGCTTGGCTTGGCTTTTGTTTTAAATGCACCTAAAATTATACATATATATATATATATATATATGTATATATATATATGTGTGTGTGGTTACATACACTCACTGGTCACTTTAGTAGGTACACCTTGCTAGTACTGGGTTGGACCTCTTTTGCCTTCAGAACTGCCTTAATCCTTCGTGACATAGATTCAACAAGGGACTGGAAACATTCCTCAGAGATTTTGCTCCATATTGACATGACATCATCACACATTTGATGCAGATTTGTTGGCTGCACATCCATGATGAGAAGCTCCCGTTCCACCACATCCATGATGAGAAGCTCCCGTTCCACCACATCCATGATGAGAAGCTCCCGTTCCACCGCATCCATGATGAGAACCTCCCGTTCCACCGCATCCATGATGAGAACCTCCCGTTCCACCGCATCCATGATGAGAACTTCCCGTTCCACCACATCCATGATGAGAAGCTCCCGTTCCACCACATCCATGATGAGAAGCTCCCGTTCCACCACATCCATGATGAGAACCTCCCGTTCCACCACATCCATGATGAGAACCTCCCGTTCCACCACATCCCAAAGCTGCTCTGTTGGATTGAGATCTGGTGACTGTGGAGAACATTTGAGTACAATGAACTCATCGTCATGTTCCAGAAACCAGTCTGAGATGATTCCTGCTTCATGACATGGCGCGTTTTCCTGCTGGATGATGTCATCTTTATGACATGGTGCGTTCTCCTGCTGGATGATGTCATCTTTATAACATGGCGCGTTCTCCTGCTGGATGATGTCATCTTTATGACATGGCGCGTTCTCCTGCTGGATGATGTCATCTTTATGACATGGCGCGTTATCCTGCTGGATGATGTCATCTTTATGACATGGCGCGTTCTCCTGCTGGATGATGTCATCTTTATGACATGGCGCGTTCTCCTGCTGGAAGCAGCATCAGAGGATGCTACACTGTGGTCATAAAGGGATGGACATGGTCAGCAACAATACTCAGGTAGGCTGTGGTGGTTAAACCGCCACGTTGGTACTAAGGGGCCCAAAGTGGGCCAAGAAAATCTCTCCCACACCATCACACCACCACCACCAAGCTGAACCGTTGATACAAGGCAGGATGGATCCATGCTTTCATGTTGGTGACACCAAATTCTGAGCCTACATCTGAATCTGGGAGCAGAAATGGAGACTCATCAGACACGGCAACATTTCTCCATCTTCTATTGTCCAATGTTGGTGAGTCTGTGGGAATTGTAGCCTCAGTTTCCTGTTCTTAGCTGACAGGAGCGGCACCCGGTGTGGTCTTCTGCTGCTGTAGCCCATCTGCTTCCAGGTTGGATGTGTTGTGCATTCAGAGATGCTCTTCTGCAGACTTCGGTTGGAACAAGTGCTTATTTTGTTCGAACAGAAGTATGCAGAACTCGAATTGAACTGCAGCACATCGTCTTGACCATGTCTACAAGCCTAAATGCATTGAGTTGCTGTCATGTGATTGGCTGATTTGTAATTTGCGTTAACAGGGCATGTGGGTAGGTGTACCTAATAAAGTGGCTGGTGTGTGTTTGTGTTAAGACCATGGTCAATGAGAATTCTAATGTCAACTGGTGTGCATTTTTTTTGTATATTGTTAGTTAAATTACTATCATATCATTCCACCATGGAATGTTATCACCATAGCAACACTCAAACCAGCTACCGGCATAAAATAGTTCCTGTTGTCAAACATGTTTAGCAAGTTCAATAAAGTGAATAGACATTTATCATAAAAGGTTTACTCTATGAGACCATGGTATAAGCGGATTAAACAACTCAGATCCGTGCATTATACGGTTTCAATGCACGGCTCCTCATTGTTTATACTGTTTCTCATATATATATATATATATATATATATATATATGTGTGTGTGTGTGTTTGTGTTGAGTTGCATGCATATATGCATGAATAAAGGAAAATGATGACCTAAATGAAGTTTTTATGAGGAAATAAGACGATAACATGGTTAAAAGCTCATAAAAATCCATTTTTCATGATGAGGCTCCTTTGAAACAATGAAAAGCAGGAACCAGGCGTTCAGTATTCATCCAGCCTTTTGCAATCAGCCGTGAGTCCGGTCGGACCTTCGAGCCTCTTCCAGGTGATGACTGATTGTCAGCAGCGCTGACAGTGATTTCTCCTTAATGGCTGATTGAGCGTGTCACCAGTCGCACTACAACCTGCAGTTTGATATCCTGCAGGCTGAACCGTGACAGAACGGTAACGTCCCAGCAATCAGCTGAAGATGAAGGAGCATCAGCTTCCTCTCTACGGCTGCACACCACCCGAACTCTGCTGAACATCTGCTGAAGTTGGAAGCCGGAGAAACCCGACTCCCACCCAGACGTGGAGGTCGTTCCGCTGTGCGCCCCTCCCTGCACCCCGCCGCACTTTGAAGTGTTTAGCTGTGTTTAACACTCCCATTATCCTGCAGGGCTGAGATAACTTTCGCCACACCGCTCTCTCTTTCTTTCTTCTCTTCTGTCTCTGTTTTGATTCTCTCAGAGGCATTGAGACTGTTGCTATCTGCACCTTTAATGCTGTAATTAATTCCCTGACACCCTTTTCATCTCACTAGTGTAAATTATTCTGCTGCATGCCTCCAGGTATGAGCTAACACTCTTTATTTAGGGGGGAAAAGTGAGGTGAAAATTAAAGTTCTTTTAGAAAGACAAGCTAGTTTGCATGAAGAGAATGATGCGTCTGTCAGCTTTCGTTACTTACCTGCCGTTTGATATTCAAATGACTTTTAATTCACTTTACTTTGTGATAATACATGTGCGGAATATTAAATCCCTTATGCAAGCAAATCCTGACAAAGAAAAGTCACCAAGTAAGAAGTTTAGCAAAGAATGTGGATCTGAAAATGAAATAATCTTTTCCACCTTCTGTTCTGTTGATCCAAAAACCGTGAAGCAGCGTTTCTGGTCTGGGATGGTCCAGATTTCTGCTCCCCCCTCAAAGCAACCAGAGTAGCAGAGAATTTCCTAAGATCTGGGATTCAGTTAGATTTATTATAGATACGTGATTATGAAATGAAATGAAAAATACTTTATTCATCCCCGAAAAGGGAAATTCAGTATTGTAAAAGCTGACTTTTTTTTTTTTTTCTTTTTTTTTAAAATAAACAAAAAGTCAGTTAGTCTTGTTCTTTAGGGTGATGGTTGCTGGCAGGAATGAATTCCTGTATCTCTCCGTCCTACAGCGAACTTGACGCAGCCTCCCACTGAACACACTCTGTTGATTCTTCACCGTGTTGTGGAGAGGATGGGAAGTGTCCTCCATCATCTTCATCAGCTTGTGCAGCATTCTTTTTTGAACGATCAGCTCCAGCGGCTCCAGAGTTATCCCCAGCACAGAACCAGCTTCTCTTGATCAGCTTGTTTAGTTTCTTCAAGTCTCTGGTTCTGATGCTGCTTCCCCAGCAGATGCTGCAAAGCTAATTGCACTTTCTACCACAGACTTATAGAAGATCTGCAACATCTTGTTGCAGACATTAAATGATTCTCAGCTTCCTTAAGAAGTGGAGTCTGCTCAGACCTTTCTTGTAGATGTAGTCACTGTTGCATTTCCAATCGAGTATAAATTTCATTATACAGGATAAAAAACAATAACGGAAAAAAGAAACGTCTTGTAATGAAGAGGTGGAACGGGAGATTCTCATCGTGATGAGGTGGAACGGGAGATTCTCATCGTGATGAGGTGGAACGGGAGATTCTCATCGTGATGAGGTGGAACGGGAGATTCTCATCGTGATGAGGTGGAACAGAAGATTCTCATCGTGATGAGGTGGAACAGGAGATTCTCATAATGATGAGATGGAACAGAAGATTCTCATCATGATGAGGTGGAACAGAAGATTCTCATAATGATGAGGTGGAACAGAAGATTCTCATCGTGATGAGGTGGAACAAAAGATTCTCATTGTGATGAGGTGGAACAGGAGATTCTCATCGTGATGAGGTGGAACAGGAGATTCTCATCGTGATGAGGTGGAACAGGAGATTCTCATCGTGATGAGGTGGAACAGAAGATTCTCATCATGATGAGGTGGAACAGAAGATTCTCATCATGATGAGGTGGAACAGAAGATTCTCATAATGATGAGGTGGAACAGGAGATTCTCATCGTGATGAGGTAGAACAGGAGATTCTCATCGTGATGAGGTGGAACAGGAGATTCTCATCGTGATGAGGTGGAACAGAAGATTCTCATCATGATGAGGTTGAACGGAAGATTCTCATCATGATGAGGTGGAACACAAGATTCTCATCATGATGAGGTGGAACGGAAGATTCTCATCATGATGAGGTGGAACAGAAGATTCTCATCATGATGAGGTTGAACGGAAGATTCTCATAATGATGAGGTTGAACGGAAGATTCTCATAATGATGAGGTGGAACGGAAGATTCTCATCATGAGGTTGAACGGAAGATTCTCATTGTGATGAGATGGAACAGAAGATTCTCATCGTGATGAGGTTGAACGGAAGATTCTCATAATGATGAGGTGGAACAGAAGATTCTCATCATGATGAGGTGGAACAGAAGATTCTCATCATGAGGTTGAACGGAAGATTCTCATTGTGATGAGATGGAACAGAAGATTCTCATCATGATGAGGTAGAACAGAGAGATTCTCATCGTAATGAGATGGAACAGAAGATTCTCATCACATATCTGCAGCAACTGTTTGATGCAGTCATGTTATAAAGCTGTGAGGAATATTTGCTACACCATGTTGGATCTATGACACCAGGAATTTAAAAGGGATCTGACCCGGTTCTAGAAGGTGGTTTACTTTAAACTTTAAACTTTCATAAGAAACTGTGTTTTACTTTTGTCTTTTTTCCACCTATTTTCCAGCTATTGAAGGAAGCAGGATGTGTTTAAAATATTAAAATGGGGCCGAGCTGCATGTGCTGCTGCTCTTATTGGCGTTTTGTTATGCCAAAGGAAAATGAGGGGCAGTGTTCCGGATCATGCCGCTCTGATCCTAATACCCGAGGTTGACAGCGCTGTGACAGACAGAATGGTGTCGGTTTAGAAAAAAGAATCAAATAAAATAACCTCAACTTCCTGGAGGATATTTGCTTCTTGATCCATGTCTGTATTTTTTTTTGTTTACATGAGTGACACAACATCTCAGATTGAATCCAAATAGTTTTTTTCTCCTTCCTGTAACACACCAGAAGCAGATGACGATAACCACACTGGAGGTTTTCATCAGTTTATCACCCACCTTTGTCCCCCGGTTGGAAGTGAACTCATTTTCCTGCATCCTCTCCATCTCAGCTTTGACAGGATGTTTGCGGATGGGAGTCAGAAAAGAAAACAACTCATTTCTCATCACTCTCAGGACAGGAGTTGTTTCCATGAGGAAAATAGCTAATGCTTAAATTGCTTGTTCAGAAACAAAGATTAGAGAAAACAAATAATTCTCGACCTATTTAAGTAAAATTTCAGGTATTTTTATTTTACTTTGTGCTTATTTCTGTCACAATTTTCCTACTGAAGCCTCATTTCTCTGGGATTAAATTGGGCTTTGGGTTTGTGTGTTATTTTACATATTTTCAAACAGTACTTTCATTTTTTCACAAATTTAAAGATGTGCAAAAGAGATGGAGGAGGCAGAGCCATATCACCTAATTTCTTATCTCATCTCCCCTTTTATGAGATTACACACTGTATTTGTAGAGTAGAAAGACACGGCAGACATAAAATTAAATTAGAATACTAAGGATGTTTGATATTGCCTTTTTTTTAATGATATCCAATATACCGATATTGTCCAACTCTTAATTTCTGATGTCAAACGATACCGATCTATGTAGACAACTGTGAGGTTGTATCTCTCATTTTCTGAGAAATACAACTATATTCTGCTCTGAGAGCAAAGATCCCAAAATCTCCTTAACTCAGCCAGAGGAGTTCATGTTGGACATCTGGCTGCCAGATATCAGATACTAGCAGGTATTAGATACTAGCATATATCAGATACTAGCAGGTGTTAGATACTACCAGATATCAGATACTAGCAGGTATTAGATACTACCATATATCAGATACTAGCAGGTATAAGATACTACCATATATCAGATACTAGCAGGTACTACCAACATGTGTCTAATTCTAATGTTTCTAACAACTTGGTAACTAAACCAACAGCTTAAAACCAGACATTATCAGCAGCTTCAAAGCAAGTCAGTCTGTAGCAGCAGCAACAAAATTGCGCGAGATTTCGTAACAAATTGAGATCTCACGAGACTTGGTTAGCAAAAATATAGGCTGTTTCTCAATACCAACTACACTGAGAACATACTTGTGTACTTGCTAGTATGGACTTGTCAGAAGTACAGATACTTCCAAGGACAGATGGACGCAAGTACGCTTGTTGTGCATTTGGAACAGAATCATACTTGATTATGTCAAAGCTATCAAAATAATAAGTTGCAAAAGTCCTGCTGGAATGTAGCAGTTAAATCCAGGTAAGCTGTGCAACCATCTAACTGTTAGCTACTGTTAGCTACCGTTTGCTGCTTAGCCCCTGTTTGTGAAACTGCTAAAGTCACTGTTAATAATGGTTTAAACTTCTTTAAACCACCAAGAAGTTGAAGTAAAACAACTCTGTTGTAGAAAAGTTATAAAAAAAATAACCAACGTTGTGTAAAATAATGAGTATTTTAAGTGTATTATTGGGTGAACCCAGGGGGGTGGAAGGGGGGGTTGGGGTGGGGGAAAGGGGGGGGGGTGATTCCGGCCCTGCGGGGGGGTGGGGACACCCCACCCCCCCCCCCCCCCCCCGGCCAGTATTTTCAGCACTTATAGCTAGGCCTATTCCTTTTCTCCTCTACCATTGTTATGCCGCAATGCTCTATGGGATATAAGAGTGCCTGAAGTCCACAAAAGTCACCTCCAATGCAGCTTTGGAAAAGTGGGCGGAGCAAGTGCACATCCAGGAGTGTGGAGCGTACTCGTCTTGATGCGTTCTTTGAAGTGAAATAGACTTGGAGCTCGACTGATGACGTTTCAAAAGTACACAAGTATGCAAAAGTAGGGTAGACTGAGTACAGCTGAGATACAGTAATAATGTGCGCATGCAGCAAGCTTTTGTGGTGATTTTTGGTGTGCGCATGTGTATTAGCATCCTTTTTACGCGTGGGAAAATTCAGTTTTGTGTGAAGCTCCGCGCGAAGATATTCCAAAAATGTATTTTTCTACAGATAAGATTTTGATTTTATCATGTTGCTTTCACAATAAATATCCTCCCTTTATGTTACTTTTAAAGGTAACTTACATATCTGCAAACCTTGTGTTGTGCACTAAAAACTGATAAATTGCACGACATCGTAGCATGTCAGGTCTTCACATAATTCAGTGACATGTGTGAGGTGGTCTCAACTGTACCTGATGCAGAACGCTGTTGCTTTGCATGCCGTTGAAGATCGCAGACACACAGCAGGATTTTAAGATTTACGTCATAATTAAGCAAAATTAGATCAAATCAAAGGTAGTTTTATCTTTTTTACATTTGAACAGACTGCTACTCTGACTTGTCATTCTGTTATTATTGCACTGTTATAGTGGTTATATTTGTACTGTTTGCAATATCCATCAAATAATTTGTTCTTAATTTATTTTTCAAAGTTTGCTCATGTTATTGTTGAATTAAATCAAATAGAAAACTTAATAAAGTGTAAGAAAGTTGTAATTGTTTTTAATAGTTCATCACATCAGCAGGATCAGCTCTCCAGCCATTTCAATGGTGTCTCAACTGTACTCAGTATTTTTATTCTGTGGGTACAGTTAAGACAGAAACACACCTCTTGTTTTTGTTTAATTGTGAAAATCATAAATTACTTATGGATTTTATTTCTTGGTTATTTTTAGTGCACAAATAGAGGATACAATTAAAAAAAAAAAAACCTTCTCTCCAGACCATTTTTAATGTCTAATTTTTGTGTGGAAATGAGAGGAGTAAAAACTGTCTCAACTGTACTCTGCCCTACACACTCAAAAATAGAGGTACCAGTTTGTCCTTAAAAGGGTCCAAAGCTTGTTGCTGGGGGGGTTCCTTTCTGAAAGACATTTCTGTACCTTCATGGTCCATTTTTGTACCTTATCAAGTTGTATGAGTTAATAAAGTACAATTAAACCAATTAAAGATGATGAATAAAAGTAAATAAAATAGAGATTATGACAACAATGAAAGATGCTAATAATAAATGAATAATTATTATAGAAATTTTAGGCCAAACACATATATAATTATACATAAAAAATTACTATGATTATTATGGAAAACCTTAATATAATAACTATAATTATACTACTGTTTAGAAGTACTGCTATTTATAGTTATTGTACAAGCTACACACATTTTTCAATGCTGCAGGTACCCTTAGGGTTGGAATGGTACAAATGTGTACTTTATATTACTTTGGAGCCTTTTTCATAGTATATAGGTACTTCTAACCTCATAAAGACCAATAGGGGATTATCACGCTTACCGGAAGTTGCCGGCTTTTGACACTTCCTCTTCCGGGCCATGTTAACGACAGCCGTTCCTGCTCTGTTATACTGTTTAAATCGGATAAACTCCAAACATACTGAAGTTTTCATTCTAGACTGAAGTGATACTGGATCAAAAGCTGGATCAAAGCGATCGATTCGCCGCGGTGAAGGGCCGAACTTTATAATAAAACACACGTTTGTTTGTCCCCGGTGGGGCACAACACCGGCACTTCACAGCATGCTAGCATTAGCCAGCTAGCGTTTACTGACGTGCTTAACATTGTGCGTCTTAAAACACACAAACATCTGAAAATCGGGTCTGTACCCCCCCGTTTCCAGTGGAACAACTGGGGACTGCCAAGAAAGGAGACGCTTTCAGATGATTGTGTGTTTTCAGCCGCACAAAGTTAGGCACGTTATCGAGCTGGCTAATGCTAACCTGCTAACACGACTGTATAGTCTGCCGGCCACAAACAAACGTGTGTTTTATTATAAAGTTCGGCCCTTCACCGCGGCAAATCGATCGCTTTGATCCAGCTTTTGATCCAGTATCACTTCAGTCTAGAATGAAAACTTAAATATGTTTGGAGTTTATCCGATTTAAACAGTATAACAGAGCAGGAACGGCTGATGTTAACATGGCCCGGAAGAGGAAGTGCCAAATGTTTCAACTTCCGGAAACCGGAACGCGGAAATGTGATAATCCCCTATATTGTACTTTTGAGAGAACATTTGTAAAAAATGTACAGAAATGTTCCTGCCTCTGTTTTTGAGTGTGAAGGCCGATAATATCGGACATCAGTGGAAAGTTGACGTTTTAGGTAAATTTCCTTCTGGAGTTCTCAAAGCAATGTAGTGACAAAAGTTTGTTACCATGGAAACGAGAGGCTAAAACCTAGCGACCTCTGTGTTTTAGCGTGAGTGTGGTCGTGCAGACCCGGCCTTGCAGGCATCGGAAACCTCAGCACGTGGTCCTGGATCTGAACAGCTCTGCTGCTCCTCAGTCTGTTTAACACGAACTCGTGTGGAATACTGACGGATGTTTCCCCGTCTCCGTCGCACCGGGCACCATCTTAACACCCAGCAGAGGACCGCTTTCAGGGTTTGCTAAATCTTCCTTCCCTCGCTAAGCCTTCCTGCTCACTGGTTTTCCCCCCCATTCTCACTGTTCGACCACCCTTCACCAGCATCCAAATCCATCTTCTTAATCCCCCCCCCCCCTGATTCTGTCTCTGTTTCTGTGCAGCTGTCTTGTTTCTCTGACACAAATCAACAGAAAGGAAGCTTAGCGGCAGCAGCTAGCTTAAGCCTCCACGCCGTACGTCTGCAGTTTCGTGTGTCCCCACTTTCAGTCCAACCTCATCACCGTCTCACGGCGACAAACCCGAAGGATTCAGCTGCAGATTCGGTCGTCAACGTCAGCGTTTGCTCCTCCAGCCTGGGTTCAGTCACTGACCTGTCATGAGTTAGACGAGTGAATCTGATCCCAGTTCCTCCCAGCGTTCCCAGCGTTCCCAGTGTTCCCAGTCGTTCCCACCTCCCTCCTGGCTTTACAAAACATCGTTTGAGTGAAGCTGGGAAAAGAGAAGACGACCTGACTGGATGAGGAAATCATTTCAGAGCTGACAGAGATGTCATCACTGATGCCATGCTGCTGGTTGCCATGGTTACATGTAAATACACCAGATATAATCAAACATCAAAACTACCTGGCTGGATTAAGCTGGTTGAGACAGAACCTGGTCCTGGTCCTGATGGAGGTTTTCCTTCCTGGTTCTGGTCCTGATGGAGGTTTTCCTTCCTGGTTCTGGTCCTGATGGAGGTTTTCTCCTGGTTCTGGTCCTGATGGAGGTTTTCCTTCCTGGTCTGGTCCTGATGGAGGTTCTCCTGGTTTTGGTTGATGGAGGTTTTCCTTCCCGGTCCTGGTCCTGATGGAGGTTTTCCTCCTGGTTTGGCTGATGGGTTTTTCCTGGCTGGCCTGATGGAGGTTTTCCTTCCTGGTTCTGGTCCTGATGGAGGTTTTCTCTGGTTTGGCTGATGGAGGTTTTCTGGTTTGGTAGATGGGGTTTCCTTCTGGTTTGGTTGATGGAGGTTTTCTCCTGGTTTGGCCTGATGGGGTTTTCTTGTTTGGTGATGGGGTTTTCTGGTTTGGTAGATGGAGGTTTCCTTCTGGTTCTGGTCTGATGGAGGTTTTCTTCCTGGTTTGGTCCTGATGGGGTTTTTCTTCCTGGTTCTGGTCCTGATGGAGTTTTCTTCCTGGTTCTGGTCCTGATGGAGGTTTTCCTCCATGGTTCTGGTCCAGATGGAGGTTTTCCTTCCTGGTTCTGGTCCTGATGGAGGTTTTCCTTCCGGTTCTGGTCCTGATGGAGGTTTTTCTTCCTGGTTTTGGTTCTGATGGAGGTTTTCCTTCCTGGTTCTGGTCCTGATGGAGGTTTTCCTTCCTGGTTCTGGTCCTGATGGAGGTTTTCCTTCCCGGTTCTGGTCCTGATGGAGGTTTTTCTTCCTGGTTTGGTTCTGATGGAGGTTTTCCTTCCTGGTTCTGGTCCTGATGGAGGTTTTCCTTCCTGGTTCTGGTCCTGATGAAGGTTTTCCTTCCTGGTTCGGGTCCTGATGGAGGTTTTCCTTCCTGGTTCTGGTCCTGATGGGAGGTTTTCCTTCCTGGTTCAGGTCCTGATGGAGGTTTTCCTTCCTGGTTCTGGTCCTGATGGAGGTTTTCCTTCCTGGTTCTGGTTCTGATGGAGGTTTTTCTTCCTGGTTCTGGTCCTGATGGAGGTTTTCCTTCCTGGTTCTGGTCTGATGGAAGTTTTTCTTCCTGGTTCTGGTCCTGATGGAGGTTTTCCTTCCTGGTTCTGGTCCTGATGGAGGTTTTCCTTCCTGGTTCTGGTCCTGATGGATGTTTTCCTTCCTGGTTCTGGTCCTGATGGATGTTTTCCTTCCTGGTTCTGGCCCTGATGGAGGTTTTCCTTCCTGGTTCTGGTCCTGATGGAGGTTTTTCTTCCTGGTTCTGGTCCTGATGGAGGTTTTCCTTCCTGGTTCTGGTCCTGATGGAGGTTTTTCTTCCTGGTTTTGGTTCTGATGCTATTTTTATCTCCTAATTGTGGCCTTTGCTTACCTCCATTTGTTCATATCTAGCCGTTCTATTTTATATATTTTTGTACTTTAATTTACTCATTTATGTTTTTATTCCTGTATAATTTATTTCTGTTTAATCTTTATTTGTCATTTATTGATTTTATATTAAATTTTACCTCCTCATGTTCCAGTCTTTTTTTTCTGTCTTTTTCTAGAGTTTTTCTCCTTTTTTTCTCGTTTTAAAGATCAATCAATCAATTTTAGCCCCTTACAGCACACAAGGTGACCAAAGTGCTTTGATTAAGATTGTCAATAAATGTGGGCATTAAGGGGTGAAAGACCAGCTGTGATGTTGTCCGGGATTTAATATCAGATAGATAAACTGGGATCTGTGGGATTTATCAGCTGTGTCGACTCCTGGTAGATAATCGTAGCGCCACTCATGTACAGCTGAGTGTCATCAGCATAAAATATTTATCTATATTATTATCCTGTGTAAGTTACCGAGAGGTAGCATGTAAATAGACAACAGCAGGTGACCAAAGACTGAGCCCTGTGGTGCGCCACCACTGAGCTGAACCACTGAGGAGGTGAAATTATTCAGAGAGATGGAAAAAGTTCTGTCAGAGAGAAATAAGCGTAAAAATCTGAGAGGATGTCGTAATTCCAACCCAGGACGACATTCATCTGTCACGGTTACCGTCCTCCACATCTTCACCGTTACTCTGCAGTAAATGTCGTGGTCATGACGACCATCGGGGGTCTGTGATATCGGCAGGGACGACAGCTACTTCCCATCCTTTCCCTGGCCGAGTTCTGAGACGGCCAGCGTGAAGCGAAAGCAGCCTCCCGCCTGTTTCAGACAAACCCGGCCTTCATATGTCTGTAAATGTTTGTGCCTGCCTGTAGCGTCTGTCCATCGCGCTCTCATACATTCTGCTGACTGAAACAGAGAATAGCAGGTGCATTTGCAGCCCACGCTTCTCGCTCTATGTTTAACCTGTGATATTCAACACCCCCTGAGGTGGTGTGACAAGTCTCTCCCGATGGGGGCCTGCTTGAGTATAATTAAACTTAGATGGAAACTAAACTTGTGTCAGTAACTGCTGCCATCAGCAAAATGATGGAAGTCAACTTGTTTTTCTGTTATTCTCTGTATAGTTGCTTATGAGAGGCTTCTAAATGTCAGACAAACTGTAGACAGAGAAATTCACATCGTCTCTTTCCATATTTGATCTTATAATATAAATATGCAGCTCAAATTTCTTTTACAAGGAAAAAAATTCTTACTTTTAGATTTAAGAGACTGTGATAAGTTAGAGAGCTGACGTCTCTAACGTCTCTGGTTCAGTACGTCTGTAGTTTTGGGTCAAAGCTGAATTTTTTCCAGCCATTATAAGATACTTACCTAGCCAATGAGAATTTCCCATAGTGCTCCAGTCCCGTTGCCTAGCAACTGCTGACTCCACAGCTGTCTAGTGATGACATTCTTTCCACTTATTCCTTCAGCTACGTTCCAAATGGAACTGAACATTTTATTCCTTTTCATTTATCTGTCATTATCTCCCGCTTGTTGACACCTAAAGGATGTCAAACAAATGCATTTTTGAGGCAAAAACTCTCTTTTTAAGCTTGTCCACATCTTTTTAAATTTTCTACAGATTATCTGTTGTTTCTAACCAGTAAACGCTGCATTTAACACTTAAAAATCCACAAATATTTGCAAATATTACACTCAGCTCTGCTACTTATTGCCTCCCATCTAGTGCGCAATGAAATAAAATAAAATACCTACTTTTGCCTGTTTTATAAACAGGGTTCTTGCAGGTTTCAGAAAGTTAAATTTAAGACTTTTTAAAGACCTTTATAAATCAAATTTGGGACAAACATGATGGATTATTAGAGACATTCAAATAATCCCAGAAATTCAAAATAGGACTTGAAAAAAAAAAAAAAATTCAGGGTTTGTAATTTATCAATCTTGATTAATTGTATAACAATAATCGCCCCGAAAAGCAGCTTTTTAAAAAGTGTCAGTAGAAACAGACATTAATATTGTTAACTTAAGCGCTACCCAAGAAAAAATGCATTTAATTTTACATCAATTTAAGAAAAATAGATAAAGTAATTGAAAATGTTCATCGTAGCTGTCTGACACTTTCAGAGAGACGGACAGAATCAGTCTTTGATAGATTGTTCAGCGTATTTTATGTGGCCAACGCTCCACGGAAACAAATAACAGTAAAAAATTAAGACTTGTCCAGATCAAATTGAAGGACTTGGATGAAAAAACAGCCCTTTTTAAGACTTTTGAGGCCTTAAATTTATGTTCAGAATTTTAGACATTTTTAGACTTTTTAAGACCCTGAAAGAACCCCAGAAATTAATTTTTACAGTATTTCTCATCTCTTAAAAAATGTCAAGTAGAATTGCAAAAAAGATCCGCAAAGAAATGTGTGTGACTATTTTATGCTTTTATACTGTACATGGTAAGTGTACTATATACTTTTAATAATCTCATTGTACTTGTATGATGACAGTAGATGGTATTTGATATATATATATATATATATATATAATATATATATATATATAATATATATATAAATATATGTATATATATGTACACACACACAGTTGTGTGGAAAGGTGTTTGCCTCCTTCCTGATTTCTCTTTTTTTTGCGCGTTTGTCACACTTAAATGTTTCAGATCATCAAACAAATTTAAGTATTACACAAAGATAACGCGAGTAAACACAAAATGCAGTTTTTAAATGAACGTTTTTATCAGTAATGGGGGGTTTTCCGGTCCGGACGTAACGTGCGCTGACGAGTGGTGCAGTGTGCAATGCGCATGCGTAATTCATTTGACTTAAACTAAAAATATTACCTGCAGGTCATAAAGAAAAATAAATAAATTGAGAGAAATCAAAACTTTTTTGATCCATCTGTACATATTTAGATCAGTATGAACCAAACCTGACGTCTCTAAACGCAAAAAGAATGAATTTTACAATCAAATCAATAATTTTATCTTGTTTTAAATGGCAGTTTTTAGTTTGAATGATCAACTGCATGTTACACGTTCTTCAGTGTTCTTTAATTGGAGAGTATGAATAATTTTGAGGACAATTGTACTTATTTTCTATCGTATATCATCATCATCATCACTATCCCCATTTTCATAGATATAATTGTCACAAACTCCCTAGAAATGACGGGATAGAATATTGTGGTTTACTGTATGTTGCTTATAACGTATTATCAGTGCATGGTTATGGGGAATAACACCTGTACCCTGCTCCAGACACGAGTGGATGGCGGTAACTGGGAGATGGGGGAGCTCTGGGGGCTGTATATGGGGTCAGTGTGCAGTGGGTTGGCTTCCTCCAGTCCAGGTCAGAGAACGACCCACGATTAACACCTAAATCCGGTAAGAGTAGGACTGAAAGACAGGACGGTGGGGTCTCAGTCCGTCACCACATCAGTCCTGGACGGCGACGATTAACACGAGATTGGCTCATTAGTGAAGCTGAAGACTGATCTAAATATCGCATTTACATACAAGCCGAGCAGTTAGAGCTTCTCAGACAGGACGCAGCCTCTAACCACATTCCCTCTGAGCAGACCTTCGTTTCCACGACATCTCCATTTCCTGCAGCCGTTCCCGATGTTCCAGCCCGTGTCCCTGCCAGATAATTACACCGGCGCATCCTCACCTGCCAGGCTGGCCGGGCCCGTCGCTGAGAGCATGACAGCCATCGCCGTACCCTCGCTCCTCTACTGCCATTAGTGTTTCTGCTGGTTGTGGCTGCAGGCCCATTCCAGGGTCAGGGTCCTCCACTCCGGGCTGTAATTGCAGTCCATTGAGTACTTGAGAGCTGATGTACCCACCTAATGAATTGTCACAAAGTTTAATATGAAATTACATGAGGGTGAATCATAATAGATTAACGGGGCTGGCAAGGTTACTCTTAAAGGATAATCCATTGCAAATCGCTGATTACCTGCTTAAAATTATTACATGGGACACGTGAAGTGGATTACTCTGGCTGAGTGATATAATCTGATCTTCCTTCCCCATCACTAGATGACTCTTCACAAAGCAGGACACATGCTAATTTCCCTCTAATGGTGTTGAAGGTTGTGTAGGAACTCTAGAACTCCATGTCTGCATGATTACGGATGGCTGATACCAATACTCTTACTGTCCATACAAGTAGTATATGGTTTTTCATCAAAATCGATAGCAATAATAATACTTTTGTCCCTTAAAATAAAATCTTTAATGAGTTTTCATTAATATTTTGAATCCAAGGGCAATATTAAATATGAGTAAAACTTGACAACAGAAGTACTGGAAAGAAATGCTTTAAAAAATAATAAATTAGACTGATGATTAAATTAAACAAAATAAGATTAAAAACTTCTTTCAATTATTAAATACCTTAAGTACAGGTTAAGATTATTTACGTTTATTAGGTGAAAAAGGTTCAAATATAAAATGCAATCGCAATACAACATCATCATCACTAAGAGCAGCATCATCATGACATCTGATCAATATACATATATATATATATATATATATATATATATATATATATATATGATGGTGGTAGCCTATCAGATTCCAAAGATGTATAGTAATTTAGTAATCCACTTAATCAGAGTTCCTCCTGAGCTAAATTCAGCTTAAATTGTGGCTAATATTCGTGCACAGGTGCCACAAAGCCTGTCAAAGTTAAACTAGAAAGTGAATCTTTAACACTGCGGCTGTTTGCTTTCATGCTGCCATCAGGTGAGTTCCCCTCCAGCTGAACCGAGCCGTTAAAACTCCTGCCACTCAGCTTCGGTGGGTCATTTAAACTGTGAAAAATGAATTACAATGACCGCTTTGCTGTCTGTTCTTCACAGAGCACCCACCATAAATAATTCCCAGGCTCGCTTCACCGCAGCATCTGAATCAGCTGATGCATTTTTCATTGACCGCGGATCTCCATTAGACATGCTGATAGATGTTTCTGACACTTCACGAGCACATTTTCATACATCCACGCAGGCGTGATTATTAACAGAGATAAGCAGAGTGAAAACACACACGATTACTCGCCCTCTCCCGTCTCACATCCAGGATTTGACAGCAATCATCGAGCGTTTCACATGTCGAGGCCCGAGCAGACGAGCTGACCTGAAACCAGAGATGCGTTTCCGATACAAACAACAGCCGAGCTCCATCATTATTTGTTCTCCTGACCAGCGAATGCAGGAGGGAAGCAACAGCTACGCCTGCAACGGCTCGTTTACTCATTCATCAAACAGGAACTCATCGACTGCCTCAAAAATATTCTTTGTGGGGACGAGACAAAGAAACCTGATGGGAGAAGTACAGCCGGAAACTTTTGGTTATCTTTATTTCAGTAAACAGAATATGTGAGGCAGAACTCGGTGTGCAGCCAGTCGTGGGACGTTGTTATAGATCTACAAGCTGCCAGTATTTTACATCCTCAGAGTTGTCTGAGAGCAACACCCTTGTTTTTGTAGGGAACGACTGAAATAATTCAGAGCTAGTTTGAATGATTCAGTGTGTGCGCTCAGCGGGAAGCACATATCCATATCTCTGCAGCTAAATCCTCCAAAGCTCTCTGCTGTAAACGCATCTGGAACATTCTCCCGTGCATGATGAAGGGCTTAATCAGAAAAGACTGCAGGTTCATCATTTTTGCAGTTTGCACAAAGCAACAGTCACATCGTCCAGCTCGCTCTCTTCTTCTGATGTTTACAAAAATGCATGAATGAACTCCACTTTAAAGCCTTTTCAAATAAATGCTTTTATTGATCTGTTGTGCAGCCACATAATTATCTTAGAGGTGTAGCTCTTTGAAGGGCTTTAATGGACCTTGGCCGGGCTAACGGGCTTCTACGTACACATGACAACATGATTGTGCAATTATTCCAGCAGAGTAAAGCTGGAGAGCAGCTCTGGCTCAGGTGCAACCATCCTACAGGTATGTTTTAGCTCATACATTTGTGGGGAAAAGATTCCTGATTTCTTATTTTTTTGCATGTTTGTCACACATATTTTTCAGATCATCAAACAAATTTAAAAATTAGACAAAGATAACACAAGTTAGCACAAAATGCAATTTTTAAATGAACAGACTGAAGGTTTTTAGAGACTCATGACTTTATTCTCGTAAATTTACAACATTTTTCTTGTAACATTACCAGTGTATTCTCAGCCTGTAAAAATATTTTTTTTGTATTGTGGCCCTATTACTCGTACTTAACGACTGTTTTTGTGTCTTTCAGTCAGGACTTTGGCAAAAGTCTTGTCAAAATTTTGAATAACATCCATGCAGGAACTAGCAGAAGTCCGGTTCTGAGTCTGTCAGATCTCAGTCTGGTTTTTAACCCGAACATTCTTTTACAATGACTGGAAAAGTGGGTGGTACTGTCTGGTCCAATCATGAATCAGTTTTAATCCTGCATGACAGACAGGAACAACTTTGTATCAACTGGTAACTATGAGATGAGGAGATAGGAGTTCCACAAGGTTCCATTTTAGGCCCCTTGTTGTTTAGCATTTACAGCATCTAGCTTTGATCATGCAATATATATATATATATATATATATATATATATATATATATATATATATATTTGATCATACAGTTGTGTGAAAGTGTAAAACAGAAAATGAAGTTTTTAAATGAAGATTTTTATCAGTAAGGGGGGAAAAATCCTGTGTGAAAAAGTGATCTTCCCCTAAACCTAATAACTGGTTGTTCCACCTTAGCAGCAACAACTGCATCAAGCGTTTGTGATAACTGGCAGTGAGTCTTCTACAGCGCTGTGGAGGAATTTTGTTCCACTCATCTTTGCAGAATTGTTGTAATTCAGCCACATTGGAGGCTTTTCCAGCATGAACCGCCTTTTTAAGGTCATGCCACAGCATCTCAGTGGGATTCAGGTGGGGGCTTTGACTAGGCCACTCCAAAGTCTTCATTTTGTTGTTCTTAAGCCATTCAGAGGTGGACTTGCTGGCGTGTTCTGGATCATTGTTCTGCTGCAGAACCCAAGTGCGCTTCAGCTTGAGGTCACCAACAGATGGCCGGACGTTCTCCTTCAGGATTTTTTGGTAGAAGCAGAATTCATGGTTCCATTTACCACAGCAAGTCTTCCAGGTCATGAAGCAGCAAAACAGCCCCAGACCATCACACTACCACCACCATATTTTACTGTTGGTAGGATGATCCTTTTCTAAAATGCTGTGTTAATTTTTAGGGCAGACGTAGTGGGACTTACACCTTCCAAAAAGTTAAACTTTTGTCTTTTGATGTGATAAACCAAGTTAACTTATGTTTTAACGGTGTGTGTGTGTGTGTGTGTGTGTGTGTGTGTGTGTGTGGGGGGGGGGGGGGGGGGGGGCACCTTTTCACACAGGGCCATGTAGGTTTACTAACAAAGATCTTCATTTAAAATCTACATTTTGTGTTTACTTGTGTTATCTTTGTCTAATATTTAAATTTGTTTGATGATCTGAAACATATGAGTGGGACAAACATGCAAAAAAATAAGAAATCAGGAAGGAGGCAAACACTTTTCATACAACAGTACATACACAGTCCACTGTGTATATTATCTTGGCTTTTACAGTGCAACATCCCATTTTCGTTCCCCTTTTGTTGGACTTTATCTCTGTCGGACTGTTGTGCTCCAACCAGACACAGCGTGGACGCCAATCAAACGCTCCGTACCACGTTTCAATCTCCCAGCCTTCCTGCCCGGGGCTCTGGAGATGGAAAAAGTCATCCTGGGGTCACAGTGCTGCATGTTCTCATTCAGAGAAACTCCACATCATCCATGAGCTCCATGTCTGTGCGGACCCCTGTCACAATGCAATGCTCCAGCCCCAGGTCAGAGGTCACATATCGTTGAACTTGGTTTTTCTTTCTGTCTCTGTCCTCTGCACACTTGTATTCCCATCTGTGTAAACCTGGGAAGTGTTTGGATGTTCATAAGTGCTCCTGCCTGCAGGGGATTGGACATTTCTGACTTGTTTGCCCATTTGGGATTGAATTAAAGACCGTTCTGCACCTAACTGAAAGAAAACAAAGTTAAAGACCCACGCCAATCCTTCTTTTACTTACTTTGGTCTTTAAATTGTGATGATGAAGTTTGAAGCCAAAATCATACATGAACCATTTTCCAGGACTCTGTTTCTTCCAGTAGCTCATTAGTAAATTTCCTCTGAGTTCCTCAGGACACTTGGATTACATTGGACGAGCAGTATGGAGGAATATTGACAAGTTTTTGTGGACTTTTATGGACCTTTTTGGCTCGGACCCCGGCGAACTCCATTATATGAAAGTTGGGGGGAAACGAGAAGCCTTCCAGAGTCACCGGCTGCATTTGAGATATTAAAAATGCTGCAGAGTCTTTCTCTCCATGAGGGGAAGTGGAAGATAAAGTTACATCATTCTGTGGGTGGACGATTCCTTTAACTTAAATGCAGATAAAATAACCAATTTTACGGTTCTCAAGAATATTTCTCCCATATCAAAATCATCAAGACTGTTTTTATTGAATATAAGAATGTAGGACTTGTTACTGTTTTTGCAAAGGAAAGTGTTGAAGCCCAAACAGCAACGATGAAACTCTCATAAACCCTCTGACCAGGTTTTATACTTTATGACCACCACAGTAGATTTATAATCAGGGAGCAAAATACAAAAATATGTACTCTGGATTAGGATACTACAACATTTAAACCTTTAAAACATTTTTTTTATGTCTCATGAGACAGGAACGCTCAAGTCAGCTCTGATGGTTTTCTTATTTGATGTACAATAGAAGGTGTTTTGCATCCTGTTCCCGTTCTTCTCCACAAAGTACAGAACAATTTACCGGTGGAGGTGTGAGGTGGACCAGCCTTGGGCGACAGGCCCCCCTCGCAGCAGCTGTTGGTGCAGATGTAAGGTGACAGTAATCAATACTGATTATTAGAGTGGGAACACCATCTCTAGTGTGTGATTAATCTTCATTCCCTCATGTTTACAGAGCCTCTTCTGGCCCGTTCGCCTGCGAGGGGGGGCTCTCCCCATTATCTGTCCCTGGAGACGGCAAAACAAAACACCGTCACCATTAAACATATTCACTGTCACGGCAAGGAAGCGTGTACAGGTCGTCACGGGACAGACGCCACGCGTGCAGCTGCATCAGAGCACAGCGTCCGCAACATGTTGGTGGAATTATGTTATCTGAAGTATATGATAGAAAAAAATCTCATTTATGCATCAATCTGGACGCAAACCTGAGAGGAAACACCCGAGCGAGGATCTGCTGTTGATGTTACTGCAGGGAAAGCAGTGCAGATTTACTTATACAGCACATTTCATGCATACGGCACCTCAATGTGATGGTGGGGTCAAAGGAAACAGGAGAAGAATATGGTGATTTATATTTGATACAGACATAAACAGCAAATATATCATAAACATCACTGACTATGTATGCAAGGATTCTTTTTTTAAAAGAAGAAAAAATCATTACCCTAATTAAAAACTTGTGGCAATGAAACAGAACTCAGGTCTGGATCAGACTCGAGTTTTCCACTTTGTTCCAGATATCAGAAAAACTAAACATTTAGACTGAATTCAGGATGGAAAGCAAACTTGACCCAGATAATTTTAGAAGTTTCAGTGGCTCAGTCCACAATATCTATAGTTACGAATCATGTGTCATCAACATAATTATGATCAAGGATATTTTGCATGATCAAAGCTAGATGCTGTAGATGCTGAACAACAGGGGGCCTAAAATGGAACCTTGTGGAACTCCATATGTCATCTCATAGTTACCAGTTGATACAAAGTAGTTCCTGTCAGTCATGAAGGATTAAAACTGATTCATGATTGGACCAGAGAGTACCACCAACCATTTTTCAAGCCTTTAACATATATGTAAACTTACATATACTTATATATATATATATATATATATATATATATATATATATATATATATATATATGACGAACAGAGAAACATTCCTTTTATATTAAAGTATATAAAAGGAATGTTTCTCAGTTCGCCTTTGTAAAACTCAGAAGTGTTTCGGTGATGTGTTTGAGAGCCCGACCTTTGTAAACCCAAATTTATGATACAATTGTGACACGTAATGAAAGAAAAATGTTCTTTTGTTCTGTTCTTAATGCAGAGCAGCGCCACAGAAATACTGTTATCCAGTCAATAACCTTGTTCGTATTATCAGAATCACTTTTCTTTTCAAAACTTGTGTAACCTTGCCGAACGGCAGCTATTGTGAAACGAACAATTCATCATCCTCGCTCCGCCGCATCCACAATCAAATTCAGATTAATGTTTAAAAGAAAAACAAAAGAAAAATCAAATTAGAGTCACTTAGCGTATAGATCGTTTGGTTTGGGGGCATTTATCCCACCAGGTCAATTAAAGGAAGAATCAATAAAACAATAATGAAACAATAATGGAAGTTTGTCATTGTGGGGGGTGATAATGTGACAGCAGAAGCAGGACCAGGTGTGATCCCGTATTTACAGTCACAGATGTGTGTTTGATGCATCAGCGCAGCACATTAACATTTCTGGAGCGGCTTGAAGGCTCTCGGTGCCTCTTTTCTCCGTTCCCTGTGACTGCAACAGATGGTCGCCCTCTTTCTCTGGAGCTCCACCCCGTCCCCAAGTACTCCCCCTCCCACCCCCACAGGTGTCAGGCTCCCACCCCCTCCTTCATCGTTAGATAATCTGCCGTCCCTCCTGCCGCCTGTCAGAGAGGAACCTCAGCTCTTCCTCTTTAATCCTCCCTCACTCCTCCCCCTCCTCCCCTCCCCGAGCTCCATCACTCAGCACCTGTGAGGATCCCATCGAGGGGAGATAAGGCCTTCACCCAGCTCCTTCTCTTCTCCGGGAGTTGGGGGGTGGGGGTGGGGGGGGGTCAGGTGGAACAAAGGGAGAAAAAACACAGATGTTGGGGATTCTTGACAGCTGTTTCTTTCAGAGGCCAATCGTCCTCTCCTGGGTGCCGCATCGAAAAAACGACAGGAGCTGGTAAAAGACAGTACGGGAGAAGATCGGGGCCACTGACGGGAAAAAGAAAAGAAAATTGAAATTGTGATTCTTTCATGTTCTGGAAAAAAACCCCCGATTCTGAGATAAAAGTCTGAATTTTGACTTTTTTTTTTCAAAATTTAAAAAAAAAATCAGATTTTTTTTATGTTCTGGGGAAAATAAACAGAATTCTGACTTTTTTCTCAAATTAAAAAAGAAAAATAAAATCTCCGATAAATAAAAAATAAAAAAATCCGATTTTTTTTTTATTTTTTTTTATGTTCTGGTGAGGATTCTGAGATTGAAGTAGGAATTTTGACTCTCCCCCTCCCAATTTTTTTTCATGTTCTGGGGGTAAAAAAATAGAATGACTTTTTTTTTCTCTAAACTAAAACCAAATTTTAAAAAAATCTACCAAATTTTTTTCTTTTTTTAAAATTTTTTTTTTTATGTTCTGGTCAGGATTCTGCGATGAAAGTCGGAATTTTGACCCCCCCAAATTATATAAAAATAATTTTTAAAATCCTGATTATTATAATTATTATATTCTAAATACATATTCTGGAGAAAAAACAATAAAACAGAATTCTTACTTTTTCTCAAAACAAAAAAAAAAAAAAAGAAAAAAAAAATCTCCCAATTTTATTTATTTATTTATTATCTTATGTTCTGGTAAAATCAGGATTCTGACTTTTTTTTATCTCAGTATTTCTTTTTTTTTTTTCCCAGTGGCCCTAATCCTCTTCATTAGTGTTGTAGTCAAAACCTCACAATCAAGACCAAGACGTTTCCAGACCAGGCAGAGGGAAATGTCCTGGTCTTGGTGGTGTGGTCTTCACTGACTCTTCCTCTTCTGTAAGACAGAGAGTCGCTACACTAGAAGAAGAAGAAGAAGAAGAAAGGGGGGCAGACGGAGATCTTTAGGAAAGTTCAGAGGATTAATTTGACACAAGGCAGAGAGGATGGTTGAAGGCGAGGAGGAGGAGGGAAGAAAGATGCTTTCTTTGTCAGAGTAATTGCTCTGAGCCAGTCTAGTGTGCAAACTGCTCAGAGATTATAGGATTTATTCCCATGTAGATTTTCACTGTGGCTTTGCTGTAGCTGGATGTTCTGTATAAATCCATAAATGCATAAAAACAGAGCAACCGCGTCTTTTATTCCCCGGGACAGCGAGGCAGCGCCGGCACACGTGGATCACACATGCTCGCGTCAACACAAACAAATGAAACGTCAACAGAAGTGACAGCAGGGAGCGCATTTATGCTGCATGCAGAGCAACGGTTCCAATCTGCACAGCCGCTGTTCCGGAGCGCGAAAAGCCGTCTTTGTTCGGCGTCAGAGGGCACAAACTAATCTTTCCTGGAGTTAAAGGTGGATAAAACAGAGAATGGAGACACTAATTACAGATGTTATCACCTGCGCAGATATTCAGCTGAATAAATCACTTATTTGATGTTGAAAACACAGAAACAAGCAGAATTTGGGGGAAAAGATTACAAGATCAAAACCATCCTTCATATTTGCATTTGTTGTGTTATTTTGTTTCCTTGAATACTTCAAACAATGCATTTCCATTTCAAAGCTGGTCAGAACAAGACGAGAGTTTGCTTTATTTCTGATTTCCCCGCAAAGTGGTGAACTTCTGCTGACTCCGGAGCTGCATGAGAGGATGCTGCATGCAGGACAGATGCCTACAAGACACTTTCTGAAGTTTCAAACGCTCCGCTGCCGCTTCCAGAGGTTCCTTTCAACACATGTCAGCAATCAAACGGGCCTCAAACACCTTCTGTTTCCAATCCGAGCTGCTTAAAACGCAAAAGGGTCCCCGATGTGTGTGTGTTTGCTGGTGTTTGCGAGTAAAACAGGACCCATTACCCTCCTCAGGGTTTGTCTCAGGCTGCAGAGCAACATGTCTTACAGCAGCTCGGTTAGTTTTACAGGCTGAAATTACAACTTTCACGCGAGGCGTTCACAGGCTTCATTTTCTCTGCAATCTTCCATCGTATCGTCAGTAGGGACAGAAAACAGCGTTTCATGTGCTTTGCAGCATGTTTCACAGCGACCTCAAACCCACCGAGTGCAAATAAAGCGCTGAAGTAAAAGATCAAGCTCAGGCGCGTGGAAACTGGCTGTCCTGATTGTCGCTGCTGATTTTGTGGGGAAGTCCTCTGGTTCTGTCGCCGGCAGGGCTGGTCCCAGGCAGCGTGACGCTCCGTGGGTGGCGGGATGGGAAAGGAGCTGTCAGGGGCCCGCTGCAGCCCGGCCGGGCCCCTGGTTTGGCCCGAGGACACTTCATGGTGCGCATGGTGTTAGATAAGCTGGTGGAAACCTTCCAGTTGATGATTAACATGTGCCGAGACGAGCTTTTTCACTTGGGTGGTCATGTTCACTCACAAATGTGTCCCACATAAAGATAACATAAATAAGTCAACAGAATCAGGATAAAACGAAAAATATGACGAAAATATAGGAAAACTGGTGGCAAATGAACCAAATGAGGCAGTTCAGAGAGTATATCAGAGACTATTTGCATTTATCTGCTTTATCTTAAAGATATTATTACACATTAAAAAACAGAAGTAAGAGCAGGAACATTTCTGTACCTGTAGGTACATTTGTTACAAATGTTCTCTCAAAAGTACAATATTGGTCTTTATGAGGCCAGAAGTACCTATATACTATGAAAAAGGGTCCAAAGGAATAAAAAGTACAAATTTGTACCATTTCAACCCTAAGGGTACCTGCAGCATTGAAACATGTGTGTAGCTTGTACAATAACTATAAATAGCAGTACTTCTAAACAGTAGTATAATTATAGGTATTATATTATGATTTTCATAATAATTATAGTAATCATAGTAATAATTATATGTATAATAATAGGGCTGGGAAAAAATATCGATACTCTGAAGTATTGTGATATTTTCATATGCAGATATCACATAGATATTTAAAAATGCGATATTGATATATGTGAACAAAACAAAATTTCAGAGGTGAATCGAGGTTTAAAGAGAGATTTTTTGTTAACATCGATGTCCATTTTTAAATAGATGAAAAAAAAGAAGGAAATAATTATAAATGTGTTTGGCCTTATATCTATATAATAATTTATATTTATATATTAATTATTCATGTATTTGATTGTTGTCATCTCATCTCATAGTTTATTCATCATCTTTAATTGGTTTAATTGTACTTTATTAACTCATACAGCTTGATAAGGTACAAAAATAGTACGAGTCCCCCCCCTTTGGACCCTTTTAGGTACAAACTCAGTACCTCTATTTTTGAGTGTGTATAATTATGACAGTTTAATTTCCCTCAAGCTTTCATTTAAACCGGATGCCTTCCTTGGGACACTTTGGTCCATTTCTCCTTTGTCAGGTGGTCGCTGATGCTAATGCTAGTGGAAGTCAATAGGAATCTGCTAGCCTGTCATTAAAACTAACCTTATCCACTCCACAGAACATCCGAGGCAAATCAGCAAGCCTATTTGTATAAATGCCGTGTTATAGTAAACTCGGGTGTTAAAAAGGTAAAATTAGCCTTGTATGACAAATTTTGTATTACATGTTGAGGAACTAGTTTCTTACCAGCTTACTACCTTTGTCAGTGTATTTCGGTTCATAGAGACATGGTGACATTAGTTTGAGGAAAAAAGTTAGAAATCATCTTCAAAATCCGACATATCCTCATGCCTTTCAGACGCGGCCGTATTTTAGACTTTATATTTGTGTAATCAGATTCCTTCATGCTTGTAGCAGCAGATGACATCACTCTGCTGCCAAATACAGGAAGTAAAACTTTGTAAAGTTTCTCAGTAGCAACAATCAAAATGCAACAAGATGCAGGTTAGTTTTGTTTGTAACATTATTCTGTTAACACAGCATTTACACAGATAGTCTGAAGTTAGAAATGATTTGCCTCGGATGTTCTGTGGAGTGGATAAGATTGTTATTAATGACAGGCTAGCAGATTCCTATTGACTTGCACTAGCATTAGCATCGGCGACCCACTGGAACTAGAATGACAGAATAAATATGTTGAAACCGTCTTCAGTGATCAGTAGCATTCTGGCTCATTTGTAAATGACGTCCTATGTAAAAAATCCTGAACTTCCCCTTTAAATCAGGGTTCTGGCTGGGCCGGTCCAGAATGGTCCAGAGTTGTTCTGAAGCCACTCCTTTGTTTAAAGGGTTAAAATCTTAAAAACGATTGAATGTTTGATAGTTTTGTGTAGGAAAGAAGTTGTTTAGATCATTTATGAAAAATAAAACTGAAAAAATATTCGTGTTTGACGATTTTATAGCAGTTTTGTGTGTCATGAGGGTCACCAGAGGGAGTTTCTGACACAACATTAAGAATACAAATGGAATCAAAGCAATTTTGTTGCTAATCTTTGACATATGCAAGTGTCCAATCACAATCAAAGACACATCACTGTAATATTTATTATAGAAAATACTTCACTTTTTGTGTTTTTTTTTTTTTTGTTATTTTTTTTTAAATGAATGAGTCAGCAATTCAAACATTCATACTGGCATTTAAAGGGTTAAAATCCTAAAACAGTTGAATTTTTGGTAGTTTTGAATAGGACAGAAGTTTTTAAAATATTTTATGAAAAAGAAAGCTGAAAAAATATCAATGTGTGATAATTTTATAACAGTTTTAGTGCGTTGACACTTTTGTCCACCAGGATCAAAGGTGTCGCAAAATTTGAGGAAGGCACAAGCGTGAAGAACCCACCACTCAATACAGTTTCTACTCCCAGTTAGAAAGAAAATGTTAATAATTTCCACTTTTATTTACTGGATTTTCATTTTTCAAACAAATGGTACAGGTGGGATGATCAGTGTCGCCGGGTCGGACCTCCAGATCTGCCTTCATTCTTGGTGTCCATTTTGCTCCATATTGACTTGAAGGCTTTCCTCCCTGATTTTTAAGTTTAAAAACAGTTATAAATGCTGAAAGAAAAAAAAGAAAAACTAACAACAAAACGTTGTTCAAGGGTTTGAGGTTGGAGATGATCTGAGCGTGTGATTGGCTGGTTAAAATTCCTGTGAAGCAGCAGGTGAACGTGTGGAGCTGATGAAGTGGAAAGTAAATATCACCTTCAAAGAAAATCATTGAAAGAGATCTTTGTAAAAAGTCTTGCATGTACGCAGTAAGCAAGGACTTTGCTCTTAAAGTACGCAAATTACTAGTACTTGTGATACTTGCAGGCAAACTGCTTGTTTCTTGTTGGCTGTAATCGACACTTGGACAATGTCAAGAGTAAATCGAAGACAAACGGTACTTGACAAGATTGTTTATATCTTAGCTGAACTTGAAATGAGATCTCAGGGGTAAAATCATTATAAATGGTGAGTCATTTTGATTCATCACAGAAAAAGCTCCCGTAGCCACAGTTTTGGTGGTTTCATCTGAAACTTATTCCTCTTTTTAAAAGTCAAACAAAATAACAATAAAACCTAGTATTTGTTATATTCAGATGAATCTATTTGTTTCACTCATCAGCGGATGTCTTCTATAGTCACTCGAAGAATGTCACTGAGAATATGTTGGACCGAAACTCCCAGCCTCCATCTAAATGACCCACTCCAATGCTTCTTCTACCGTTCGTACCGTCTTCTTTCGCTTATCTGGGATCGGGTCACGGGGGCAGCTGCCTCAGCAGGGAAATCCAGACTTCCCTCTCCCCATCCGGGGGATCCCAAGGCGTTCCCACCCCAGCCGGGAGATGTGATCCCTCTAATATGTTATGGGTCTCGTCCGGGATGGTACGTGCCTGGAACTCCTCACCAGGGAGGCGTCCAGGAGGCGTCCTGACCAGATGCCTGAGCTCCTCATCTAGCTCCTCTCTATACGGAGGAGCAGCGGCTCTACTTTGAGCCCCTCCCGGATGCCCGAGCTCCTCCCCCTATCTCTAAGGGAGAGCCCGGCCCCCCTGCAGAGGAAACTTATTTTGGCCGCTTGTACCCGCGATCTCGTTCTTTCAGTCATGACCCACGGCTCTTTTAGTTACTTTAAAGCGTTCTCGGTGGTCTTTAAATTGTGATTATGAAGTTTTAAGCCAAAAATCACACATGTTCCATTTTCCAGGACTCTCCCAGCAAACACAAGACGTCATTTCAACATTGTTTTTTGGGCTAAATCTGCTCGGTCCGTCATAGCCATATTTAAGCCTGAAAATAGACGTTGAAAGTCTGAGTTTGTCCAAATTTAGTCCAAAATTAGACGTTGAAAAGTCGTCGAAAAACGTCTTTTCAACGTCTAATTGAAAGTCGGCTTTTCACCTTTCACTTTTCAACCAAATCAAAACAGTGTTTCAACGTTTTCAACAGATGGACATGATGTCTTTTCAACGTCTTTTCAGCCAAATTTTTGCTGGGTGGGCTGCGTCTGCGGAGCACCAGTAGCTCATTAGCAAATTTCCTCTACATGCTAGCTGCAGCAGCTAATTTCTGGACCGAGTGATAAATTGTTTGTAAGTTTACGTCTGCTTTTGATTGCTCCTTCTCTGATTTTGATCATAGAGAAACTTCATAAATAAGGAGGATAAAGTGGGTTCTGATCAGGTTCATGACACTGACAAACACCTACAGTACATGTGTGGTTTGTCATATTTCTGTTGCTAGGAAACCATAAGCATTGTTCTCAAAGACTGTAGAAAAAAAGGACGTAGTATTCGGTCACGTCTAAATAGAGGAAAGTGAAGCCAGGTGGGCGTGTCCCACCGTCGCCATCTTGCCGTGTCACATGTTGTCACTCCAAGAAAATACTAAAATGGGCAAAGCGCCACCTCAGGACATATGATTGATAGCTAACGTACTGTGGGCTAAACGCTAACCGAGCTAACTCAAAACTAACAAGAGCTAACAAAGATTAGCCTCCTAAGCTGCAGGATAAAGGTCAGACATGTTTGGACTTGCTGTTAGCAACATGGTGGGTTTTCAGCAGCTACTCTGCTACAAACTGAGCTTACCAAGAGCTAACAAGGAGCTAACTGTTAGCCACCGGTTGGCAGGCCGACATCTGGTCTGCCCCTGTCAATCAAAAGGACACGCCCCTAATTATGCGTAATTTCATGATTAAATAACATTAAACGGATGAGTATAAAAAAAATTCACCCCCCTAACTGGTTAACTTGACCTCTTAAACCTAAAATGATGTTTGATCTAGGGCTTTGACCTTTGCAAGAAATCCAATTCGAAGTTTGTCTTTTTTAAATAACGAAGTTTGAATATACTTAAACATTTATTAATAATCATGAAACCATTAAATTTGTATTGGCATCAACTCAGAGTCTTACATGTTGTGGCCACCAGAGGACAGTGTAGCTCTACCAACGTCAATGGTCTATGTGCATGAATGGTTTTTCAAAGTATTTGCGTGAGTTAAAATTGTTATTGATGAGCAAACAACACAATTCAGTGTCATAGTGAAGATGTAATGAGCAGAATATGCGTGAAAACTGATTGTAGGATTATATTATTTAGCTGACGAGGTCGGCTCTTCACGCCGCAGAAACTTGTAAGATGCTTTTTCTCATCATACTACTGTTATATTACTGCTCAGTGCTGGATGCTCTTACTCTCTGAACCAGAAGTTCTCTAGAAAGCGTCGTGCATTAACCCTGTTGAAAACGTTTACATGCTAACACGTTGATAAAAAGAAATACCAATAACAGGTTCAAATATAAATTTTAGTTCGAACCTCGTTTTATTTTTTAAAATGTTCAAATTATAATCGAATTACAAAGTTCAGAGTCACAGCCCTATTTGGAACTATGCTGTAGACATGTTTACTTCTGCTGTCAACATGTTTACTTCTGCTGTTAACATGTTTTTTCTGTATGTGTTTATTTCTGCTTTAAACATGTTTACTTCTGCTGTAAACGTGTTTAATTCTGCTGTTAACATGTTTACTTCTGCTTTAAACATGTTTATTTCTGCTGTAAATGTGTTTATTTCTGCTTTAAACATGTTTATTTCTGCTGTAAACATGTTTAATTCTGCTGTCCACATGTTTACTTCTGCTGTTAATGTTTATTTCTGCTTTTAACATGTTTACTTCTGCTTTAAACGTGTTTATTTTTCTGTAAACATGTTTACTTCTGCTGTTAACGTTTCTTTCTGCTTTTAACATGTTTATTTCTGCTGTTAACGTGTTTATTTCTGCTGTCGATATGTTTACTTCTGCTGCTAACGTTTATTTCTGCTTTTAACATGTTTATTTCTGCTGTAAATATGTTTATTTCTGCCTTTAACATGTTTATTTCTGCTGTAAATGTGTTTATTTCTGCTTTTAACATGTTTATTTCTGCTGTAAACGTGTTTAATTCTGCTGTCAACATGTTTACTTCTGCTGTTAACGTTTATTTCTGCTTTTAACATGTTTATTTCTGCTGTCAACATGTTTACTTCTGCTGTAAACATGTTTATTTCTGCTGTAAATGTGTTTATTTCTGCTTTTAACATGTTTATTTCTGCTGTAAACGTGTTTATTTCTGCTTTTAACATGTTTATTTCTGCTGTAAACGTGTTTATTTCTGCTGTAAACATGTTTACTTCTGCTGTTAACGTTTATTTCTGCTTTTAACATGTTTATTTCTGCTGTAAATGTGTTTAATTCTGCTGTAAACGTGTTTATTTCTTCTTTTAACATGTTTATTTCTGCTGTTAACGTGTTTATTTCTGCTGTAAACATGTTTATTTCTGCTGTTAACGTTTATTTCTGCTTTTAACATGTTTATTTCTGCTTTAAACGTGTTTATTTCTGCTGTAAACATGTTTACTTCTGCTGTTAATGTTTATTTCTGCTTTTAACATGTTTATTTCTGCTGTAAACGTGTTTATTTCTGCTGTAAACGTGTTTATTTCTGCTCCGTATACATCAGCCTGGAAGCTCTTGGATTTCAGACTGTTACATGTGGGTAGCTGTTTTCTCTCCCTGCTTCTGCAGACTGCAGCTGTTAAATCTTTCTGGCTAACCAACCGACCAGCCCAAAGCCACCTGTAAAATGCATGAATGCACGTATTTGAAGTGAAATACCACCATAGCTTGTTCCAAAGCCTGTTGCCCCTGTGATGCACTGCTGAGGCTTGACCTGCAGAGCTGCTCTCCTGTGTTGTGTCATGCATTTATGAGCTGTTTGTTTGGTTTTTCCTGTATAAAGGTCTGGACACTCCTTACTGCATGCACTGCAAACACCGCTCAGCTCGTGTTTGGGTGTTTTGGCCTCTGGGTGAACCAGAATCTGTCTGAGGGTGTTGTTTTCTTTGAATTGCGTGCAAACATAACATTCCAGTCCATCACAACACATTGCACTCTAGAGGACATTAATGTCCACGTTCTTGACAGAGACGATAGATGGTTTGAGAGAGGTGAAAGAAGTCTGTTTTTACAGAGAAACGTCCCTAAACAGAGGAGCTTTCCTCAGATATCATCTTCCCAGCACAAACAATGCAGCCTTGACTGTCCTCCCCGGGCGGTTTCACAGCCACTCACGTGTTGGACCTTATGATCAAAACAGTTTTAGTCTGTGACACATGAGACTTTAACACATGGGATTCCAGAGATAAACATTTAGAAGCCAAATCTTCCCACCAACTACAGCTCCCAGTCCTAAAACGTCGGAACGCTAGATGTAAAAGTCAAAACGGAAAATGGAAGACTTTGTACCATCTGGTGGTTCACAGTTCAGAGTCCTGCTGCTGAACTGGTCTGCCTGCAGTCCAGAGTCCAGCTGCTGAACTGGTCTGTCTGCAGTCCAGAGTCCTGCTGCTGAACTGGTCCGCCTGCAGTCCAGAGTCCTGCTTCTGAACTGGTCTGCCTGCAGCTCAGAGTCCAGCTGCTGAACTGGTCCACCTGCAGTCCAGAGTCCTGCTGCTGAACTGGTCCGCCTGCAGTCCAGAGTCCTGCTGCTGAACTGGTCCGTCTGCAGTCCAGAGTCCTGCTGCTGAACTGGTCCGTCTGCAGTCCAGAGTCCGGCTGCTGAACTGGTCCGTCTGCAGTCCAGAGTCCTGCTGCTGGACTGGTCCATCTGCAGTCCAGAGTCCTGCTGCTGAACTGGTCTGTCTGCAGTCCAGAGTCCTGCTGCTGAACTGGTCCGTCTGCAGTCCAGAGTCCTGCTGCTGAACTGGTCCGTCTGCAGTCCAGAGTCCTGCTGCTGAACTGGTCCGTCTGCAGTCCAGAGTCCTGCTGCTGAACTGGTCTGTCTGCAGTCCAGAGTCCTGCTACTGAACTGGTCCGCCTGCAGTCCAGAGTCCTGCTGCTGAACTGGTCCGCCTGCAGTCCAGAGTCCAGCTGCTGAACTGGTCCGTCTGCAGTCCAGAGTCCTGCTGCTGAACTGGTCCGCCTGCAGTCCAGAGTCCAGCTGCTGAACTGGTCTACCTGCAGTCCAGAGTCCAGCTGCTGAACTGGTCCGCCTGCAGTCCAGAGTCCTGCTGCTGAACTGGTCCACCTGCAGTCCAGAGTCCTGCTACTGAACTGGTCCGCCTGCAGTCCAGAGTCCTGCTGCTGAACTGGTCCGCCTGCAGTCCAGAGTCCTGCTGCTGAACTGGTCCGCCTGCAGTCCAGAGTCCTGCTGCTGAACTGGTCCGTCTGCAGTCCAGAGTCCTGCTGCTGAACTGGTCCGTCTGCAGTCCAGAGTCCTGCTGCTGAACTGGTCCGCCTGCAGTCCAGAGTCCTGCTGCTGAACTGGTCCGTCTGCAGTCCAGAGTCCAGCTGCTGAACTGGTCCGTCTGCAGTCCAGAGTCCTGCTGCTGAACTGGTCCGTCTGCAGTCCAGAGTCCGGCTGCTGAACTGGTCCGTCTGCAGTCCAGAGTCCTGCTGCTGAACTGGTCCGTCTGCAGTCCAGAGTCCTGCTGCTGAACTGGTCTGTCTGCAGTCCAGAGTCCAGCTGCTGAACTGGTCCGTCTGCAGTCCAGAGTCCTGCTGCTGAACTGGTCCGTCTGCAGTCCAGAGTCCGGCTGCTGAACTGGTCCGTCTGCAGTCCAGAGTCCTGCTGCTGGACTGGTCCGTCTGCAGTCCAGAGTCCAGCTGCTGAACTGGTCCGCCTGCAGTCCAGAGTCCTGCTGCTGAACTGGTCCGTCTGCAGTCCAGAGTCCAGCTGCTGAACTGGTCCGCCTGCAGTCCAAAGTCCAGCTGCTGAACTGGTCTGCCTGCACATCTTCTAAGTCCAGCTGCCTTTATTTCAGCTTTCAGGACCACCATGACCTCCTCACTGCCACCAGTCCTGGTTTGTGTCCTCAGTGTCTTTTAAATTAAGAACGAAAACTTTTCTAAGTTTCTCTTAATAACAGCTTTGTTCATATTTATTGTTTTAATGTGATGGGACTGTTCTTGTAAACTTGGTTCTTCTGTGTTCTTGTTTTCAGTGAGACTTCATCTATAATTCCTCATTAGCAGCTCAGACAAACACACACACACATTTGTACTTACATCTTTGTGAGGACATTCATCAACATAAAGCATTCCCTAGCCCCTTACTCAAACCATGAAAAATGCTAAAACCGCCTAAACCTGTGGTTCCGCAACTTTTTATGCAGGGCCCCCTTTTCATTGGCAATGTACAATGTCAAGCCCCCCATCCCACCACTGCTACCACATGCACCCAAACATTTACTAGACTTTATCCAAAGCAGACACTTTTCTCGTTTGAGATGTGGCTGGGAAAGGGCAAAAAAATTCACCCCGTCGCCCAGACTCTCAGGATTCCTCGTGTCAGAGTTGCATGTACCTCATGCACACAGATTGACCATTTTAAACTAAAAAAACCACAAAAGACATAGTTTTTGTTTGTTTTTAACTTCAGTGCACTTCAATGGACGTTCCAGCAGAGAATGTGTGAGTGTATTGTGTTAGCTGTGTGCACTGTGATTGGCTCATCGCGTTTGGGGGTGTGGTTTAGCCATCGGTCAATTGGAATTGGCCCCAAATCTTGACCCTCAAAAAGAGGTCTTTCTTAGTGAGGACCAGCCAAAATGTCCTCACTTTCAAAAAATGACCTCACTTTGTTAGTTAAACACGCACAGTGTTGTCTGTACAAGCACACACACACAGTCACACACCCACACACACACACAAACGTTTAAACCTCCTCAGCTGACACATTACAGAGCCGTCCTCTCCTCAGAAACATGCACCCACCAGATGCTACCAAAAGCTTTAGGGAAGAACCCACAGGTATGCGTGATGTGTGTGTGTGTGTGTGTGTGTGTGTGTGTGTGTTTGTGTGTGTGTGTGTGTGTGTGTGCATGTTTGTGTGTGTGTGCGCGCGCGCGCGTGTGTGTGTGTGCGTTCATATCAAACCCCACAATATGCTCCTTTTGTCTGCTGAGATTTATGACCAGAACTTTTGCTGCTTCCGCTTTTTAAACCCCCCGTGGGGCTGCTGGTGGATCAGAGGGAGGCAGGTGACTCAGCCATCACTGCTGCCAAACCGGGGGGTGAAGAAATCATCCCATAATCACTTTACACAAGTTTTTCACACGAACCCTCATCTGCTTCTCATATCAACACACTTGCACTCGCCAACACGGGGGTCCGGCCCACCAAGGTCAGGAGGACAAAGCGGAGTAATGAAATCAAACTGGCCGTTTGACAGTCGGCCGTTGATCTCTGGAAATCGCTGAAGGTTTTCATTATGGAGCATTATGATGGGGGGGGGGGGGGGGGGGGGGTGCAGAAGGGAGGATATTAAAGACTCAGCAGAGCTCTTTCAGCGTGAGTAATGGTCGGACAGGACGGGACCAAAGACAGCTTTACGGTTCCCTCCGGCTCTAAAGTGTTAAACGTGCAAGCCGATACGGCCGCGGTCGTAACAAACCGCCTTGTCTATCACGCTGGGACGTCGTCTGTCATAGATTCAGGTTTCCTGTAAGGATGTGTCGGCTGGGAGTCTCCTCTGTGCTGGAGACAAATGCTGTCCACATGCAGGACCATGTTCAGGATCACAAGACCAGTTTTTTTTTTACCGTTTAGTTGTTTGATTACTTTTCTTCGGTTTAAGAATCAAACTATTTGGTTTAGTTGGTGAAAAGACGACAGCATGTGACGTCCTCTGACGTCTCCAGACTGCACATGCAACTTTTGAGCCTGTGTTCACACCGGACACGAATAAAAGTATTTGCGCGAATGAATTACATGTTAAGTCAATGTACAGACGCGAATAGACGTGTGTTTGCTTGGGGCGGCGCGAATGACGTGAATTTGGGGTGTGACAAGCCCCCAAATGTTCGTCTTATTCTTAGCTTTTGTCATCTGGCAAATCAAAAGGGTTGCACCATCTCTGAATATTCTTTCTCTTTTAAGAACTCCTCTCATGATCTGCGCACCAGCATCAAAAGGATCTTCTAAAAGTGGGCAGGCCATTTTCCAAGAGCGCTAACTGGTCAGGGGGGGGGGGGGGTGCTTTTATACTCGGTGATCTCTGATCCAGAACTAAACCTGGTCCGGACCAGGTTTGGTGTTCAGCATCAGTTACCGGGGAGATAAAACCTGATCAGAAGTGAACCAGCGTCATAGGGCGAAAAACCCTGAAGGTACCTCGATAAGAGTCGTAGTACAGGCCCCTGATAGGCTACCACATCATGTGACACACAGCTAGAATCTGATAGGCTACCACCATCATGTGATACAGAAGCTAGAATCTGATAGGCTACCACCATCATGTGGCACAGAAGCTAGAATCTGATAGGCTACCACCATCATGTGATACAGAAGCTAGAATCTGATAGGCTACCACCATCATGTGATACAGAAGCTAGAATCTGATAGGCTACCACCATCATGTGATACAGAAGCTAGAATCTGATAGGCTACCACCATCATGTGATACAGAAGCTAGAATCTGATAGGCTACCACCATCATGTGATACAGAAGCTGGAATCTGATAGGCTACCACCATCATGTGATACAGAAGCTAGAATCTGATAGGCTACCACCATCATGTGATACAGAAGCTAGAATCTGATAGGCTACCACCATCATGTAATACAGAAGCTTGAATCTGATAGGCTACCACCTTCATGTGATACAGAAGCTAGAATCTGATAGGCTACCACCATCATGTGATACAGAAGCTAGAATCTGATAGGCTACCATCATCGTGTGATTCAGAAGCTAGAATCTGATAGGCTACCACCATCATGTGATATAGAAGCTAGAATCTGATAGGCTACCACCATCATGTGACACAGAAGCTAGAATCTGATAGGCTACCATCATCATGTGACACAGAAGCTAGAATCTGATAGGCTACCACCATCATGTGATACAGAAGCTAGAATCTGATAGGCTACCACCATCATGTGATACAGAAGCTAGAATCTGATAGGCTACCACCATCATGTGACACAGAAACTAGAATATGATAGGCTACAACCATCATGTGATACAGAAGCTAGAATCTGATAGGCTACAACCATCATGTGATACAGAAGCTAGAATCTGATAGGCTACCACCATCATGTGATACAGAAGCTAGAATCTGATAGGCTACCACCATCATGTGATATAGAAGCTAGAATCTGATAGGCTACCACCATCATGTGATATAGAAGCTAGAATCTGATAGGCTACCACCATCATGTGATACAGAAACTAGAATCTGATAGGCTACCACCATCATGTGATATAGAAGCTAGAATCTGATAGGCTACCACCATCATGTGATATAGAAGCTAGAATCTGATAGGCTACCACCATCATGTGATATAGAAGCTAGAATCTGATAGGCTACCACCATCATGTGACACAGAAGCTAGAATCTGATAGGCTACCACCATCATGTGATATAGAAGCCAGAATCTGATAGGCTACCACCATCATGTGATACAGAAGCTAGAATCTGATAGGCTACCACCATCATGTGTATACAGAAGCTAGAATCTGATAGGCTACCACCATCATGTGACACAGAAGCTAGAATCTGATAGGCTACCACCATCATGTGATACAGACGCTAGAATCTGATAGGCTACCACCATCATGTGATATAGAAGCTAGAATATGATAGGCTACCACCATCATGTGATACAGAAGCTAGAATCTGATAGGCTACCACCATCATGTGATACAGAAGCTAGAATCTGATAGGCTACCACCATCATGTGATATAGAAGCTAGAATCTGATAGGCTACCACCATCAGCTATCACCATCTACCACCATCTGCTGCAGAGTCCCTGAACATAGAACCACACGTGGACCCGACCCCAGCTGGAGGTCAGATGTTTGAAGTGGTGCTGTGACTTTCTGCTCGGCTGTGAAAAGGGCTTTATGAAACTCTCTGTATGCGGCGAGAAAGCATGTGACTGCAGAGGCAGGATCATCTCTCTCTCTATTTGTTCTATTGACCCTCAATCAAAGGTAATAAGGAAGGAAGCTGCAGCTCTGCAGGGATGGAAGAGACAGCCTGACTTCAGAGGTGCTTTTAAACTCCCACTCAAGGTATTATTCAGGGTTAAAGCCACTCTGGCCTCTGACAGTCCAGGCAAATTTCCACTCTCTCTCCCTTTCACCTTAATTTCCCTCTTATCCCCAACAGTGTTGTACAGATGAGTGGACGTCTTTATCTTTGATGCATGTGCTCTCTGGAATATTTCCCTCTGAACAGATGGATCCTCCAAAAAGCCTTTCCCTTCGTGGGGATGAAGCAGATTTGGCAGGAGTTTTGTGATGCACGAGAGCCTTTCTAAAACCTGCCCTTCCCCTGGAGTTGAACATCATAAATTTGACTATTGTCTTTATCACCATCAGAGTCATCACAGGATGTTATTAGAAGTTAAGCCAGCTCTCGGCAAAAATCTCCTGGCCAGCTGCTCCAGTGACTTATCAGGACGGGAGATTAAAGAGATGAGAGACGCAGGATGTCTTCTGTGTTTTTTCACTCAAAAAATGTGGAAGCCAGTCTTTGAATATGAGCCAATGTACGGATTATTCTGTAGCAGAAGTTCAGCTCCTTTCACCGTTCCACCGGTGATAAGACGAGAAAAGCTCGTCGTTTATGAGATCTGGTTTCTTTCTTTCTTTTTTCTCATCACTGTTAAAGACATGAGGGATGATCTGCCGACCAGATGACCAGAAAACAGGCTGCAAGTGCCTGATTTCAATAAAAAATGTGGATTTAACAAAAAATAATGCAACTGCAGTTTGAAAGAAGTAGTTCCAGGGTGATATTTACCATCGTGTAGTAACACGTCTGTAAAAAGTAGTTCCAGGGTGATGTTTACCATCGTGTAGTAACACGTCTGTAAAAAGTAGTTCCAGGGTGATGTTTACCATCGTGTAGTAACACGTCTGTAAAAAGTAATTCCAGGGTGATGTTTACCATCGTGTAGTAACACGTCTGTAAAAAGTAGTTCCAGGGTGATGTGTACCATCGTGTAGTAACACGTCTGTAAAAAGTAGTTCCAGGGGTGATGTTTACCATCGTGTAGTAACACGTCTGTAAAAAGTAATTCCAGGGTGATGTTTACCATCGTGTAGTAACACGTCTGTAAAAAGTAATTCCAGGGTGATGTTTACCATCGTGTAGTAACACGTCTGTAAAAAGTAGTTCCAGGGTGATGTGTACCATCGTGTAGTAACACGTCTGTAAAAAGTAGTTCCATGGTGATGTTTACGATCGTGTAATAACACGTCTGTTAAAAGTAGTTCCAGGGTGATGTTTACCAACGTGTAGTAACACGTTTGTAAAAAGATGTTCCAGGGTGATGTTTACCATCGTGTAGTAACACGTCTGTAAAAAGTAGTTCCAGAGTGATGTTTACCATCGTGTAGTAACACATCTGCAAAAAGTAGTTCCAGGGTGACGTTTACCATCGTGTAGTAACATGTCTGCAAAAAGTAGTTCCAGGGTGACGTTTACCATCGCGTAGTAACCTGTCTGCAAAAAGTAGTTCCAGGGTGACGTTTACCATCGTGTAGTAACACGTCTGTAAAAAGTAGTTCCAGGGTGGCGTTTACCATCGTGTTGTAACACGTCTGCAAAAAGTAGTTCCAGGGTGACGTTTACCATCGTGTAGTAACCTGTCTGCAAAAAGTAGTTCCAGGGTGACGTTTACCATCGTGTAGTAACACGTCTGTAAAAAGTAGTTCCAGGGTGACGTTTACCATCGTGTAGTAACACGTCTGTAAAAAGTAGTTCCAGGGTGACGTTTACCATCGTGTAGTAACACGTCTGTAAAAAGTAGTTCCAGGGTGATGTTTACCATCGTGTAGTAACACGTCTGTAAAAAGTAGTTCCAGGGTGATGTTTACCATCGTGTAGTAACACGTCTGTAAAAAGTAGTTCCAGGGTGACGTTTACCATCGTGTAGTAACACGTCTGTAAAAAGTAGTTCCAGAGTGAAATTTACCATCGTGTAGTAACACGTCTGCAAAAAGTAGTTCCAGGGTGATGTTTACTATCATGTAGTAACACGTCTGTAAAAAGTAGTTCCAGAGTGAAATTTACCATCGTGTAGTAACACGTCTGTAAAAAGTAGTTCCAGGGTGATGTTTACCATAGTGTAGTAACACGTCTGTAAAAAGTAGTTCCAGGGTGATGTTTACCATCGTGTAGTAACACGTCTGTAAAAAGTAGTTCCAGGGTGACGTTTACCATCGTGTAGTAACACGTCTGTAAAAAGTAGTTCCAGAGTGAAATTTACCATCGTGTAGTAACACGTCTGCAAAAAGTAGTTCCAGGGTGATGTTTACCATCGTGTAGTAACACATCTGTAAAAAGTAGTTCCAGAGTGAAATTTACCATCGTGTAGTAACGCGTCTGTAAAAAGTAGTTCCAGGGTGATCAAATCAAATCAAATCAAGCTTTATTTATAAAGCACTTTTCATACCATTAAAAAGCAACACAAAGTGCTTGACATAGTAAAAACAAAATGTGAATTCAAATAAAAACAAGCCTTCACACATCCAGATTCAACACAAAACACACACATGCACACACCCAACCCCCTCCCAATTCCACACCTAGCTACAAACCCCCAACTCCTCTCTTCTAAGTGAACAGGTATAAAAACAGTAACTGTAAAAAGTAGTCTGTAAAAAGTAGTTCCAGGGTGGAACACGATGTTTACCATCGTGTAGTAACACGTCTGTAAAAAGTAGTTCCAGGGTGACGTTTACCATCGTGTAGTAACACGTCTGTAAAAAGTAGTTCCAGAGTGAAATTTACCATCATGTAGTAACGCGTCTGTAAAAAGTAGTTCCAGGGTGATGTTTACCTTTGTGTATCATCTCCTCTTCTTTTAAAAACTGTCTGTAAACTTCTGGGAAGTGAGGAAACCAGTTTCTGGAATTTCAGTAGAGGAAAATTGTCCCGTTCTGATCTGATGCAGGATTCTTGCTGCCCAACATTCCTGGAGTTGGCCTATTTCTGCTCATCCTGAGGGCCCAAAGATCACCAGCATCCAGCCTTGTCCCCTGCACACAGAGATTCCTCCTGATTCTCTCCATCTTCTGATGATCTTCTACACTGTAGATGGAGAATCTTCAACATCTAAGGAACATTTTTCTAAACTTGTTCCACAACTTCTACAGCCAGTTTGTCTCAGATTGGTGAACCTCTGTCCATCTGTCCATCTGTGAGACTCTGAAATGCTCCTTTATACGCAGTCATGTTACTGACCTGTTTCCAAGTCTCCTGCTATTAATTTCCCACCTTTTGTTGCTTCTGTTCAATCTTTTTACAGACATGTTGCTGCGTCAGATTCACAGAGATTTTCCACCAAATGTTTCATCATCTGTGATGTTTATGTTCTATCTTTTGCAATTGTGGTTCTCATAATGGGGACAAAACAAACCCACAAAACAGAAAGCAAACGGTCTGATGCCGTTTCTTTCTGGTTTCTGTACTTGGTCAGGTGGAGCATGGAAGGAGCGCAAAATAAGTGATCATCCACCTTTAATTAGTTTCTTTTTTACTTCCACTGGTCTTCTATCAAGATGAAAAAACATTTATGGATGTTAAAGGAAAACAACGTTGCAAGGATTCAAACTACACTCAATTTATTCACTGAAAAGTGTTTTCGTGTATGTACAGAAAACAGCAGAAACATTTCTTAATGATACTGTTGTAAAAAGGAAAATTGCACCGAGCTTACATTAGTCATTTTCACCAGCGTAGTACCATGTTGTGGATAATAAAACAAAATGAAGGATGACCATAAAAACACAAAGAAACAATAATATATTTCTCATCTTTCCCAGGACTTAAAAACACCCTTTTAAACAACAGCTTTATGGGAAAATCCTTAAGTCACGAACATTAATTACACAACACCAATAATAAATGTGCATTATGGGACGTTATCAGATATTTGCATACGATGAGGGGAAACAAAACTCATTATTGCAGACACCCCTCCAGTTCATGATGGCGACACATGAAACATCATTTAAAACCCTCAAACAGCGGCTGCCATTTTCAACAACAACAACAACAAACAGGAAAATCAGCCCAGAAAAATAAACAAATACACAGATGAAAAGGATAAATAAGAAAAGGAGAGTAGAAAGTGAGCAGCGCCTCGCTGGTGACCCCGTGTTTGCACGGGAGACTCAGAGGAACGGTAGTGATTACACCATTGACTGAATCATCTCTGAGGTCAGGCCTCCCATCTCCCCCCTCCCTCCCACTCCTCCGCTCCTCACCCACGCAGCAGCCAGCCGGTTCACACGGCTGCTGAGACACAGACGTGTTGGAGAATCCACTCGCTGGCACTGTTTACACACACAAACACATGCCAACCTACACAAGCTGCAGAAAAAACAAGCTGCTGCATCCAACATAATCTCACCAACGCTCACTTGTGAGGACCGTTAACTTCCTAATCCGTGCTCTCACCAAACAGTGTCAAATACTAAGTAGTAGGAAACTGCGTCTTAATCCCGCCGGTCGTCACCCGAAACACGACTGATGAGGTTTAGAGGCTTGAGTTTATATGAATATGTAACATGAAAGCTGTGTAATTCTCTCTGAAATGCTTGACGACAGGTAAACAAGCTGTTTACATGGACTCAGGTGAGCAGGTTGCAGCAGGAAGCTCATTTCTGTCGCTCCAGACCAGAAGACTTGGCTTTACTGGGATAACTGGTCTGCAGAAAGCAGGTTTAACCGTCACACGTTGCACGTGCGTGGGAGATGATGTAGGAAAATAAAAGTAGACGAACATGAAAAACCTGATGCTGCGATGACATAAACACATTTATAGATGAAAATAAACTTACTGGAAAGAGAAATGTCCTATATTATCGGCCAATATTGGCATTAAAAATGTGATACAGGAAAATATCAGTACCATTTTTTGACCGATATTCTTTTTAACAAAGATTTTGTAACAGAGCGATGAGATCTCGGGAGATTTCGTTAGTTGGAATATCAGTTATCTAATAATCATAGATGTCTGAAACTATCGGCAGGTGGTTTTCCAGATAGGGGCTGGAAAAAAAAATCAATACACTGAAATATTGCGATATTTTCATATGCCGACATCAGATTGATATTAAATAACGTGGTTTCGATCTATTTTACTAACAAAATCTCGCGAGATTTCATCGTTCTGTTATGAAATATCGCGAAACTTTGTGAAATTTTGCTTAATTTCATCGTTCTGTTTTGGAAGAGGACGATGAAATCGTGTGAGATTTTGTAAGTAAAATAGATTGATACCACATTTTCAAATATTGATATTTTAGCATATGAAAATATCGTGATATTTCAGTGTATCAATATTTTATCAACCACCCCTAATTCCAAGTGCATATAGATGTGGTGGTGGTACATATGTATGGGTGGGAAAAATATCGATACACTGAAATATCGCAATATTTTCATATGCCGATATATTGATATTAAAAACATGGTTTTGATCTATTTTACTAGCAAAATCTCATGAGATTTCATCGTTCTGTTTTGTAGGAGGACGATGAAATCTTACGAGATTTTGTAAGTAAAATAGATTGATACTACATTTTTGAATATTGATATATCAGCATTTGAAAATATCGTAATATTTCAGTGTTTCGATATTTTTTCCCACCCCTTATTCCAGGTGCATATAGATGTGGTAGTGGTACATAGTTAGGGTGGGAAATAATATTGTTACACTGAAATATTGCTATATTTTCATATGCCGATATATCTATATTTATATGAATATTTAACGCAGTATTGATCTGTTTTACGAATGAAATCTTGCGAGATTTCATGGTTATGTTACAAAATCTCGTAGAATTTTGTAAAATCTCATGATTTTCTAAAAGAACGATGAAATTCTCATGAGATTTCAGTAAAAAAATAGATCAATACCATATTTTTAAATATAGATATATCGGCATATAAAAATATCATAATATTTCAGTGTATCGACATTATTTCCCATCCCTAGTATATAGCGGGAGATAATATCACTCCGCTGCTAAATACAGGAAGGAAAACTTTGTTGCTGGACGAATAGTAATATACTGCCATGTGCTTGACAGCACTGGCAGCATAATAATTAGGGCTGGGAAAAAATATCTATACACTGAAATATCGCGATATTTCCATATGCCGATATATCGATATTTTAAAATATTTTACGAATGAAATCTCGTGAGATTTAGTCGTTCAGTCAAGAAATCTTGCGGGTTTTTGTGAAATCTCGCGAGATTTTGTGATATAATGCTGAAATCTTGTGAGATTTCGTTGGTAAAATAGATCAATATCGCATTTTTGAATATTTATATGAAATCTGCATATGAAAATATTGTGATATTTCAGTGTATTGATATTTTTGCCCAGTCCTAATAATATAAAGTCATATTCTTGGCACAAATATGTTTATTAACATAAACTGATTAGTGACGATGCTTAATCTGAATGTGAAACTGATTTTAACACAACCCAACAACCACCTCCAGACTTTTCCCCACATGAAAGTCTTGTCTTTGTAGGATGCAAATACACGAACACGACCACAAACAGGCCGTAAACACACGTGCTCGCTCACTCTGAAAACACAGACCACTCATCACTGATTGAACTGTGAAAAGCTCTGCAGTGGTCTTTTATTAATGGATACAACGAGAGGGAAAACCAAAATCAGCTGGTTTGTAAGTGGCCTTGGACATGCGGGCCCACGCTGAGACCCCCTACGCCACAGCTGCCGCGGCTTCCCTGCAGCCGCCTGAATGAAACATTCATCTCAGACACCTAAAACGGGATCCGGTTACCAGCGAATCCTTCCAGGTGAAGGCCGGGCTGCAGAGATCGCTGCTTCCCTCCTCACGCAACAACAAACAGACACAAAGGGGGCGCGTTCATTTTTGATGAAGCACATTAATTTATAACCCGGACCCGACCCCGTTTATACTGCCGGTTCTTTTCTGGGGGAGCGAAGCGAAGCTGGAGAATAAAGACGATCTGAAGCTGTTTTCCTCCGCTGATGGAGCAGAATGGTGGGGGCGACGATGTGGGGAGGAAAGCTCAGATAAAGCAGCCAGCCGGGAGGAATTCTGGATTATCATAGTGAATACAAGAGGGGGGGGGGGGGGTGGGGGGGCACTGTGTTTGAAAACAAAAAGAGAATTCCCTGAAAAGAGGGGGGGGGGGGGGGCCCCCCCCCCCCAAAAATTCGTCTGACTTCCAAATTTCAAAAAAGTTTTAAGCTTTCGCCCACACTCACCCACACAAAAAATTCTTGTACGGTCTTTTTTGGGGGGGGAATTAAATAAAATATCTTCCCCTCCCCACTCCAACAAACATAGAATAGACTAAACCAACTAAAAAAAAAAAGGGATATAAAGATATGAGGGGGGAGAAAAAAAAATAAAAATTCTATGTTACAAAGCGAAAAACGGCAGGCTGAAGGTGAAAAGAAAAAAAAAGAAAGGGTTTATTTGAGAGGATAATGGGATGTAGATCCTGCCCCGCCCCCCCAAGCTAACCGAACCTACCCCCAAATAAACAAACCAAACTAAAATAAAAACCCAAACAAACTTCTCGGAAAACTTAATGGAAAGCCAAAAGCCCCAAAATCAAAGTACAGTTTGGTTTAGTTAGGACAAACAACACACACCCCCACCCACACACACACCCACACCACCAAAAAAAGAGGTGTCTTTTTCTGGCCCACCATTCACCCCATCCCCCCCCCCCCACTCCTATGGTCCACGCCAGTCACGTCTATACAGGTAGAGCGGTGAGGTATATAGGGGGGAGAGGGGGAGGAACCCACCAATCCCAAAAACCCAAAACCAACCCCCAAAACAACAAAACTAACTTACAAGGACCAGCCAAAATGTCCCTACAATTACAAATGTCCTCACAATGTTAGTGTTTAGTCCGTTTTTGGTCCATATAACAATATAAAGACACTCACACACACAGTCTTGTTCGAGATTTTCCTAAATAAAGTATAATTTAATGGGGAGGAGAGAAAAAAAAAAGGGTGAACAACAAAAACCCCAAAAACCATTTTCCAAACAAAAAACCCCCCCCCCCCCCCCCCCCCCCCACCCTCCCCCCCCCCCCCTCCCCCCCCCCCCCCCCCCCCAGCAGGTTTTCCACGTCTCAGTGCTTTGACACAAGTTAATGAGTCATTGTGCAGAGTTTGATTGGCGACTGGATCTATTTAATTTGAGTGAGGTGTGTTAGAGCAGCGAGACACGGAAAACAAAGGGGTTTTGCTTAGTAACAACCAATCAAAATGTCCCTACAATTACAAATGTCCTCGCAATGTTAGTGTTTTGTCAGTTTTTGGTCCACATAATGATATAAAGACACGCCGACACACACGCATGAAGAGTGAAATAAGTCCCTGGAGGATCCATGCCATCAGCCAGGTGGTAGGAAACATGCCTGGACTGTGTCCGGGTCTCCAGGTGACGTTGGTGGGGTCAGACTGCCGTCAGCAGCTGGTCCGGGTCCAGGTCTGGGTCTGGGTCAGCCGTCCGACCCGGAGCCTCCTGCTGCTCGTCAGATGGAGGGGGAACCAGCAGGGTTGACAATCTAAAGGCACTTTCACATAATTCTGAACAATAAAAATCTCTCAAATCATTTTTTCATTAAAAAAATTTCACATGATAAAAAATCTTTTTAAAAAATATGAATTCATAAGAAGCGAGCCGTAAAAACGTTGCCATGTTTGATAAAAAGCGGCTTGTTTCAGGAATAAAACAGCCGTCCTTTCTCTGAGCCCTGACGCCAGCTGAACTTGGCCAGCTGAGAAGGTGACGGGGGGACGTCCTGCCTGTAGGGGCCCTTGGACTGAGGCGGCAGGGCTGGAACGGGGACCGGGGTGTTGGAGGCGTGGGGGCTGTCTTTGGGGGCTTCCTGGGACATGGATGACATGACTTTGTTGGCCTCCTGCTCTCGCCGTCTTTGCTCCTGTCTCAGCAGCTCCTGGGTCTCCAGGAGGACGCGAGCGTTAAAGTTGGACGTTCCCAGGTAACCGTTGCGAGACCCTTGGCCCCCGGAGTAGTGGGGGTTTTCCTTGGGTGTCTGGAATCCCTCGGCCGGTGCATACGCTCTGTCCCAGGAGTCCACGGAAACTGTGCTGTGGTTCTTACGAGGTTGCCTAGAAACAAAGAGACAGGTGCAAAGATGATGACTCAGCAAGATAAACAGATGAAGGAAAAATTTACTGAAAGATACAAAGATTTCCCCTGAATGGGTTCCTCACGAGAAAATGCCGCCATTTCCACATACAAGAACATCGGAGGGATACAGAACGGGAATTATTTGATTTCATAATTAACCGTAACCTGTGATTAATTAGTCGTAAAGATCCCTGGATATCCTCACTTCCACCCCCCCAGGCTTCTGCTGGGACTACATCCTTTTCATCTTCATTAAACACCAGAGCAACTCATGGAGTTCCACAGGGTTCTGTTCTCGGACCAATACTCTTCACAGTATATATGCTTTTATGGGTAATATCAGACAACATGGCATAAATATTCATTGCTATGCAGATGACACTCAGATATACTTATCAGATATCAAATATACTCAGATATCAATGAACCCAGCCAGCATTTCCATGTGGGGCCCACATGGGTTAAATTTTGGCTGCATATGAGGGGCCCAAGTGGGTTTGTCCACGGTTTCCATGGTGGCCCCACCTGTGTTTTCCCATATAGCCTATGGGCATGAGCTTGAGCTGGGTAAATTTGCAGATCTCGTAGTTTAAGTCACATGGGCCCCATATGTGGAAACCCACATGGGAGTTGTGAAACTTGGGATTTAACTTATTTTCTGGTAGACAACGAGGAACAAGTCCACATGAGCAATAAGCTTATCTGTCATTACCAGAAAAAACATTCATTATTGTCGGCACAGAGGGAATAGAGACAACTTGTCGACCAAGCGGTGCAGTGTGTTTGTGTGGTTTTAGATCCTGACTGGAAGAACCACGTCTATAATTATGCAGAAGAGGGAATGATGCACAACGCCATCGACTGGTTCAGTTTGGCTGCGGACAGAAGCCACCCAATGAACTCTGCAACTGTTCATGTTCACTGTTATACTGGGTTAAACTCTTTATAAATTTAAAGTTTTAAAACTATACATTTCCACAGTCTCATTTAAAGTAGCTTCCAGAATATTGCTGCCTGAAGAGCAGGGGTTAAATATCCAGCCATGTAACGGGTCCATACACCTCAAAAATGGAGGTACAAGACAGGAATATTTCTGTACCTGTAGGTACTTTTTTTTTTTTTTTTTGTATAAATGTTCTCTCAAAAGTACAATATTGGTCTTTATGAGGCCAGATGTACCTTTATACTATGAAAAAGGATCCAAAGTAATATGAAGTACAAATTTGTACCATTTCAACCCTAAGGGACCCTGCAGCATTGAAAAATGTGTGTAGCTTGTACAATAACTATAAATAGCAGTACTTCTAAACAGTAGTATAATTATAGTTATTATATTATGATTTCATAATAATCATAGTAATAATTATATGTATAATTATATATGTGTTTGGCCTCATATTTCTATAATAATTATTCATTTATTATTAGTATCTTTGATTGTTGTCATAATCTCTATTTTATTGACTTTTATTCATCATCTTTAATTGGTTTAATTGTACTTTATTAACTCATACAGCTTGATAAGGTACAAAAATGGACCATGAAGGTACAGAAATGTCTTTCAGAAAGGAACCCCCCCAGCAACAAGCTTTTACGTACAAACTGGTACCGCTATTTTTTGAGTGTGTGCTGGACCCACGGCTGAAGCACAGGATCATGACCGGATCCGCTGTGGATCTGGGGCAGAGGTGCAGCTACAGCTTTAGGTCCGTCTGTGCTCCAGCTAACATCAGAATTTCCAATCAGAACGTGGATCAGCGGCGGATCCGTCCCGCTGTGGAAGTGGACCCTGTATGACTCCGCATGGCGGATCCGTCCCGCTGTGGAAGTGGACCCTGTCTGACTCCGCATGGCGGATCCGTCCCGCTGTGGAAGTGGACCCTGTCTGACTCCGCATGGCGGATCCGTCCCGCTGTGGAAGTGGACCCTGTATGACTCCGCACGGCGGATCCGTCCCGCTGTGGAAGTGGACCCTGTATGACTCCGCACGGCGGATCCGTCCCGCTGTGGAAGTGGACACTGTATGACTCCGCATGGCGGATCCGTCCCGCTGTGGAAGTGGACCCTGTATGACTCCGCACGGCGGATCCGTCCCGCTGTGCAAGTGGACCCTGTATGACTCCGCACGGCGGATCCGTCCCGCTGTGCAAGTGGACCCTGTATGACTCCGCACGGCGGATCCGTCCCGCTGTGGAAGTGGACCCTGTCTGACTCCGCACGGCGGATCTGGGGCCAATGCAACTACGCAGCTGCCGGCCATTTGCTATCTGAGGAGACACCTTTAATCCTAAATATGTTCTAAAGTAATGTGATTAATCATGATTAATCTTCTGACAGCTCCAGTTCTAATAGAAATAAATCAATCTGAAGATCTAGAATTGACACATTCTGGTGAAATGAATTCATGCGTAATAACCCTGACACTGATTATTCCTCTGACAGCATTCATACAGGACGTTCTAACGGTGACATCCCTGAAACAGACGCTGCGTTCAACAAAGAAGGATCGCTTTTATCATGCTGCCTGATTTCCCCGAGTCCAGCTCCATAAAACCCGAGACACGCAAGCAGAGAGAAACATGCCAGAAGCCCGACACGCCAACGGGACGATTCGTTCCGCATAGTAAACAAACACAAACACTTAAAACCTCCCACAGAAAAATGGCTTCTTTATCCATTCAGCTCCTCTTTCTGGGACGCATACGGGTGCACTTCCAGCTCAGACGGCGTAATGGCAGCCTCCTCTCTACCAGCCTGCAGGCCTCACGGTGACAGGAGGTTGACATGCACGCATAAAAGCCTGCACCGGGTCTGGGTCCGCTTCTCCATTATTAGGGTCCATTAACGGCTGGCGTGCGATGGAAGACCTGCGATGGCGGCTCTGAACGGAGGGTGCAAAGAGGAACCTCCTTCACACCTCCATGACCCGTTCAGAGCTTAAAAGGCTTTTTGAGCTCGCGGGACTCGACTGCAGAAGACGGCAGCTCCGGATGCTTTCAGGACAAAACTCCTGTGTTTGCGGTTGAACCGAGTCTCGTTCAGATGGAGAATGAGGAGACGGACGGAGTGGTCTGTTTGGTGTTTGGGACAGTTCTTTCATTTTTTTAAATTATCATTTCCAACTACAATTCAAAAGGAATATTTTATTTCACTAAATTATAATTTTGTAAATTCTTATTTATTATTAGTTCCTTGTTATTAGTCTTTCTTTAATTGGAGGGTATGAATCATTTTGAGGATGATTGTGTATTAAATGTGATCGCTTCAAGTTTAATTCCTCCCCACCAGTAGGTGGCGCACTCACACTTCCTTACTTAGTGAACATTAGCAACATTACAAAACCAGCTAACCGTTAATTAAGAAATGTTTAACTTGCATGTCCAGGAGGAAAGCAGCAATCTCCGAGGTTACGCTTCACGTTTCCGTCCACTTCAGTGTGAGACATGTAGGGCACGGAAGATGCTATTTCTACATGTAGCAGTCAAGCGAGCAACTCCTGAGCTACTGCTAATAGCACAGAATCATTCAGTGTAGACGTTGGCATGGTAACCTGATGTAAATATTTACATATTTTGGACCAGTCAAAATTGATTAGAAAATATTGATCTGCTATATACTTTTATTTCTTTCTTTTTTCTTTTTTTTTAAAGCAAAATTAATACATTTTTTCTGCACCCTTCTTCTGTGGATGGATTTTTTCTAAATTGTTTTGATGAAAAAGCTGTAACTATCACGTGTAAACTTGAAAAAATAATATATTCTATCAAAGGCTCAAATCAGAATGTATAGAATAGAATAGAAACAGCTTTTATTGTCCCACAACAGGGAAATATATCGGGTGTATCAGCTGCAAAGTAAATTGACAACTTAATTCTTGTAATATTACAAGAAAAAATATGACAATTAATACTACAATCTTGTTTTATATATACATATATATATATACACATACATATAAGCAAATTGCATAAACATGCACTTTTTATTTTAAATACAGCAAAGTCTGTTTGTGCATGCAATATACATTCAAACTTATTTACATTTTACCTCATAGTTTAGTCAATTGAATCTACTGTATTGTAGTCAAATATAATATTATATTTTCATTGACTAAAAGTAATAAAGATGACGAAATCATGACTAAAACTAAATGTTTTAGTCAAACGATTATAACAAAAACTAAATCAAAGCTTGTTGTCAAAATCAACACTGATTGTAAGTGGCTCTTATATCTAAGTTCAGTGTTACTTTAATCTCATCTTGACTGAAACTCACTTAAGCATCCTCGTTATATTTGATCATATTTGCATCTTAATCTCATGATTACTCTGAGTTATTCCAACCTTCAGGTCCAGATCGATGGATAAAAGGAAAGTTTTGTGCTTCAAAGGATCCTAAAGGAGAATAAGTGTTGAAGTTTATCTACATGCACCACAAACACGATTTCCTCCACCGCGTGTAAATGTGTGCATGAATGTGGAGCGTGCGTAAGTTGAGGGTAATTGGTGGAGGGGCAGATGCAGGGACAGACTTCAGCAAGAGCCCCACCACATGCTCCAGATCCTGGTTTTTCTGTCTGGGCGAGCCGCCACGCATTTACACCCCAGCTTGGCTTCCAGTAGAGCCAAAGCTGCTCATGAGGGAGCTGCTTGTTGCACGAGGCAGCGCTCCCTCCATGACCTTCCAGCCCTGAAGCAGATACAAAAGAAGAAATCCAGGTGGCAGGTCTTCTGCAGCCAGAGGGAGGAGATGGCAACGTTCCACATCTGTGAGGATTCGCTTATCACCTCCACTCCTGAACCAGAGTATGTCACAGACCAGATTAGGTACAGTTGTGTAGAAAAGCGTTTGCCTCCTTCCTGATTTCTTACTTTTTTGAATGTTTGTCACACTTAAATGTTTCAGATCATCAAACAAATTTAAATATTAAACAAAGATAACACAAGTAAACACAAAATGCAGTTTTTAAATGAAGATTTTAATTAGTAAGGGGGGAAAAAAAACCTTCCCTTAGCAGCAACAACTGCATCAAGCGTTTGTGATAACTGGCAGTGAGTCTTCTACAGCGCTGTGGAGGAATTTTGTTCCACTCATCTTTGCAGAATTGTTGTAATTCAGCCACATTGGAGGCTTTTCCAGCATGAACCGCCTTTTTTTAAGGTCATGCCACAGCATCTCAATGGGATTCAGGTGGGGGCTTTGACTAGGCCACTCCAAAGTCTTCATGTTGTTGTTCTTAAGCCATTCAGAGGTGGACTTGCTGGTGTGTTCTGGATCATTGTTCTGCTGCAGAACCCAAGTGCGCTTCAGCTTCAGGTCACCAACAGATGGCCGGATGTTCTCCTTCAGGATTTTTTGGTAGAAGCAGAATTCATGGTTCCATTTACCACAGCAAGTCTTCCAGGTCCTGAAGCAGCAAACAGCCCCAGACCATCACACTACCACCACCATATTTTACTGTTGCTATGATGTTCCTTTTCTGAAATGCCGTGTTACTTTTACGCCAGATGTAATGGGACCTCCACCTTCCAGAAAGTTCCACTTTTGTCTCGTCAGTCCACAGAGTATTTTCCCAAAAGTCTTGGGGATCATCAAGATGCTTTCTGGCTAAACTGAGACGAGCCTTTATGTTCTTTTTGCTCAGCAGTGGTTTTGGTCTTGGAACTCTGCCATGCAGCCATTTTTGCCCCCCCAGTCTCTTTCTGATGGGGGAGTCATGAACACTGACCTTCATTGAGGCAAGTGAGGCCTGCAGTTCTTGGATGTTGTTCTGGGGTCTTTTGTGACCTCTTGGATGAGTCGTCGCTGTGCTCTTGGGGTCATTTTGGTCGGCCGGCCCCTCCTGGGAAGGTTCACCACTGTTCCATGTTTTCACCATTTGTGGATAATGGTTCTCACTGTGGTTCTCTGGAGTCCCAAAGCTTTAGAAATGGCTTTGGAACCTTTTCCAGACTGATAGATCTCAATGACTTTGTTTCTCATTTGTTCCTGAATTTCTTTGGATGGCAGCATGATGTCTAGCTTTGGAGGATCTTTTGGTCTACTTCACTTTGTCAGGCAGGTCCTATTTAAGTGATTTCTTGATTGATTGATTGTTCCTTTTCTGAAATGCCATGTTACTTTTACGCCAGATGTAATGGGACCTACACCTTCCGAAAAGTTAAACTTTTGTCTCGTCAGTCCACAGAGTATTTTCCCAAAAGTCTTGGGGATCATCAAGATGCTTTCTGGCTAAACTGAGACGAGCCTTTATGTTCTTTTTGCTCAGCAGTGGTTTTGGTCTTGGAACTCTGCCATGCAGCCATTTTTGCCCAACCAGTTATTAGGTTTAGGGGGCAATCACGTTTCACACAGGGCCATGGGGGTTTGTTTTTTTTCCCCCTTACTGATTAAAAACTGCATTTTGTGTTTACTTGTGTTATCTTTGTCTAATTAAATTTGTTTGATGATCTGAAACATTTAAGTGTGACAACTAGCAAAAAAATGAGAAATCAGGAAGGGGGCAAACACACAACTGTAGTTTTACGCAGGGAGGGATGGAAAACTACATCACGCCAAAAAATGGGATAAATTTAGAATGACAGAAAATAACAAACAAAGCCAGGAAGTTGGCTCGCAGAGAAATTTGTGGTCGCTGTGTGTTTCTTTAAAACAGCTGGGACGAATCAGACTTTATGAGAATGAGGAGAAAGATTACACACATGCACAAACATGCAGAAATTATGAGAGAAAGCCGCATGAATCCAGCCGGCCGTGGAACAAGCCTTTCTAGATTGCATGTATAAACTGTGTAAAAATCTGGGCTAATATTTTCTTTATGGTGTGAAAGGAGGTTGTTCTGGTGGAGGAAGAGCGCGGCCTTATCTGAAGCACATCCACGAGCGCCAGCCTTTCTCCTGAAGGCTAATCAGCATCAGCGGCTTCTTCCTCCCTCTAAAACACTTGTTCCTCTCCTGGCCCTTCTCGCCCTCCGCTGCCTGTCATCGCTAATCCCGCCGCAACAACAAGCCTTCATTAGTGCTCCTGCAATCCTCACATCCCAGACGGAGAGCTAATCTGGCCGCCATCAGATAAACAGCCACCGCCGCTTCTCCTGGAGACCCTTAGAAATGAGGGGGGCGGGGGGGGGGGGGGGGATATCCCTGACTGAGAGAGCCGACTGCTCAGACTTCCTGTTTTAGAAGGGGGACACACTGTAAAAAAGAGTACCCGGGCAGTCTTTCATATGATTTTACATCGTGTAACTTCAGTATTTTGGATTGGTGATAAAATCTTATGTTTTTGTGTTAAATCAACTTAAAAAATAACTTTTTTAGTCCAAGATAAGCTTTTACTTTCACTCAAAGTGAATTTATTGAAGGTGCCATAACATCAAATTTCCCTTTTCTGGGGTTTGGGGGGGAAAATATAATCTGTTGTGCACTGATGAGGCCATGGGAATGTCCTGAGTGAGTATCAGGGTTCCTGTTTCTGGTCTGTCAGCTTTGTCTCTGTTTAGAAACAGTTGAATCAGACAGCAGCTTATCATTCTACGTAGTTTTAGCATGCTACGTAATTCATTTGCTCCAATCAAAGCACACTACCAAGCAATGCTTAATAGTGTGCCACTTTGGCTTGTTACTAGATACAATGTGTTGAATAAGTTATAGAGAAATTTTGTTTTGTCCTAAATCAAAATTTTAACTCAAGAAAAACTGAAAAAAATTAATGTAACAGAATTACAGTAATTTAAAGGAGTCATCACCCGGAAATCCAACTTTTTCAGATTAAAACGTGCGTACTGGAACAGGACCTCAGTTAAAACATGCCAGAAACTCTGGAGAGAGAAAGTAACTTCGTCTCTGAGTGCAGGCTCTCTCTTCTCACCAGAATCGGCCACCAGAGCGCGCCCTCCACAGTACGCCATTTGGTTTCATCTCTGTTAATGACGTGATCTACAGAGGCTGCGAGCTGCTAAGCTAGCCTCTTTAGCACCACCTGAAATCAGCTGATTACCTGCCGCGGAGTAGCATTTAATGACCAGGTTTGTCAGAGAGGAGGATGAAGACGACGAGGAGGAAAAAACAATCTGCCGTGCTGAGCTGCTTCATCAGTTTTCAGCGCTGTAACAGGAGGGACAGCTTTACCAGGGAGCAGTGGATTATATTTATCAGTGAGGATGTGCAGTCGGTAAGTGTTGCTGCTGTGTAACTTATTATCTTTTGTGTCAGAGACCAGTAAACGGTGGTTGATGAACGGACAAGCTGCTAATGTAGCTACAGAAGCTAACAGTGTTTGGTTAACTTCACGTCAGACGTCTGCTCCTTATATCCATCAGAGTCCAGCCCTTTTACTCCGGATCCTCTCCATCAGCCGCACCGTTACGTTTTTATCACGTTTTTCTCTGTTGGGACATCATTTCCTTCACTTGGTCTGTCCTGATATCCTGATTAAATGTTTTGCCTCGTGACACACAGGTCTAACTCGTACGTATTCTCGCGACAAACAAAAGTTGGGGATGAAAAGAGGTTAAAACGAGCTCATTAAATTTTCCTCCCACCCAACTAGAATTAAAAATTCATTTGAAGATAATTTGAGATGGATTGTGTATGTAGGCTGCACGGTGGCGTGGTGGTTAGCACCGCAGCCTCACAGTAAGAAGGTCACTAGTTCGAATCCCAGCTGGGGAGGGGGTTCAAACAATTCTAACAGCGGCCTTCCTGCATGGAGTTTGCATGTTCTCCCCGTGTATGAGTGGGTTCTCTCCGGGTACTCCGGCTTCCTCCCACCATCCAAAGACATGCATGTTAGGTTAATTGTTCGCTCTGAATTCCCCCTATGTATGAATGTGTGTGTGAATGATTGTCTGTCTGTCTGTGTTGGACCTGCGACAGACTGGTTACCTGTCCAGGTAACCCGCCTCTCGCCTGATAATAGCTGGGATAGGCTCCAGCAACCCCCGTGACCCTGAACTGGATAAGCAGTACAGAAAATGATGACTGTGTATGTAAAACACCTTTAATTAGTTTATCCTAAAATGAAAAATAATGATATAACAAAGTACAAAACAATGTTCACCATCTTTGTTATATATTGTTTTTTACTTTGTATCAAAGCAGTTTCTTTCTTTGTTTTAACATAACAAAAAAAGATTTCCAGTAAATTAAAATTTATGGTTGCAACCAAATCATAAATTTAGTTTGAGAAAAAAAATTGATTTGACAAGTTGCCGCAAAATTAAAATTTGATCTAAAGTAACAATTTTTACAGAGCAGGACGAAGCGTTTCCAGAGAGGAGGTGGAGGTTGTGGTTATTAGTAATGAGGATGTAGGAGTTTGGCTCTGTGACGAGGGACAGCACGAACACTCCCAAACGCCCGGGCCTGGCTGGAGGAATGCAAAACAAAGGTCATCCAGACCAGCGGGATGAACTTTCCAGAGAGATGTGACTTTCTAAGATGGGGGGAGGGGGGCCTCAGGCAACTGTCACATCACATGAGATGCCAGCGGATAACTCCTTTGAAGGGAATGCATAGATCATTGAGGCTTATGTAGACCACATTGATTATGTGTCCATGTGGACCACAAATCCACAGCCAGAGACAGAAACATGTTTTAATCGACCTGACGGCGACTGCTCAGAGGCAGCAGGAGGAAAAACACGGACAAGATGACTTCAAAAAACAAAGAAGGAAAGAAAATACCTTTTTACACTATTTAGCACATTAAGTGCTGAGTTTAAACCAAAAACTGTGAATAAAACGGACGAAGTTTCCGGTTACGTGTGAAGAGTGAAGCTAGGCGGGCATTTCCCATCGTCGCCATTTTGCCATCACTCCCGGAAAAATACTAAAATGGGCAAAGACAGGACCGCTCTGAGCCGCGGGGCAAATGATTGACAGCTAAGCTAATGCTAACCGAGCTAATCCAAAGTGAACAGGAACGGATGAAGATAGACGGTTTAAAGGGAAGACACGCTCAGACTTGCTGTTAACCAGCTAAAAACCACCATTTGCAACTCAGCTACAGAATGAGGCCGTTCTGGGAGCTAGCAGGGCGCTAACAATTAGCTTCCACGGCTAAAACCCTGCGGCCTGTCAATCAAAAGGACACGCCCCTAATTATGTGTAAAATATAAAAGAATTAACCCCCCTTACAGTTGACATGAAGATAAACTTGACCAATTAAAGGAACAGTACACCCACAGAATGATGGTCCTTCATCATCTCCTCATCCTCATGCTGAGCAAGACTCCGGAGCACTTTTTTAATATCTCAAATGCAGCTGGAGATCCTGGGGGGGGGGGTTACGTCCAAAATTTACTAGAACATGAAGCTGCCACAAAGTGCGTCCCTCGTTCACGACACTACGGAAGCCGCAGCGTTCAGCGCCGACTCTGCCAATAATTCAAGCGTAGAAGAAGAAATTCACTGTTTACATTGTGCTAAAAGAGAACAAGCTGCGGACAAACACAAGAGTTGGCTATTGATTTAAAACAAAGAAAGAAAAAGAGAACGCGCGATCTCGTCTGCCGCGGCTTCCGTAGTGTTGTGAACTTGCAGGGCGCGCTTCGCCGCAGCTACGTGTTCTACTGTTCAAGCTACAGATATGAATTGGAGTGGATGGAGCCAACGGTGGGTGCACTCTGCCCTCCGAGGAGATCTGAGAGAAAACCCGGAGCCTGTTAGCGATGACGGTCACATTGCTGGAAAGGAGAAAGAAATACCTTCGTTTTGATGTATAATTTGTGTATACAGCACAGGGGAAACTCTGGGCATGAATAAGGATTGATTGAGAAAATTTCTGAATAATTTTAAAGGGCAAACAGTGTGTGATGTCACACTGTCACAGTTGTGAATTTCAGAAATTTTTTATAAAACTAAAACTGTGATTGTATGGAAATCCTAAAAGATATGAAAATGCTCTCTCAGAAACTAAAAGTTTTTCATAACACGTCCAGTTTAGACGAGCGAAGTTTCTATGTCGAAGCGGCCTTGGTTTTTCGTGTCGTTTTTTTCCACCAGCAGCGGTTGCCTTAGAAATCTGCAGCGTGACACCAGAAAGCTTCAGCAGACTGGTTAAGATGCTTCACAGCGATAACCACATCTGCAGAGAGACACTCATCTATCCAAGGCCTTAAAACACACGTTTTATCTGCATCTCTGACAAATATGCAAAAAGATTCAATCAGAGGATTCAGAAATGAGGAGCAGTCCTTGAAACTTTGAATTCAAGCTGTTATTCATCCCTCAGGAAGTCAGCGTTTGGGGTCAGAACTGACTTAATGAAGTTGGATATCAGTCGAACATTCAAAGCTACCATATTAAATATTTTCATGCTGAATGCTGCAGATCTGAGTGTGCAGGGAGGCTTTGTGGTGTTTGCCTTTGGGGGGTTAAGACAGAGAAATGGCTAAACATGAGACAAAGATATTGATGCAGAGGCTGAGAAAGGGCAGAGAGGACGTGATCAGCGGCGGGAGGGTAGACGGAGGATGTCTCACCGTGGCAACGAGCTGTACTGCCTCTGCGTCTGCTGGAAACCATCTCTGTCCTCCTGGGTCTCCATGGACGCTGAATGCCGCCCGCTCTGCGTCTCCGTCCCGTTGCTCGCCTGTTACAAGAAGCAGACGCGGTATTTTAGTAGACGTCGGCTCGTTTGCAGACCCAGACGCCAACGGGGAATCCTTTTCCCTCAGCGTGGTGTCTGACTGTGTGAAGCCTCCCGTGGACTGAAGCGACCTCAGGGACCAGCTCGTTAGCAGGTGTGACTCCATGAAGACTCCTGAGTCAGCAGATAAAACGTCTCCTGAGAATTTTAACCCACGTATTAGAGTTTATTTCTATTTACTCACACCTGGACTCGCCTGTGAAGCCCTGCTGGTGTGATGGAGGCTGGATGTGGTTTAGCATCGTCTAACGTTGGAGAGGACGGCTTTTCTGGACGTAACACCAAACTTTAATACCTTACAACTCTGTTTATTTAGAGTAAAATATTCTAAAGTTTGAATGAATGAATGAAAAAGTTTTTTCGGTTTAAAAGAAAAAACTGATGTCTCAGTTGACCTTTGTAACTGAATGGGTGTAGGTTGAAGCAAAAGCTTATTATACACCCGCCCCTGTTACATTACGAAGTTAAACAAAAACACAGACTAAACAAAATCATCAAAAAACTGACTGTTTTGTAACAAAAACATTGGAGAAATTAAGTAAAATGAAGGAGTTTGTGGCAGATAATGCCTTATTTAGAGGCTGTGCAAGGTTGCTGCATCACTTTCATTATATTGGACATATGCTGATCTGGAGTGGATCTAAAAATCTCCTGAAGGAATTCAAGTTGCACCAAAACTGTCTGGGGGAGGAAATGAAGGTATTTCATGTTAGAAAATAGATCCAGATTGAAAAAAAGATGAACTTCCCCTTTAAATTTCACTCTTTACAACTGAAATAAAAAAACAGCACACAGCATTCCCAATTTCCGTAAACAGGGTTGGTACCGGATGCTGTGCATGCGTGCTGCCTTTGCTACTATCCGCGATGCTTCCCTGTGATTGGCCGTTACTACCGCAGCATATAGTTCCCCAGGGGAATGCTGCCTAGTCAGTCCTTTGATGTGAAATCGGCTTCTCATTTGTACTCGATCAGAATGTGCGGGTCACGAAACGCAATTGGAAAAAATCTCAAGTTAATTAGTTCACTTTCAACCACCAGATTACAGCAACTATGCTAAGCTAAGCTAAAGTCAGTGCTGCCAGATTCAAAGAGTGACTGGGTCGGCTAGAAAACGCTTCTGCCCACTTGTCCAACTCAGGTGACTGTGGGGGGAGGCTCAATTTCACCCAGAGGTGGCAAATACCTTTAACCGGGGACAAACAGCTCATCAGAGAGTGAAGTCTGTGGACCTCTGAGGTTTTAAAGGAGCAGTCCAACTGTATGACGTCAGCGAAAAGACGATACGCCACATCACTGTATTGTTGGATTATCTGGCCAAGAGGAAGGAGATAAAGTAAGAAGAGAAGTGGTCCCAGGCCTGAGCCCTGTGGAACACCACACTGCAGATCTGCCCGCTCAGACATCATATCATTGACTGACACACTGAAGCTCCTACCAGCTAAGTAGGAGGTAAACCACTCCAACATTGGACCTGTCATTCCCACCCAGTCCCGCAGCCGATTTATCATAATGGTCGACCGTATCAAAGGCTGATGATGGTCTAACAGGACCAGTACTGTACGTCTTCCTGAGTCTGCAGATAGCATGATGTCGCTAGACACTTTCAGCAGAGCTGTTTCAGTAGAGCAGTGTTTCTGAAACCCTGACTGAAACTTGTCGTAGATGTTATACATTTCAAGGAAGGATGTCAGTTGATTAGCTACCACTTTTTTCCAGAATTTTACTCAAAAATTAGGGCATACTATCAAGCAAACAGCCCCCCTCCCTTCTCCTTCCACTCCGCTCAACTCCCCCCCCTTCCCTAGCTGAGCTGATACACTGATGGGAGTTGAGCTAGGATATCTGACTGCATTCAACATGGGTGAATTCAGGTCTGGATTTTTGAACAAATGTATTTAAAAGAAAACTTCTGCAGCAACACTGAATGAGGCAACCACAACGTTGTCATTAACTGTAAGTTTATTTTCTAAACGCTGTCTTGTCTGATAAACATAGCTCACTGTCTGAAGTGCCCATGATGCTAACAGATACCTTTAGCGAAGTCTGACTGCAACCTAGTTTCTCTAGATAAGGTTATAGCCAAATAAGGTGTAGCGAATCAGAATGAAGTCAACTTGGTCTCCGGGTAAAGTTGCATATCATTACCACACCCAACCCTTTTAGTGAGGAGGGCGGTCTAGCGTGCCAAAACAATCCCCCGCTGTAAAAAGTGACTCTTTTCTTTGGAGAATTAGTATATGCAGCAATATCAGCTACATGAAATAGTTTTACTGATATGTCATCACTCGTTAAAAAAAAACCCTCGTTGCCGTAGATACAGTTCAGCAGAACAAGCGTGTTACACGCAACATGGTGGTGAGTCTGCATAAGCAAAGTTCATGGTCACAACTTTTCCCATATTTCATCATCATTTTGATAAAATAGGGATGTTCAATTTTAGCAATTTTATTGATATCGGATATACCAACACTGTCCAACTTTTACTTTATTTTCTAAATGCTGCCAGTTTGTTACCAGCCAGCGATAACCCTTTATTAATAACCAATATTATTACTGACAAAATTCTGCAAGATTTTGTTGTTCTGTTATGAAATCTCGCAAGATTTCAAAAAGACTTATCGATATTTCCCGGTTTCACATTTAAATGCCGATTTTAGCCAATAATATGGGACATCTCTAAAGTTAAACATCACTCAAGCGTTTGTGCATCATAGCAGCATCCTGGGGAAATTCCTGTTTTGAGTCACTGTTAGCTGAAGGATGAGATCTTCATTTTCACGCATTTCCACCAACGTGCGAGGTGAAATATTCAGATTAAAGCCCAGCAGGAATCCCATGCTGGCTTTGCTGGTGCAGAAACCTCTTCAGGTGCAGCTAATTCTTCATCACTCTCTCACACGCCTGCTCCTGTCAGGCACTTTGAAGTGCTTTAAATGATTCGCTCTGCTTGTTCGTTTTCTCTCACGGCAACATTTCTCTGGCTTCTCATCACCGCTTTCTGTAACCACAGTAACTGTTGGCTATTTTTACACCTGAGCTGCTCCACGGTTCATCAGGAGGAAGCTTTGAGCAGGGTTGATGTTTCCGAAGGTAGCGGGAGCCAGGAGCAGGTTCTCCAGTTAGAACCGGGATAAACTAACACTTTCAAACACTTTCTCTAGCACGGCCTGGTGCTTTAGTCAAGAGTGTAATTAGGTTATAAGGGATGTAATTAAGGGTAACTGCTGGCTGGCAGCATCCAGAGGTCATTTAGAGGGGTTTGATTTAAACTGCAGTTCTTTATGTTTAAATATGTATTTCCTATTTAATAATTAGAGAAGTCCGATACTACTGGGTGATATTAGCATTAAAATGTGATATCGGAAAGTATTGGCATCGGTTTTATTGTAATGATATCTTTACTAACAAAATCTCACAAGATCTTGTTCCATCAGCGTTGGTCCAGCATAAAAGTCCCTGATATCCTGGAAGAACTTCATTTCCCAGCATCCCTTTTAGAGTCATGTGACTACAGTGAAGCTGCTGATAATATGTCTGGTTTTAAGTTGTTGGTTAAGTTACCAAGTTGTCAGAAACATTAGAATTAGCCACATGTTGGCTAATACCTGCTAGTATCTGATATATGGTAGTATCTAACCTGATATCTGATATATGGCAGCCAGATGTCCAAAATGAACTCCTCTGGCTGAGTTAAGGATATTTTGGGATCTTTGCTCTCAGAGCAGAATATAATTGTATCTTAGAATATCAGAGATGCAACCTTACAGTTGTCTGCATAGATCGATATCGGTTGATATTGGAAATTAAGAGTAGGACAATATTGGTACATCAGATATTGGTTAAAAAAAGCCAATAATCGAACATCTGTACTTTTTATGCAATAAAACCGTAAATAGTTATTTCCAACACATCAGAGTCAAACCAATGGTCACACTTACTCACAATATGAGAGATACATCCATACAGTATCGGTATTGGTTGATATCAGATACTGGAAATTAAGAGTTGGACAATATTGGATATCAGTAAAAAAAAAAAACAAAAAAAAAAAAACAGTACCAAACATCCCTCATTATGGTCTATGTATGTTATGCTGCACTGAGAGTGGACTGAAAATGATTTTTTGCTCATTTCTGGTTGATATCAGAAATTAAGAGTTGGACAATATCGGTATATCAGATATTGGTAGAAAAGAAGATATCAAACCTACTTTTAACCCATGAATCATGACTTCAGTAAATGAAACTTGTCTTTTCTTTTGTGGGCTGTGATGAAAACTGCTCCTGATGTTTTAGAAAACACGTCTGTGAGCTCTGAAAACATCAAAGATAACGGAGCGTTGCAGCTTTATTCCACCCTGCCTGGCTCGCTGGCATCTGAAGCGCGGATCGGTGTTTGTTGTCTGATCATTTACGAGGCTGACATAGAAATATCATCTCCCTCAGCACCAGCACGCTGCTAACGAGCTGGCTGATGAGAGAACAAGACAAGCCAATTAAAGAGAAGTGAGCTGAGAAGGTGTTGTGAGCGGAGCGTCACTTCTCATCAGGCTCGGACAGTAACGTGGCAGCAGGTGCTGTGGGACGCTTCTCCACTTAAATCCTCCTCATTTTACAGGCCAGAACACTATTATAACAGGGTTCCCGCTCTTTTCTTGAAGTTATTTTCCAGGACATTTTCAGGACTTTTCCGGCTGCTACAGTACGAGTCAAGTTATCACAACATATACTAATACTAATAGATAGATACCGCCCCCAGCGTTAGGAGAGGTTTTCTATTCTAACTGTAGTTTATATTTTTTACAGTGATGAAGCAGAGACGAAGCAGAGATCAAGCTGCGACAAAGCAGCAATGAAGCCGAGACGAAGCCGTGACAAAGCAGAGACGAAACCGTGATAAAACCGTGACAAAGCCGAGACGAAGCCGAGATGAAGCCGAGACGAAACCGTGATGAAGTCGAGATGAAGCAGCGCCGAAATCAAGATGTAGCAGCAACAAAGCCGAGACTAAGCCGAGACGAAGCCGAGACGAAGCAGCAACGAAGCCAAGATGAAGCAGCAACGAAGCAGAGATGAAACCGTGATGAAGCCGAGACAAAGCAGAGACGAAGCAGCAACGAAGCCAAGATGAAGCAGCAACGAAGCAGAGATGAAACCGTGATGAAGCCGAGACAAAGCAGAGACGAAGCAGCGACGAAGCCATGACGAAACCGTGATGAAGCAGAGGCGAAGTCAAGATGTAGCAGCAACGAAGCCGAGACTAAGCAGAGGGAGGGAAAATCAATTTCCAGGACATCTCAAGCTTTTCCAGGACATTTTACTCTTTTTCTCATTTTCCATGTGTTTTCCATGACTGGAAAAATGTTCAATCATTTTCCAGGTTTTCCAGGTTTTCCATGATGCGTGGGAACCCTGTGTAATCTTTTCTTAAACTTGGAAATGCTGTGTTTTTGGGGCTGTTCGCCGAGCGGTAAAAGTCCATCACTGCACAGATTAATGGGATAAAGGTGCGTGGGTGGAATGAAAGGGTGTCAGCAAAAAATGTCTTCTTGGAAACATCTTGAAATGGCTGCTTTCCTCCTCACTTGGACAGCTGCAATAACAGCGCAATTACTTTTCACTCAGCGTCAATAGCGAGTCTTTTCTCCAGAGCTCCGAGTCCTAAAAGCATAATGGGATTCCACGTGAGTGAAGTGAATTAGACTCATATGTTTCGGGCTGTGTCAACATGTTCCTCTGGCTCCGAAAGAGCAGAGCCATATCAGATTAGCTGCAAGGGGAGAGAAGAAATTATTTTACTTAAGCCAAACGCAGCGGTGAGAAAATAATTAGTCACACGTTTGGGAAGTTCTTGATGTGATTGTGAGGGAGGAACCTGGAGGTGCCTGGATCTGAAGATTACTTTTTAAGATGCTGAGTGAAATGCATGAGAAATGGCCATGAGAGGAAAATCAGTCAGCGTAATGATATTATCCAAGGAAAGGGAATCGAATTATTCCATGTCAGACCTGGAACACGACCACGTATGAAATATGACATTTGTTCAAATCTAATCAAAGAGACGTCCATGTTTGTTTTTATCCAGTAATGTAAAAAAATGATGTCAGGACGGAAGATTTTTATTCGCCCTCGTTTCCCCGACGGTGTCGCAGACAACTGGAGACAGAAAAACTCCTCCACCTGTTTAAACATCAACTCCACCGGGACGTAATTATGAGAATTATTTGCAGCTATGGAGAAAAAAGCTCCCATGCAGGAGAAGCAGCTGGTGGGAGTTCAGCGCAGCCAAGGTGCACGACTTCCCGGTCAGCAAAGCTTCGGACTATCAAAGCTTTGCTTTCCGCGCGATGCTATCTTCGGACGCCGCCACCGAGGGAAGCGTTACGAGCCTGCAGCTGCACACAAACACACATGTGGAAGGCATTTACGCCGCTAATGGGCAGACAGCAGAAGAAGAAAGTGAGAGAAACACCACATCCTCACAAAAGCCCGGCTGGATCATGATTCTCTCTTAAAGTCGGCACGTCAACTCAATTCCACCGGTTTATTACACGCGAGGCCGGCCCGTTTGAGGCCGACCCGTTTGAGGCCGACCCGTTTGAGGCCGGCCCGTTTGAGGCCGGCGGGGTGTGCAGCTCCGGGCGGGAGGCGGTGTGGTCTGGCGTTTCCTCCTTTCTCACCCAAGAAAGCAGGAGTAGGAGGTCAGTTCGGACATCGCTGGCTTAGTTTCGCTGCTCATGGGTAGTACGGTTATAGGAAGGGATGGTGGGGGAGGAATGTGGAAGGGGGGGCTCCTTGGTTGTCCTGAGGTTATTGGGATAATGATGTAGGTACGCATATGGATATGAATGGGTGTGTAGTAATCTATGGATATGGAATAGCATATCTGTGCATGTATGTTCATAATTACATGTATGTGTGTATGTGTATGTATGTTTGGGTGAAGGTATATATGTATGTACTGTAAATGTATGTAAAATAAATGTATGTATATATGTGAGTATGTCTGTACAGTATATGTGTCTATATGTGTGTGTGTATACATATATATATATATATATATATATAGTTTATACTGTAGTTCATATTTTTATATATAGATATATGTATGTGCTGTAGATGTACTGTATATAGAATAGATGTATGTATATGTGTATGTATGTACAGTAAGGTGACATTGTCATGAAAGGGGACGCTATACAAATTAAGTTGAATTGAATTTATATATATATATATATCTGTGTGTGTAAGCACGCATGTGTATGTATGTGTGTATATTTACGCATGTATCATGTGCATGTATGCATGTTGTGAACAAGTGTCTGTACGTATATATGTAGTATAAGTGTATCTGTATGTGTGTACTCTCTCTCTTTCTCACAGTTGTATGAACAAGTGTATATATGGTATATATGAATGTGCTGTAGATGTATATAAAATAGATGTATGTATATATGTAAGTATGCATGTAAAGTTTATACATATATATATATACATATACATATGTATATCTGTGTGTATGTTTGTGTGTGTGTAGACACCTTTATTATGTATGTGAGTATTTGTGTATATACGTATGTATCTGTGTGTGTTGATGTGCACGTATGCATGTTATGTTGTGCAAATGTCTGTCTGTCTGTATGTATATATGTACAGTATGTATAAGTATATGTGTATGTATTTTTTCTTCTTTTCTCTCTCTCTCTTTCTCACTTATTTGTACATACAGTACACTTTCCTGAAAAATCCATATGACACGTGAAACATGCTGAGGATATTTGAGTGTAATGCTGAATGTGGGCGTACGGGTAGGATTAAATCAGATTTTTCCCTTTTTTAAGCCCTTTTCAGACATGTTGATCGTTTGTGAGTTCATGTCTGGAAAGAATAAAATAAATGAGATGAAATGAAATACGAGGGGATGACGGATCATTCTGCAACTCTGCAGCCTCTTATCTTATCTGGAAAGAGTTTGGGATCAAAATAAATCGAGCGCAGCCAGAATGCTGAGTGTGTAGGCGTGCATCTGCACACACATGCTGCCAAACAGGTGTGTGTTTTTAAAGGTGCAGCATCAATGGCAGAAAAATGTAATTTATAATTCACCACTCTGTTTTCATTGATGTGTAATCGCTTCACTAGAACAGCTGTTTTATCTTTGTTCTCTTAGAATGAGGAGTCACCCTCAAAATTATCCATACCCTCCAATTAAAGAAGGAAAAAAATTCGCTGTCAGTGAAAAAAGATGAAATTGACAAAAAGAATAATAAATAAAAATTCAATAAAAATCATGACATTGATTTTCAATTGTTTGAATGAAATATCAAAAACAAACACATGAAAAATCGAATGAGAAAACAAGCATGATGGGGCTCCAAAGCTGTAACGTCCAATCAGACGTCTGCACCTGTTGACAGGTATGTTGGTCCACTGATCACGGGAAAGGTGCTCTAATGTGTCTGGCAGTTTTTTTTTTTTTTAATTATTATTTCCAACCACAGTTTAAAAGAAATAACTTGTTTCACTAAATTATAATTTTGTAAATTTTTATTTATTATTAGTTTATTTAGTTTCTTGTTATTTGAATTATTATTGTTTTATTTGTTTTGTATTATTTAGTCTTTTCTTTAATTACAGTCATAGCAACACCTGAGACCACTGGATCCACTCACAGATGAAAACTTCTTTGTATCTGGGAGAATTTTGGCCACTGACGGCCACCGTACATTCACAACAGTACTTGGCATATGAAGTCATTGCTATACTCATCTTCACCACTAGATGACAGTAATTCTTACACACTGCACCTTTAAGGGATTAGTCAGTAAAATCATATTATATTAACTTTTAAAAATAAAATTCCCTTCGCTCTCACAACGAAGCTAAAAACATGCATGACTGTTTCCAAGTTCTGGAAAACAGAACAATCATATTGTCTAGATATTTGATTTATTGCAGATGTTGACGTCACATACATGTTCCACCTTCCTGCCGCCATACTGAGTATCACACTCAGAGCAGAATACACCGTAGTGGAGCTAACATGAGGCTGAGCTAAAGTAAGGTTGTGGATATTTCTTATTTTAATCCCCAAGAACTGAAACGATACAACTGAAAAATATCTTTTATTGGATGTTAGCAATACAAAAACCCTGCAAAAGTTTTCAAACCGCTACAGCAAAAGTAAAATCAATATTTTGTTCCCAGTTGAACAATTTCTTTAGCTAGGCTGTTATTTATTATTTGAGATGTCAGATATTATCGTCTGATATCAGCATTAACATTTAAGATTGGAAAATATCAGTTTTTTTTTTCATACTTCTATTTTTTACTGAAAAAAATCTAGCGAGTTCTCGTTGTTCCGTTAACCTCGTGATTTCGTTCCATCAGCATACGACCCAGAATGTAGAGAAGTAAGTAAAAATGCTGGCTGGCAGCATCCAGAGGTCATTCAAAGAAGTTTGATTTAAACTGCAGATATTTATGTTTAAATATGCAGCATTTCATATTTAATCATTATAAATGTCTGATACTATCGGCTGATAGCATTAAAATGTGATATTGGAAAATATCAGTGATGGTTTTATCGTACTGAGACTTGTTCCATCATCGTTGGTCCTGCATGTGTAAAAGTCGCTGTTATCCTGGAAGAACTTCATTTCCCAGCATTCCTTTCAGAGTCATGTGACTACGGTGCAGCTGCTGCTGCTACAGACTGTAGTATCTGTATATATGGTAGTATCTAATACCTGCTAGTATCTGATATCTGGCAGCCAGATGTCAAATATGAACTCTTCTGGCTGAGTTAAGGAGATTTTGGGATCTCAAAATATGAAAAATACACTTCCACAGCTCTCTGCATAGATTGGTATCGGTTGATATCGTAAATTAAGAGTTGGACAATATCGATATATCGTATATTGGTAAAAAAGCCAATGTGGAACATCTCTATTTATTATAAATCATGGTTGGATGACAGTTAACTGGCTCGAGCTGTGCTTTGACTGTACAAATGAAGCTGAACTGAACTTGCAGCCCAGCGTGCTCATCACCATTCCTTTGAGATATTTTTGTTTTTTGCTTTTATATGACACTGATTACTCAGAAGTATCTCATGCAAACAAAGTAGAAATCTACGGACACAATGCGCTGAAATCTCTTTCATCCACGGAGGATTCTCTGTGAAGTTGCCACACAGCTCCACCCAGCAGCCTTACGCAACACACTCCACGTATTGTTTACCCGGTAACAACCAGGGGGGTCACACAGAGCCATCGCACAGAGCTGTGTTGTCTTAACTCCGACGTTTAGCCTCCGGGGAGTCAAGTGACTGCGGCTAAAAGAGGCCTATTCTGCATGTGATCCCTCAGTCGTCCGTCCTGCACCCATCAGCATGAAAGCTCCACATTCAGGGAGAGCCGTGTTTGCAGAAACACAGTAAATACTTGTGGATGCACGTATCCTGGTAGCACAAGATAAAACGTGATACCCAAATGAAAAGAATTCACATAAATACGGACTTAAGCTGCTGTTGGTGTGTTTGATCCAAGGTAGCAGCATGGCGCTCTCACTGCGCTGTGTGGTCACGCTGGTGGGCGCTCCGGCCCAACAGCACAAATCGAATTTATTGCTGCAGAGAGAAAAAAAAAGGCAGCGCTTTTGGAAATATGCAGCGGTTTATGATGAACATCTGGAAATCCCCTCTGAGGGAGCGGCAGTGAAAACACGCCGGCTCTGGATGAGAGCTGGCTGGAGGGCTCCGCCGCCGACATCGTCTCCATTATTCCGTAAAAGCGGAGCGAAGGTTGGAGAACTGGGCCGGGAATGACAATTACAGCAGCTCCCGGCCGGCACACCTGAGCTCAGACTCCACTCAGATGAAGGTGTGACCACATCACGCTGCTCCCTGCTTACGGCCTTTCTCTAAAACCACTGATTCTTAAAGGGATAGTACACCCACAGAATGAGGGTCCTTCATCTTCTCCTCATCCTCATGGTGAGCAAGACTCTGGAGCACTTTTTAATATTTCAAATGCAGCTGGAGATCCCCTCAACTTTCATATAATGGAGTTCACCGGGGTCCGAGCCAAAAAGGTCCATAAAAGTCCACAAAAACGTGTCAGTATTCCTCCATACTGCTCGTCCAATGTAATCCAAGTGTCCTGAGTGGGTAGCGTCCAGAATTTACTCGAAATTACGCCATTTAGTATATTTTTAGAGCCTAAACAGTACTACATCTTACTTCTGTGAAACACGCATAAGCGCATTGACGAAACTACGGAAGCCTCGGCGTTCAGAACCTACTCTGCCGATAATACAAGCGTAGAAGAAGAAATTTGCAGTTTACATTGTGCTAAGAGCGACAGAGCTGCAGACAAACCGGGACAAACACAAGAGGAGTTGGATATTGATTTAAAACAAAGAAAAAAAGAGAAAGAGCGCGCAATCTCGTCTGCCGCGGCCTTCGTAGTTTCATGAACGCGCATCGGCGTGCTCGCAGGAGATGTGATGTCCTACTGTTAAGCCTCTAAAAATCTACTAAATGACGTTGTTTCGAGTAAATTCTGAACGCTACCCACTCAGGACACTTGGGATACATTGGACGAGCAGTATGGAGGAATGTTGACAAGTTTTTGTGGACTTTTATGGACCTTTTTGTTTCAGCGCTGCTGAACTCCAATATATGAAAGTTGGGGAAAAACTAAAACTTGTCGGATCTCCGGCAGCATTTGAGATATTAAAAAAGTGCTCTAGAGTCTTGCTCAGCATGAGGATGACGAGAAAATGAAGGACCGTTATTCTATGGGTGTACTATTCCTTTAACCATGGGGCCTCAACCCAAGCTCGGGCCTCCAGCACCACCTAGAGGGCTGCGAAGAAACTTTCCTTTTTCACATGTGGGCCGGGAGGACCGTATATTTACACTGTTATTTATGACTGAATGAGTTGCAATGTAGCCTCCCCCCACCTGGTGGCGCTAATTTGTCAGAGTTCAACAAACAAGCAGAAGAAGACACTCAGCTAGCTGCTAGCCTGTAGCTAACGTTTTGAAGAATTATTAAAACAAAATAATAAAGACAAAAATGGTCCCAAAACATCCCTTAAAGGCAAAAATCCACTCCATTTCATTAAATATGGATTAGTGAGTGGAGATAAAGCAGAGCTGAGAAGTCTGGATGGAGCACCAGCTAATGCTAACGCTAACGAAAGCCCTGATGCATCTGCAGCTTCATCTAGAAACAAACATCTAACACTCGTTGGAAAGAAATAATTTTTTAAAAATAGAGAAAATCAGCTGTTGATGCAGAAAATGTCTGTTTGGAAGTTCTTTAAAAAAAATTCTAGGAAAAGTTTAAATAAATGAATTTTTGAATGAAATTTTGTGCTTTAATTTAAAAAAATAAAAATCCAGGGTTTTACAGATTACTTGAATTGAGCTGTTTCATTTTCATTGTGATCTATTGCTGCACCATTTTATCTCTTTTTTAAATCAGTTTCCATCAGTTTTTTCTGTTGTTCCTCTTTTTGTAGTAAAATGTTGTAGATTTTGTGTTTATAGCCGAATTCTGATTTGTTCTTGTAGGAGTCCGATTTTATTCCATGAATTATACGTGTGATATAAATGTGTTTGTGATCATCTCATGTTATACTTATATATGATGTTATTCATGTTTATCAGCCACATTTTACAGGTTCAGTCTGTTAAAGGCAACTGGATTTGCTTCAGTTATTAAATAAATAAACCTAAAATAAGATCATTATAATACAGTGTTAAATATGCATGGACCCTGGACCGGTTTGGACTGAGAACCCCTCTAAACCTCACTGACATGTTTGTTTTACCATGCCAACCTCCACATTTCCATGGCAACCAGGAAAACTCTCTCAGCTGATCACTTTATGATTGAAAGCTCTGAAGCTGTTTGGTAATAGACCTTGAAATGATCTTTTGCTTCTTTTAAAGTAAAAAAAACCTGAAAAGTGAGAAGTCATAGAAGAGCCTGAACCGCATCGCTGAAATAAGCTCTGACCTCATCATCACCTCTACGTGTCGGAAAATGACAAACCCCGAATAAATGATGTACATCTCCATAACTACAAGGCTGTATGTGTAATCCTGGTCTCCACAGAAAGATGAGGCATGTGAGAGTACTACAGAAGTATCAGAATGTGTTACTGGGTCAGAGTATAAGATTAACATGGCTGTTATTAGTTAATTATTCCAGCATAAGTAAAGAAATCTGGAAAAAAAAAAAATTTAAAAAAAAAAAAAGAAATCATTGAAGGGAAAAAAACCAAAAAAAAAAAAAAGATTAAAGTTATCTTAGGAAATAAGTAAAGTAGTCCTAGGAACCAGTTAAATAATCCTAACGAGTATAATATTCCTACAAATGAGTGAAGAAATGCTTGAAATGAGTAAAGTCATCGAAGGAATAAGTAAAATGATCTTACAAATGAGAAAAATAATCCAAGGAATGAATAAAGTATTCCCAGGAATGAGTAAAATAGTCCTAGTAATAATTTAATAATCCTAGGAATGTGTAAAAGAAAATTCGTACGAATGAGTAAAATAATCCAAGGAATGAGCAAAGTTATCCTAGAATTGAGTACAGTAGTCCTAGGAATGAGTAAATAATCCTAGAAGTGAGTATAGTATTCCTACAAATGAGCGAAGTTATGCCTGAAATGAGTAAAGTGATTCAAGAAATGAGTATTCCCAGGAACAAGTGAAGTAATCCCAGGAATGAGTAAAATAATCCTAGGAATGATATTCCTAGAAAGACTAAAATAATCCAAGGAATGAATAAAGTGTTTCCAGGAATGAGTAAAAAAAAAGGAATGAGTAAAAATCCGAAGGAAGAAAAATCAAAAAAAAAACAAAAAAATAAAAAATCGAAAAGAACAAAGAAAAAAACGGGAAAAAAAAACAAAAGAAAAAAAAAAAAAAGAAAAGGGGGAATCCCACGAATGAGTAAAATAATACAAGGAATGAGCAAAGTTTTCCTGTATGAGTGAAGAAATCCTACAAATAAGTACAGTAATCCTAGGAATAAGTAAAGTAATCATAAGAATTAGTATAATAATCCTAGAATTGAGTACAGTAGTCCTAAGAATTAGTAAAGTAATCCTAGGAATGAGTAAAGTAATGTGTTGTGAGGAACTGTATTACAGTAGTAAGTAAAAAGTGAAGCTGAGCAGTTTTACGCTGATAAATATCTCAGGAAGCCTTCGGCCGATGATGATGATGATGGACGCCATGGAAACCAGCAGGACCTTCATGATTCATTTCCGATAGTGTCACAATAGAACACATTGGCAGAGTTTTTTAGAGCTGGAATGAAACTTTTGAGTATCAGAGTATTGTTTCGTCAATCATAAATACGTGTGTAAATCATAAATATGCGGAGAAGTAATCAGGCGAATCCAAACTACTGCAGTTTGTACAAGAAATACAGCATTTAAACGTGGAACTGAAGTCATGTATGGTGACAGCTGCTCCTGTTCTGGTTTGGAGGGCAGAAGGAGCGAAAGCTGAAGTAGCTGGATAACGTGCACGGTAACAGAAAAGCCCACTCCTGCGTACTTTCATGTGGTCGCCATTTAACTGCCTCTTCCCTTTCTGGAGAGATTCACTGAATGTTTTGATTTTAAGAAGAAGTGGAGGTCATTAAGGTTTCACTTTCATCATTGTGGAGGATACAAAGCAATGACACGGACTGAGGTTCACCGTAAGAAAAGACGAAATATCAGCTTCAGTCCAAAGTGTGTCTCTAACAGGTCTCGCCAGAACACGGCTGCAGGGTTACATTTTTCTTTGTGGGTCAAAACATTTTCTAAAAGTACTGAATAATTGTGGCGACTGCCTCCGGTAACATGAAAGAAAGCCACGTTTGGAAGCAATACACTCACTCTTTGAAAACTTGTACTGATATTTCAGTTTTATGACAGTCCACTTCAGCAGGTCCACCTTCTAAAACCAGGCTGGACCCCCGTTTCCCTCCAGAACCGCCTCCTTCCCTGGTGTCATAACGTAGATCCCACGAGGTGTTGAAAACATTCCTGAGATTTTGCTCCAAACTGACACAATGTTATCACACAGTTGCTGCCGATTCATGAGAATCTCAGGTTCCACCTCATCACGATGAGAATCTCCCGTTCCACCTCATCACGATGAGAATCTCCCGTTCAATTTCATCGTGATGAGAATCTCCCGTTCCACCTCATCTTAATGAGAATCTCCCATTCCACCTCATCGTAATGAGAATCTCCCGTTCCACCTCATCGTGATGAGAATCCCCCGTTCCACCTCATCGTAATGAGAATCTCCCGTTCCACCTCATCACGATAAAAATCTCAGTGTCATCTCATCGTGATGAGAATCTCCCGTTCCACCTCATAATGATGATGAGAATCTCCCGTTCCACCACATCGTGATGAGAATCTCCCGTTCCACCACATCGTGATGAGAATCTCCCGTTCCACCTCATCGTGATGAGAATCTCCCGTTCCACCTCATCGTGATGAGAATCTCTCGTTCCACCTCATCGTGATGAGAATCTCCCGTTCCACCTCATCGTGATGAGAATCTCCCGTTCCACCTCATCGTGATGAGAATCTCTCGTTCCACCTCATTGTGATGAGAATCTCCTGTTCCACCTCATCGTGATGAGAATCTCCCGTTCCACCACATCGTGATGAGAATCTCCCATTCCACCACATCGTGATGAGAATCTCCCGTTCAATCTCATCGTGATGAGAATCTCCCGTTCCACCTCATCATGATGAGAATCTCCCGTTCAATTTCATCGTGATGAGAATCTCCCGTTCCACCTCATTTTAATGAGAATCTCCCATTCCACCTCATCGTAATGAGAATCTCCCGTTCCACCTCATCGTAATGAGAATCTCCCGTTCCACCTCATCTTAATGAGAATCTCCCGTTCCACCTCATCGTGATGAGAATCCCCCGTTCCACCTCATCGTAATGAGAATCTCCCGTTCCACCTCATCACGATAAAAATCTCAGTGTCATCTCATCGTGATGAGAATCTCCCGTTCCACCTCATAATGATGATGAGAATCTCCCGTTCCACCACATCGTGATGAGAATCTCCCGTTCCACCACATCGTGATGAGAATCTCCCGTTCCACCTCATCGTGATGAGAATCTCCCGTTCCACCTCATCGTGATGAGAATCTCCCGTTCCACCTCATCGTGATGAGAATCTCTCGTTCCACCTCATCGTGATGAAAATCTCCCGTTCCACCTCATCGTGATGAGAATCTCCCGTTCCACCTCATTGTGATGAGAATCTCCCGTTCCACCACATCGTGATGAGAATCTCCCGTTCCACCACATCGTGATGAGAATCTCCCGTTCCACCTCATCTTATTTTTTGTGATGAGAATCTCCCGTTCCACCTCATTGTGATGAGAATCTCTCGTTCCACCTCATTGTGATGAGAATCTCCCGTTCCACCTCATCGTGATGAGAATCTCCCGTTCCACCTCATTGTGATGAGAATCTCCCGTTCCACCTCATCATGATGAGAATCTCAGTGTCACCTCATTGTGATGAGAATCTCCCGTTCCACCTCATCGTGATGAGAATCTCCCGTTCCACCTCATTGTGATGAGAATCTCCCGTTCCACCTCATCATGATGAGAATCTCCCGTTCCATCTCATTATGATGAGAATCTCTCGTTCCACCTCATTATGATGAGAATCTCTCGTTCCACCTCATCGTGATGAGAATCTCCTCGTTCCATCTCATCGTGATAGTCTCCCGTTCCACCTCATTGTGATGAGTCTCCCGTTCCACCTCATCGTGATGAGAATCTCCCGTTCCACCTCATCACGATGAGAATCTCCCGTTCCACCTCATCGTGATGAGAATCTCCCGTTCCACCTCATCGTGATGAGAATCTCCCGTTCCACCTCATCACGATGAGATCTCCCGTTCCACCTCTCGTGATGAGAATCTCCCGTTCCACCTCATCATGATGAGATCTCCCGTTCCACCTCATGGTGATGAAAATCTCCCGTTCCACCTCATCGTGATGAGAATCTCCCGTTCCACCTCATCACGATGAGAATCTCCCGTTCCACCTCATTGTGATGAGAATCTCCCGTTCCACCTCATGGTGATGAGAATCTCCCGTTCCACCTCATCATGATGAGAATCTCCCGTTCCACCTCATCGTGATGAGAATCTCCCGTTCCACCTCATCATGATGAGAATCTCCGGTTCCACCTCATCGTGATGAGAATCTCACGTCTCATCATCCACTTTAACAACATATAAAGTTGGTGGTGGGTTCGTCTCCGTATGAGAGGAACCGGTGAGATTCTTTCTTTCATGTGGTTGTAAATATATCGGTGTCATCTTCATCAGCAGCGTTATAACAAGATCAACATGGATTTGAATGATTGGTTCTGCATCTCGGTACTTGTGGAACAGCTGTGGTTTGCCCAACTGTGTCAACAGACAGAGGAAATTAGGAGCCCAGCGGCTGAAAGAGAAAGACTCAGACTGATTAGTGCTGAGCAAACACCCAACATCTCTCAGAGAATAAGAAGAGAGGCAGAGCGATTACGAAAACAGGGATCGAACAAAAACTGAAGCAACTTCAGAGCAAATAAAATCTGTCTTTGTTGGTGGTGGGAAGCTCTGCCTTCTGCTGCTTTACACAAACTCATTTAGACAGCAGGAAAATAAAAAAGCAGCAGACGCTGCCACACCGAACCAATTTAGCTGCCAAGCTGACACTGAGAGTTCTCCAGAAAAGTGGATGCCAGATATTTTAACTCTGACATCCTGACCTGTTATTTAGAAAATAGCTCTGCTTGGTGGAAAGTCAGTCAGCCTCGCTCTCACAAAGAAGAAAAGAAGAAATGAAGGATATGGTGGAGTGCAAAGGTTTGGGCACCCCTGGTTTAACTGCTGTTACTATCAATTCAGCAAGTAAAAGATGAAATGAGCTCGAGATGAAAAAGTCCTTTCTATGATGGAGTAATAGGGATACATGAAGAAATGTTCTTTTTTGAACAGACTTCAAGAGTAAAGGTGTAATATTACAAAAATAAAGTAATTTTAGGAGAATAAAGTAAAAAATTTCTGAGGATAACATAATTTTACGAGAATAAAGTCTTAAATTTCTGGGAATAAAGTAATTTTATGAGAATAAAGTGATTTATTGAGGATTTAGTCAGTCTCAGTGTCATCTCATCGTGATGAGAATCTCAGTGTCATCTCATCGTGATGAGAATCTCCCGTTCCACCTCATTGTGATGAGAATCTCCTGTTCCACCTCATCGTGATGAGAATCTCCTGTTCCACCTCATCGTGATGAGAATCTCCCGTTCCACCTCATCATGATGAGAATCTCCCGTTCCACCTCATCGTGATGAGAATCTCCCGTTCCACCTCATCATGATGAGAATCTCTCGTTCCACCTCATCGTGATGAGAATCTCAGTGTCATCTCATCGTGATGAGAATCTCTCGATCCACCTCATTGTGATGAGAATCTCCTGTTCCACCTCATCATGATGAGAATCTCCTTTTCCACCTCATTGTGATGAGAATCTCCTGTTCCCCTCATTGTGATGAGAATCTCCTGCTCCACCTCATCGTGATGAGAATCTCCCGTTCCACCTCATCGTGATGAGAATCTCCCGTTCCACCTCATCATGATGAGAATCTCAGTGTCATCTCATCGTGATGAGAATCTCCCGTTCCACCTCATTGTGATGAGAATCTCCTGTTCCACCTCATTGTGATGAGAATCTCCTGTTCCACCTCATCATGATGAGAATCTCCCATTCCACCTCATCGTGATGAGAATCTCCCGTTCCACCTCATCATCATGAGAATCTCCTGTTCCACCTCATTGTGATGAGAATCTCCCGTTCCACCTCATCATGATGAGAATCTCAGTGTCATCTCATCGTGATGAGAATCTCCCGTTCCACCTCATCACGATGAGAATCTCCCCGTTCCACCTCATCACGATGAGAATCTCCTGTTCACCTCATTGTGATGAGAATCTCCTTTTCCACCTCATTGTGATGAGAATCTCCTTTTCCACCTCATTGTGATGAGAATCTCCTTTTCCACCTCATCACGATGAGAATCTCCCGTTCCACCTCATCACGATGAGAATCTCCTGTTCACCTCATTGTGATGAGAATCTCCTTTTCCACCTCATTGTGATGAGAATCTCCCGTTCCACCTCATCGTGATGAGAATCTCCCGTTCCACCTCATCATGATGAGAATCTCAGTGTCATCTCATCGTGATGAGAATCTCCCGTTCCACCTCATTGTGATGAGAATCTCCTGTTCCACCTCATTGTGATGAGAATCTCCTGTTCCACCTCATCATGATGAGAATCTCCCATTCCACCTCATCGTGATGAGAATCTCCCGTTCCACCTCATCATCATGAGAATCTCCTGTTCCACCTCATTGTGATGAGAATCTCCCGTTCCACCTCATCATGATGAGAATCTCAGTGTCATCTCATCGTGATGAGAATCTCCCGTTCCACCTCATCCGAAGAATCTCCCGTTCCACCTCATCACGATGAGAATCTCCTGTTTCACCTCATTGTGATGAGAATCTCCTTTTCCACCTCATTGTGATGAGAATCTCCTTTTCCACCTCATCGTGATTAGAATCTCCTTTTCCACCTCATTGTGATGAGAATCTCCTTTTCCACCTCATTGTGATGAGGATAAAGTCTTAAATTTCTGGGAATAAAGTAATTTTATGAGAATAAAGTGATTTATTTAGGATTTAGTCAGTCCTGTGATGTGAAATCGGCTTCTCGTTTGTACTCGATCAGAATGTGGGGGTCACGAAGCGTAATTGGAAAGGTGAGTATGGGTAAAGTGGGACAGTTCAGCTTAATCTTTACGTGTTTACTTCTGTTACTAAAAACCACCATTGAGCTCATCATAGGACAGCATGAGATTAAAACAAAAAGGTTCTGTGTGGATTATGTGGATGTTTGGTTCATAATCAGAATTTACATTGAGGTTACATTTTCAGAAAGTGTCCCAGTTTACCCATACTCACCCTTTATCACTCACATATGCACAAATGAAGAAAAAAATGACTTAAATGAAGTTTTTTCGAGAAAATAACAGTAACATGCTTAAAAGTAGGGCTGGGAAACACTGAAATATCGCGATATTTTATGCAGATTTCATATAGATATTTAAAAATACAGAATCGATCTATTTTACTGACGAAATCTTGCGAGAATTCGTAAGATTATCATGAAATCGCGCGAGATTTTGTAGGTAAAATAGATCAATATCGTATTTTTAAATATCTATATGAAATCTGCATATGAAAATATCACGATATTTCAGTGTATCAATATTTTTCCCAGCCCTAAAAGCTCTTAAAAGTCCAGTTTTCATGATACGGCTCCTTTAATCTTCTGCTTTGTGGAGGTCGGGTCATCTTCTACCTGCTCACCAGTAACGGCAACTATGACCAGGGGCGCCCAAACTTTTGCATACCTCTGTAAAAGCATACGATGAATTGTTCTGCTGGTCAGGATCAAAGTTTTCCCAGGTTATTAGGAGAGATGAAATAAATGTATCACAGCTGAACTTTTAATGCACAGCAGAGAGGGACGTCACAACCGAGGAACAAAGGAATTAACCTGATTACATTTTTTCCAATTACAAAGAATAAATCCCGTTGTTCTTACAGATCAATCACGGCGGAGAAGATCGGCTTAAAGAAACTCCTCTCAAATTTTAATTTAGAAATTTTTAATTTAAAAATCCCTTTAATCAGGAAGTATGTAAATGAAGGCTCGCTGCTCTTTCTCAGAGCGACGCTTAAAAGTTTCCCTTATTCATCTCCTTTCTTCCTACTTCCAAGTGTGTCAGGACAGAAAAGACAGAGAGACGAGTGATGATGCGTCTCAGGTCGAAGGTTGAACATTCAGAGTGAAGCCGAACTTCGATAATCTGAGAGGAAAAAAGCGTCACTCTCCAGGAGATAACCGCAAAGTGATGGTCGGGGAACCGGCGATGTCGATGCTTCGCTCGGATCCAAACAGGCTTATTTCAATCATGACTCCTTTTCAGAGGGAACATTGTTATTACTGTTCGTCCCCGGATGCAGGAATTTATGACACTTCATAATTGGAGTCTGCAGATACATATTAGTGAATATGTTCACCAGGGAACGATTGAGGGAGAAAAATCCAATTTATCACCAGCGTTTTTCTCCACTTTGTGCTGCTAATGTGAAAACAATCCGGTAATATTCTTACGTACCATTTGTTTGAGCAAATGATCCGTGTAATGATTAATAAAAACATGTATATCATCAGCGGTGTGGACAAGTTTTCTTCTCAGTCGTGTTACAAAGAGATGAAAGATGGATGGAAATGATGCGAGGGTATCTGGTGACCACTGGGAGCACTGGGAGCACTGGTCCTGGCTCTGATGGGACACTCACCCAGGACTGGTCGAAGCTGTGTGTGTGCTGATGATCTTCGGGGTCGTCCTCATGCTGGGCCTGCTGGAACTCGTGCTTCAGCTGCTGTATCCGGTCGTGGTTACTGGGAGTCACGTGGCTGCAAGAACAAACAGAGAACAAGGAGGTGGTCAGATTTTTGCTATTAATTATTTTCATCATCACATTTTTAAATTATTATTGAGTCATTTGTGTTTATTTTATTTCATAATCTTCATTACTTTAATAAATAACTTATTATAATTATTATTATCTTATTTATACAAATTTTTTGTTTAAAATTTGACTTACTGATTATCATTTACATTTTTTTTTTTTTTTTTTTACTTTTTTCACTTATTCAGTTTTTTTTTACATTTGAAAATATGTTATTTTTAGATGGTCTGTTACAATTTTATTTAAAAAAATATTTAGTTATATTTTCCCCCCCAAAATTCTTGAATTGCTACTACCACATCACCATCATCATCATCATCATCATCATGTTATTGTCATGTTATGTCATGTAACATGATGTTGTTGTTGATGTTGTTATTTTTCTTATTTAGTTTTTTTGTACCATATCTTTTGGACTATACGTGGCACTTTTTTTTTTTTACATGGTTTGGCTGTCACTCATAATCTGGTGTGACTTGTATATATAAATATACATTTCTCTGAGAATGAAGATCTGAAAATGGCCTTGAATCGGCTAAACAAGCTGATTTTGGACATCTGGCCACATGATAACATCTGTAGCCCTGCATTAGTGACACGTGAACATGAATTTAGAATTTTTGTTTTTCCGCCCGTGTCACCAGACGGGACGTATGATTGACAGCTTGCTTACTGAAATTTTGCTTGTTGCACTCGCTGGCTTGTTTTGGTAACTATTCAGCCTCCAGGTTAATTCATTATGTCGCTGAATTACTGTCTCAGGTCTGTTAGGACAGAGGAGTAGGGGTGTCTTAGTCCTGTTAGGACAGAGGGGTAGGGGTGTCTTAGTCCTGTTAGGACAGAGGGGTAGGGGTGTCTCAGTCCTGTTAGGACAGAGGGGTAGGGGTGTCTCAGTCCAGTTAGGACAGAAGGGTAGGGGTGTCTCAGTCCAGTTAGGACAGAGGGGTAGGGGGTGTCTCAGTCCTGTTAGGACAGAGGGGTAGGGGTGTCTTAGTCCTGTTAGGACAGAGGGGTAGGGGTGTCTTAGTCCTGTTAGGACAGAGGGATAGGGGTGTCTTAGTCCTGTTAGGACAGAGAGGTAGGGGTGTCTTAGTCCTGTTAGGACAGAGGGGTAGGGGTGTCTTAGTCCTGTTAGGACAGAGGGGTAGGGGTGTCTTAGTCCTGTTAGGACAGAGGGGTAGGGGTGTCTTAGTCCTGTTAGGACAGAGAGGTAGGGGTGTCTTAGTCCTGTTAGGACAGAGAGGTAGGGGTGTCTTAGTCCTGTTAGGACAGAGGGGCAGGGGTGTCTCAGTGCTGTTAGGACAGAGAGGTAGGGGTGTCCCAGTCCTGTTAGGACAGAGGGGTAGGGGTGTCTTAGTCCTGTTAGGACAGAGAGGTAGGGGTGTCTTAGTCCTGTTAGGACAGAGAGGTAGGGGTGTCTCAGTCCTGTTAGGACGGAGGGGTAGGGGTGTCTTAGTCCTGTTAGGACAGAGGGGTAGGGGTGTCTCAGTCCTGTTAGGACAGAGGGGTAGGGGTGTCTCAGTCTTGTTAGGACAGAGGGGTAGGGGTGTCTCAGTCCTGTTAGGACAGAGGGGTAGGGGTGTCTTAGTCCTGTTAGGACAGAGGGGTAGGGGTGTCTTAGTCCTGTTAGGACAGAGGGGTAGGGGTGTCTCAGTCCTGTTAGGACAGAGGGGTAGGGGTGTCTTAGTCCTGTTAGGACAGAGGGGTAGGGGTGCCTTAGTCCTGGACGACTTTCAGCCTTACCCCTTGTTGCTCTGTTTAAAGGGACACGGGGTAAAAAAGAGAAATGGGATTGGGCCTAAATGTTTGCTGTTCGTTAGGGATTTGCTTCCTCTTCGTGATGCATTTTTTGATTGACAGTCCGGTATACGGTCATTCGGACGGCCTTTCTTCCCCATGACGTCATCTAGAAGCAACACCTGGACCGTTCATCTAACAAAGCTCTTTTTACAGGTGATTTTATGAATTGAAATGATTCCCTTGACCATACAGACACCCCCCTAAATCATGTGCAGCATCCTTTGATCTGACAGACGTGATCCCTTCGTGAATATCCGACTGACATCTCTGCATACTTTTTCATTCCCCTCTTCTTCCTTCAAACGTCGAAGCACATCCCCCTCGTGCACCACTGTGAGTGATGCATGTCTGTTTTAGAATGCAGAAGAATGTTGGCCTTTTATGGTACATAGTCATTAAACACTGTGGAAAAGCCTCATTTACATCTACTTCATTAAAGGCCTTTGAGGCGCCTGTCAATAGGAATCAATAGCGCTCCCTCAGCTTAATCAGGCTCCCCTTTTATCAGCAGCTACAGAGGCAGCGCATGACAAAACGCATAATTATGATGAGACAACCGGCTTGATAATAAGCCTGCATTTATGCATACCACGGGGAGGAAAGTGGCCAAAGGTTAGGAATCTGTGGTGGAAGGGGATGGGAGGGAAAACCAAGGGTGAGGAAAGGAGATAAAAGTCGGGAGGGGTGTTCACGGGGATGGTAAAAAAAAAAAAAAAAGGGAAAGGTTAATCAAGAGCATGTGAGAGAAGCCAAAGAAACAAAGTCAGCCAGGACGAAGTAACTGTAATAGGCAGTAAGATGGAGAGCAGAGAAGCACGGACGCATGAAATGAGGAACAAGTGGAGACAAAGACGAAAAAAAAAAAAAAGGTCTGAAAAATGGACCCTTGATACGAGGACCTGCCGCCGTCCTCCCGAGCAGCTCTCACAGGTGGCACGCCAGCGTGGAAGTGATTGCTTATTTGGGCCCAGAGGATTCGCAGCACAATTATGGCGATAATTGCAGATTAGAATGAGCGCATCCCTCTGATGATAATGGGCACGAGGACACGCTGCCAATCAAGCTTCATTAAAAGCACAATAAATAGCAGCTCGTAAAGGATGCATGAATCTAGCTGCACGTCCCTGAGCAGCGCTCGCCGAGACACAGTTATCCTGTTATTCCTACTGCCTGATCAAAATCAATTGTATTAGTTATACTCCATTTGATTCCTATAGCTTTATATGTGTGGGAGCGCAGGGGACGTACATTAGGCCTTTTATGTGGACGTGGGCAATTAAGTGGCTCGCTGGGGTGTGAGGTAGCTTATGCTTTTATGGTGTGGGGTGATGGGGAAGTCCTTTTATTACTGCTTATTGCAAAATCAATGTTCCTTCTCTGTTTACTTGTGCTTGCTTAAACAGCAGATATTAAAGAAATTTAATTACTTAATTGTGGTCAGAGAGCCATAAAAATCTTTTTACCAACAGTTTGGGATGTTTTTTGTTGGGATCGACCAATATAGATTTTTTTAGGCCCAATACTGATACCAATATTTTCTCATCAACCTCAGTCGATACAACCTGCAGATATTTGGGGCCAATACTTTTGAATCCCAAATTACTATAATGAAGGATACAATGCAAAGTAATTTTATAATTTTAATAAAAAAAAGAACAAAGAACTTCAAATTAATATATTAAAAAAACTGTGCACTTTTAAACAAATATTAAATTGAAATATAAACATTAAACTTGTTTTATATATATATATATATATATGTTTATATATGGTCTTTCAGTGTTAATGCTTTATTTGTGACTAGTTAAAAAGAATCAGAGTCCCTCTGACTAATGAACCTTCTGCGATTAATTGTGATTAAAAATATTAATCACTTGACAGCCCGAACATGAAAAACATGAAAACCAAAGTAGTTCCAAATGCCAAATCTGAATGTATTTAAACACAGATCCAATTAGTTTCCAACTAAGAGCTCATAGTCAGAACACACGTCTTCAAAATAAATGAAAATTAATTAAAACCCTGAATTCTTAGATATTTGACGCACAGAGCTCATGGCTCAAAACACACCTGTACTGTTCGGTCTGATACCAATGCGTGCACTGTTGCACCGCTACACATACACATACATATACGTATGTACAGGTACTACCCAAAAAATTTGTATACCTGGAAAAAGTTCTTGTATTTCTGTAATCCAACTTAAAAGGTGCAATTTACATATTGTATTGATAAATAATATGCAAATCAATATATTTCAAGCTTTTATTTGTTTGGATGTTTCTGATTAGAAGTTGCAGCTTAAGAAAACTCAAATTCAAAAACTCAAAAAATTTGAATATTGCATGAAATCAATTTAAAAAGGACTTTAAAAGCAAAAATATCAGACCTCCTAAAGTAAAATCTTGCATGTAGTACTTGGTTTGGGCCCTTTTGCATGAATGACTCCTTAACCCGGCGTAAAGTTCTCCAAAATGTCCTGGTAGACGGCTGCATTGATGCTGGACTTGATGAAGCTCACAGGTCCTGATGAAGTCCTCCACACGTTTGAAAGGCCCTTTCCTGACCATCTTCTCCAGGCTGCTGTCAGCCCTCCGGCTTCTACACCGTTTTCTTCCACTTAACTGTCCATTAATGTGCTTTGAGACACTCTGAGAACATCCAGCTTATTTTCTATCACTTTTTGTGTCTTTCCACCTTGTGCAGGGAGTCAATGATGGTTTTCTGCACAACTGTCAGATCAGCATCTTCCCCATGATTGTGAATTCTTCTAAACCAAGACAGACTTTTTAAAGGCTCAGGGTACTTATGGAGGTGTTTGGATACTTACCTGATTAGAATGTGACAGCCTACAATACTGGAGATTTTCACAATATTCTCATTTTTTGAGTTTTAGAATTTGAGGTTTTCTTAAGCTGCAACTTCTAATCAGCAACATCCAAACAAATAAAAGCTTGAAATATATTGATTTGCATATTATTTGGACTTTTTCTGGATATTCAAATGTTTTGGGTAGTACCTGTATATATTTAGGGTTGCAGCAATACATGTATTGGTATCGAACCGAACTATATATATATATATATCAGAAAAAAACTCAAATACTGTCCGGCCGATATATCAGTCCTTAGTTTTTATCGACAAAAGTGTGTTTTTCTATGCTTATGGGTACTCAGGTTGAGATTTCTGCGAGATATTTTGCAAAAACTGTGTCTGTCTATGATACAACACAACATGTGCACATGTAGCAGGCGGCCTGAATATTTCTTCATCTTTCTCCAACTTATTCCTGCTTTTTTTTGTAATTTGGCACATGCAGCCGTTCCTGCTTGATAAGACTGCTGGGTGGGAAAATACCAGAGATGTGTGAAGTCCAAAACATACAATTAGCTTAAGCCTCGCGGCTGGACAAAGAGGAGACCAGGCCCTCCCCAAACAAAAACAGCCTCGTAAATTTTCCTGTTTGACCCTCCGGAGGGTCAGTGCTTCCATCTGCATCTCTAACATGAGCCGTTGCAGGCTGCAGGAACCAGCTGGGAATCCATAAACAACCGCTGTATAACCCCCCATGCTACGTCATCAGACCTGCTGCCCTTCTCTCACCCGCCAGAACATCAATCTGTGAGATGACGTGGACTCTGATGTGCGGCGGATGAAGGCCTGGAGTGTGGAACGGGAAAAGACGAGGAAAACAAGTTCATTAATCAGCGTGGAATTCCAATATATCGTGTTCAAAGCAGCAGAAATGGAAATTTTATCAAGTAGGGGCTCAGATTGAGGGTGGGATTCACCGAGGGGGGAATTTGTCATGGCAGTTCAAAGGAAGTCTGTTCAGTATCGACGTTATCTGCAGGGGCTTCTCCTCTCAGACCCCCATCGGTGGTCGTGATTCTTAGAAAGCGAACGTGGAGGCTAAATAAGCTCCTTCATCGTTGCGTCAGCCTGCACCGCTCTGCGGGAAGATGGATCCGTCGCCTCCGCTGATAACTTCAGCACCTCATCTGGTAATTAATCAGTGGGATTGTTAGCAGTGCATCAGGTCTAACTGCTTATAAATTCACCTCTGAAAGCATCGGTGTGTGTAATGAGCCCGAGGAAGAAGCGCTGAAAGAGGAGACGGACAGAAACCTGGCAGCTCACGGGCGTGAGAAAATGTGTCACTCCTGCACGGCGCTGAGGAAGCAGAAACCAGCATACGCTAGCTATAAGCTGCGTGTGCATGCGGGAGGTCAGCGGGGGTCGGGGGTGCAGACTGGATGTCTGCATCGCCATCGTAGGGGTGTGCGGCTTAAAGTGGAAAATAGGATGCAGCCGAAAATGTAATTAAAAAGCATGGGGGGAGGAAGGGGGTGCGGTATCTATATGACACAGCGTTTTCACAGTTAGCATCTTTATCCTGCTCATTGTAATGAGATTTAGTCTGAATTCAGCAGAGCTGCTGGGAGGAAATGTCAGCAGATGCTCGGGTAACCGTGCCCCCCCCCACATTCACGCAAACACACAAACATCCTGCATTTTTATGGATTTAAGGACATTTACATGCAGTCGAGCCTGGAAGCTAACGAGGTGATGTAGGGAAGGTTTCCCGTCCACGAGGTTTACAATCCAGCCACTGACTGTGTAAATCCATGATGACATCATTATTTATCCCATCTTCATCATAAAAACATCATCATCACTACTATGTTGCTAAGAGACCGTTATTTAGACCTGGACATGATGATGAAGACGCTTACTGTCAAACTTTCCACCAATCAGAGAGCAGAAATTGACAGTGACATCCAATCAGGAGCAGCCAAAGATCATAATGTCTTGATGCTGACTGGGATTAAAGATTCTGATACTGACTGGGATTAAAGGTTCTAGATTGCTGACTGGGATTAAAGATTCTGATACTGACTGGGATTAAAGGTTCTGGATTGCTGACTGGGATTAAAGATTCTGATGCTGTCTGGGATTAAAGGTTCTAGATGCTGACTGGGATTAAAGGTTCTGGATGCTGACTGGGATTAAAGATTCTGATGCTGTCTGGGATTAAAGATTCTGATACTGACTGGGATTAAAGGTTCTAGATTGCTGACTGGGATTAAAGGATTCTGATACTGACTGGGATTAAAGGTTCTAGATTGCTGACTGGGATTAAAGATTCTGGATGCTGTCTGGGATTAAAGGTTCTAGATGCTGACTGGGATTAAAGGTTCTAGATGCTGACTGGGATTAAAGATTCTGGATGCTGTCTGGGATTAAAGGTTCTGATGCTGACTGGGATTAAAGGTTCTAGATGCTGACTGGGATTAAAGGTTCTAGATGCTGACTGGGATTAAAGATTCTGGATGCTGTCTGGGATTAAAGGTTCTGATGCTGACTGGGATTAAAGGTTCTAGATGCTGACTGGGATTAAAGGTTCTAGATGCTGACTGGGATTAAAGATTCTGATGCTGTCTGGGATTAAAGGTTCTGATGCTGACTGGGATTAAAGGTTCTAGATGCTGACTGGGATTAAAAGTTCTGTTACTGACTGGGATTAAAGGTTCTAGATGATGACTGGGATTAAAGGTTCTAGATGGTGACTGGGATTAAAAGTTCTGTTACTGACTGGGATTAAAGGTTCTAGATGATGACTGGGATTAAAGGTTCTAGATGCTGACTGGGATTAAAGATTCTGATGCTGTCTGGGATTAAAGGTTCTAATGCTGACTGGGATTAAAGGTTCTAGATGCTGACTGGGATTAAAGATTCTGATGCTGTCTGGGATTAAAGGTTCTAGATGCTGACTGGGATTAAAGGTTCTGATGCTGACTGGGATTAAAGGTTCTGATGCTGACTGGGATTAAAGGTTCTGATGCTGACTGGGATTAAAGGTTCTGATGATGACTGGGATTAAAGGTTCTAGATGATGACTGGGATTAAAGGTTCTGGATGCTGACTGGGATTAAAGGTTCTGATGCTGACTGGGATTAAAGGTTCTGGATGCTGACTGGGATTAAAGGTTCTGATGCTGACTGGGATTAAAGGTTCTGGATGCTGACTGGGATTAATGGTGCTGATGTTGACTGGGATTAAAGGTTCTGGATGCTGACTGGGATTAAAGGTTCTAGATGATGACTGGGATTAAAGGTTCTAGATGATGACTGGGATAAAAGGTTCTGGATGCTGACTGGGACTAAAGGTTCTGGATGCTGACTGGGATTAAAGGTTCTGATGCTGACTGGGATTAAAGGTTCTGATGCTGACTGGGATTAAAGGTTCTGATGCTCACTGGGATTAAAGGTTCTGATGCTGTCTGGGATTAAAGGTTCTTGATGCTGTCTGGGATTAAAGGTTCTGATGCTGACTGGGATTAAAGGTTCTGATGCTGTCTGGGATTAAAGGTTCTGGATGCTGACTGGGATTAAAGGTTCTGGATGCTGACTGGGATTAAAGGTTCTGATGCTGTCTGGGATTAAAGGTTCTGGATGCTGACTGGGATTAAAGGTTCTAGATGATGACTGGGATTAAAGGTTCTAGATGATGACTGGGATAAAAGGTTCTGGATGCTGACTGGGACTAAAGGTTCTGGATGCTGACTGGGATTAAAGGTTCTGATGCTGACTGGGATTAAAGGTTCTGATGCTGACTGGGATTAAAGGTTCTGATGCTGACTGGGATTAAAGGTTCTGATGCTGTCTGGGATTAAAGGTTCTTGATGCTGTCTGGGATTAAAGGTTCTAGATGCTGACTGGGATTAAAGGTTCTGATACTGTCTGGGATTAAAGGTTCTGGATGATGACTGGGATTAAAGGTTCTGATGCTGACTGGGATTAAAGGTTCTGGATGCTGACTGGGATTAAAGGTTCTTGATGCTGACTGGGATTAAAGGTTCTGGATGCATTTTCACATTTAAAAAGACCAAAACTAAAATACAGGAAGACCAAAAATAGAAAAGTTGAAGGGTAAATTTACTGGCGTGTCGGAAGGAGCAGATTATTTTCTCCTGCTTCAACCAGCACGGAAAAACAAAAATAGAAATAAAAATGTAGTTAAATTTAGGAGTAAAATGAGAGGAATCTTTCAGTGTTTTGGTCCTGCAACATCTGAAGTTTCTGAACCAGCATGTGTGACCCCCCAATCCCACCTGTGTTTGTCAAACAGGCCTGCTGACAGGGGTCATGAGCCCTCTGAGCTGCAGTTGGGGGGTACGCGGATGCCTGTCGGTGTAATAGTCATCCTTTGATCCGGGAGGATTTGGCAGATGTCTCACACACCACACGGCTTAAGCCCAAGATGCAAACTATGCCAGAGTACGCCTTTTTGCTTCTGTTGGTAGATCAAAGCCGCTCTGAGTCTCTACATGCTCCATAAACACTGCCAACAGCTAATAAAGGGCTAATCCAATCACCGCTGGTGTAACGTGGATCATAGAAGCATACCTGAGGTCGGGGGCCAGGCTCCGGCAGCTGGAAGGAGGGAAAACTTTGGAGTGACGGGAGATCGCGGGATTGAACAGCGAGAGCTTCATTGTGACTGTAAAGTCAGACATTCTCTTATTTCTTATCTGATCGATGCTGATTGAAATTCTATCAGATTATCTGGTTTCCGACTCCGGCCCCAGTATCTCCGCGCAGCAGATGAGGGGCCCGGCTTCTTAAGTTTGGACCCGTTGGCTATCTTGCATTAAGTCAAAGGCTTAGCTCATCTCCCTTCCATCACCCCGCGGACTTTCACATATTTCAAAGACAGAGAGATGAGGCTTTTCGGGGGGGGGGGATTGGACCGCCGTCGGGACCCACTGTGATGATAGAAAGAGATTAGATTTGTATTACCGCTGGTCGTTTATGAGACGACCAAAGATAAAACATTTTTTCGAAGCTTCAGAGGAAATCGGCAGATATCAGCCAATCAGAAGGAAGCCATCAGATGGAAGCATTTCAAGTATATTTCCCCTCCTGGCATTTTATTCCTCTCTCACTTTACACTTTCTTTCCCATCTTCATAAAAATGTATTTTTACGACTCCGTCTTCCTTTCTTCCTTTCATTTTCCTCACATATGTTTTTATCTGAGACTGCCTGAAAGCTCCTCTGTGGTTCCAAGGATAGGTCACGAATCCCCTTCTGTCCCCCTCGTCCTCGCCTGGTAAATGACAGCTGCAGGCTGGACAAAGGCCCGATAATACCCCAGATTTGTCCGGCTCGGACTTCGTCTGCGTCCTCCTGTGACTGATGCACCGACAGTGGCGCCTTCCCAGCTGAAAAACACCCCACTTCTAGATCACGGAGCCGTTTTGCTGAAGTTTAACTGTGTGAATGTGTATGCGAGGCTTGTTTCTCACTCCAAAGCTGCACATATGGGGTTATTGGAGGTCTTAAGAGGCCATCATCGGGGACGGCTGCCGAGGCCGTGCTGGTGTGACTCGGGAGCTTGGAGCTCTGATTAGCATGGGAAAGAAGCAACGCCTGTGGAGCTGCTCTCTCCAGCAGGCTGTTCAGCATGGCCGGCCCTCAGCGTACTCTTCATCGTTTGCTTCCCCTGTGTGGGGGATGTAGAAACAGCCTTGCCCCTGAAGTAAACCACGAAGGACCCTCCACTGGGGAAATAAAATTCACAAGAAAAGAAGAACATAAGAAGTTCTTTGGCTATCTCTTTGACCGTTTAAAGACCTTTTAGCTGCAGAATTTCCAAAGGCTCATCTGCCAGAACAAACTTGCAGCCAGCTAACCTTCATTTCCCAATCGTCTCTAATTTGCTTTTGTAGCTTAAAGGCATTATAATACAACGAAGAATAGAAAACAGACGCGTCTGTGTGAAAAATGTAAATAAAAACAGAATTAAATTATTTCTAAATCAACATATTTAATTCCCAGTTGAAGATAAAAAACATATCTGATGTTGGAAATAAGACATTTATCATTTCATGAAAATCTTCTCTGAATCTGATGCAGCAACAAAAAGGTGGAGAATAATAATAGGAGGAGACTTTAACAACCAACTGGTTTAACTGGGAACAGATTAGTAGCATGACTGGGTTTACAGAAACTTTACACACACTCCCATTAAAGAAAAAGCTAAAATCACAATCACATTTCAAAAAACAAGAAACTGACTAAAGTAATAATGAATAAAAAATTGACAAAATTATAATTTAGGAAAACAAAAAATTGCTTTTGAATTGTGGTTTTAAAACTAATTAAAAACAAACATTTAGTTTTTACAATGTAGGGATGAACGATACCAATTTTTTTTTCTGTTGATGCGATACTACGTACTTTTTCACCGATACTGATACTTTTGGTCCCTTAAAAGAAAATCACATGATTGTACAGTTTACATTAGTATCTTGAATCTAAAGGCAATATTAGATATAAGTAAAACTTAAGAACAGAAGTACTGGAAAGAAATGCTTTTAATAATATATCATATTAATGAGCAAATTAAACAAAATTGAGATGAAAAAGTTGTTTCAGTTATCAAATAACTTAAGTACAAGTTATTTATATTTATTCAGTGGAAAAAATAATAATCAAATAATCAAAAATAAAATGTAAGAGTGAAATTATAAATTTACCAAAACATCATCATCATCACCAACAGTAGCAGCTTCATCATGACATCTGATAGGCTACCACCATCATGTGACACAGAAGCTAGAATCTGATAGGCTACCACCATCATGTGATACAGAAGCTAGAATCTGATAGGCTACCACCATCATGTGATACAGAAGCTAGAATCTGATAGGCTACCACCATCATGTGATACAGAAGCTAGAATCTGATAGGCTACCACCATCATGTGATTCAGAAGCTAGAATCTGATAGGCTACCACCATCATGTGATACAGACTCTAGAATCTGATAGGCTACCACCATCATGTGACACAGAAGCTAGAATCTGATAGGCTACCACCATCATGTGATACAGAAGCTAGAATCTGATAGGCTACCACCATCATGTGATACAGAAGCTAGAATCTGATAGGCTACCACCATCATGTGATACAGAAGCTAGAATCTGATAGGCTACCACCATCATGTGATACAGACGCTAGAATCTGATAGGCTACCACCATCATGTGATACAGAAGCTAGAATCTGATAGGCTACCACCATCATGTGATACAGAAGCTAGAATCTGATAGGCTACCACCATCATGTGATATAGAAGCTAGAATCTGATAGGCTACCACCATCATGTGATACAGAAGCTAGAATCTGATAGGCTACCACCATCATGTGATACAGAAGCTAGAATCTGATAGGCTACCACCATCATGTGATACAGAAGCTAGAATCTGATAGGCTACCACCATCATGTGATACAGAAGCTAGAATCTGATAGGCTACCACCATCATGTGACACAGAAGCTAGAATCTGATAGGCTACCACCATCATGTAATACAGAAGCTAGAATCTGATAGGCTACCACCATCATGTGATACAGAAGCTAGAATCTGATAGGCTACCACCATCATGTGATACAGAAGCTAGAATGATAGGCTACCACCATCATGTGATATAGTAGCTAGAATCTGATAGGCTACCACCATCATGTGATACAGAAGCTAGAATCTGATAGGCTACCACCATCATGTGATACAGAAGCTAGAATCTGATAGGCTACCACCATCATGTGATACAGAAGCTAGAATGATAGGCTACCACCATCATGTGATACAGAAGCTAGAATCTGATAGGCTGCCACCATCATGTGATACAGAAGCTAGAATCTGATAGGCTACCACCATCATGTGATACAGAAGCTAGAATCTGATAGGCTACCACCATCATGTGATACAGAAGCTAGAATCTGATAGGCTACCACCATCATGTGATACAGAAGCTAGAATCTGATAGGCTACCACCATCATGTGACACAGAAGCTAGAATCTGCTGCTTTCACATCATTTCATTGCCTAAAACTTTCAGAAATGGAAACAAATAGCATGTTTTGTATCTGTTCACTGGTATCACGATACTCTAAAAAGTATTTTATCTGGCTGATATCGAAGAATCAACTCCAAGGTATCGATATGCCCATCACTATTACAATGCATCTGAAGAAATTAGTGGGAAAAATGGTGTCACTAAATAGCTGCCAAATCTGCAGTTGCCAGGCAACAAGACTTTTGGTGAGTTTTAAAGGCAACGCCGTTTAATTTAACTAATAGTACGCTGCTACGAAGTGTGCAGACTACGTAGGCCCCTGTGTCGCCTTGGCACTCCGAAGAGGACAGATCCTGAGATGGGACCCAGCATCCGTAGGACTCTGAGACGAGGCGTGCGCCTCAATCTGAACCCGACACAAAGCTGGCTGCACTTTCATGTAGTGGAGAAGTTGGATTCACAAGTTTGTGTTTGCGTTTCTGAAAAAAGCAAAGTCAGTTTGAAGCAGTCAGACTCCACAGCTGCTCCCCAGGAATGCGGAGCTGCACGAGGCTGTAGCAAAGTTTCTTCTAAAGAAAACTTCCCATGCAGCTCTCTCAGGTTACTCTCATGGGCTGCATTAAATCCAGTCCAGTGTAACACAATTTGAATTCCACATCATCTACCATTTTAAAAAAAAGAAGGAAAATCCATAAAGCTCAAAACATCAAACAAAGGTGGAAGCACAACATTAAGAAGGAAAAAAATCTGCAAACTTTGCAAACTTTTAAGCCTTAACTGCTCCAACTTTTTTAATAAATTATTTTGTGAGAAGAAAGGACCCTGACTGCAATCTCCATGAAGACAGATAAACTTTGAAGTTAAGGCCCATAATCCCAATAAATTGATTGAGAAGAGCTTGCAGAGACACATGGAGTGCTGCCATGACTGCATAATGTATTTACAGAGTGAGAAACGCGCTCACACCTGCAGTCAGTGGAGAGCTGCCTCTTTGTAATGAGACAAAGCTGCGCTGCATGCTGATTAAAGATAATCACTGCTCCAAAACTCGCAAACACGCACACACTTCACCGCCGTAAAACTCGGCAACACTAAATCTTTTATTTCCAAACATAAATTTATCCGTTTGGAAAACACATGTGAGACGGTTTAGATGTCAGAACGGGGTGAAACTGGCTTTTAATGTCTCGCTGCTGTTAATGCAGCACACATGGATCTGATGAGCCGACCGTCAGGGCGAGAGGGAAGTGTCGGCCTTAAATAGGGTGCAAAGGTCAGAGGCTGAAGTATCCAGCTAAACAGCTTTTATGCGCCCATCAGGCTTTAAAGACAACTTTTATGAGATATCAGTTAGCCGGACATTAAGACACCAGAAAAGACGGAGCTGCTGGGACACTATGTTCCCTCTTTTATGGTACCTGGCACCCTAACGTTCTATGTATAGGGTGGCGCCATGAAATATTGCAGAAGTGGTTGCTGTGTTTTGCAGGAGGAAACCTAAACACGGCCTCCCATGAGGATACCTCGCAGGTTTTTCTGGGATGTACCCAGGGTCCCTGGAACAGAGTTAGGGTTCGGGTGGAGCTGGTGATGAGCAGCAGCAGTGATGAGGAGGGGAATGTTTTCAACTTTGATGAGGATGAGGAAGAGGAGGAGGAAGAAGAAAACATGTTTTGAGAGTCCATATTTCCTCAAAACGACATCATTTATATTATTTTTAGAGCCTAAACAGTACTACATTAGTACTACATCAGTACTACATCAGTACTACATCGCATCTCCTGCGAGCACGCCGATGCGCGTTCACGAAACTACGGAAGCCGCGGCAGACGAGATCCCACGTTCTCTTTTTCTTTCTTTCTTTGTTTTAAATCAATATCAACCCCTCTTGGACCCTCTTGTGTTTGTCTGCAGCTCTGTCGCTCTTAGCACAATGTAAAACAGCTAATTTCTTCTTCGACGCTTGTATTATTGGCAGAGTAGGCTCTGAACGCCGAGGCTTCCGTAGTTTGGTGAACACGCATGCGTACTTCGCGAAAGTAAGATGTAGTACTGTTTAGTCTCTAAAAATGTACTAAATGATGGTTTCCAGTAAATTCTGGACGCTACCCACTCAGGACACTTGGATTACATTGGACGAGCAGTATGGAGGAATATTGACAAGTTTTTGTGGACTTTTATGGACCTTTTTGGCTCGGACCCCGGTGATCTCCATTATATGAAAGTTCGGGGAAAACTAGAGCTGTGTGATATACTGATATGATATTGCAAAATGATACTTACACATATCCTTATATCGTGGTATTAGTTGAGCATTTTCTTCCCTTTATTTTTTCGTGATGACCCTGCTGCACCTCGACTGATTACAAAGGGGTCACCCGATTATTTAATAAGCGAAAAAATATCGATACACTGAAATATTGCGATATTTTCATATGCTATTCCAAATCTATCTTTAAAAACGCTGGATCGATCTATTCTACTAATGAAATCTCACGAGATATCGTTTTGTTAAAAAATCCTGTGATTTCACGAAATCTCAGAGATTTTGTAACAGAGAACCATTTCACGAAATCTCATGAGATTTTGTAACAAAACGATGATATCTTGCGAGATTACACTAGTAAAATAGATTGATACTGTGTTTTTAAATAGTTATGGTATCAGCATATGAAAATATCGCAATATCTCAGTGTATCAATATTTTTTCCCACCCCTATTATTTAAACCGTCTGGAAGACAATCCTCCCCAAGACTTTTGCAAAGAAATCATAAAAACCAGCAACTATCTTGAATTACTTGGATTTAACAAACATTGGTCCATATCGCCCAGCCCTAGGGAAAACGAAAACCTGTCCGATCTCCGGCTGCATTTGAGATATTAAAAAGGTGCTCCAGAGTCTTGCTCAGTATGAGCGTGAGTAGAAAATGAAGGCACATCCTTCTGTGGGTGAACTATTCCCAGCAGGCACGCGACGTCAGCTGACGTTGATTTTTGGTTGGATTTAGGTTCTGACGTCAGATACCCAAAATCCAACACTGGAATGACGTCAACTTACAACGTTAGCCTATCGTATGAATTTGACGTTTAATAACTTTGATATTTGGTTGTTTTTAAGTTGTGTTGGTACCTACTCAATACCCAACGTCTGTTCAACGTAGAATATTGACATGTTATTGGATCTTCGACCAAACATCAATGTCTGTACAACGTCATTATCCCAACGTCCGACTGACGTTCAAGTCTAATGTCATTGAGACGTTAATATTTTGTTGGTTTTGAGTTACGTTGGCACCTACTCAATACCCAAGATCAGTTCAACGTAGAATATTGACATGTTGTTGTTGGATCTTTTGCCAAACATCTATGTGTGCATAACGTCCTCATCCCAACGTCTGATCAACGTTTAAATCTAATATCATTAGACGCTGATATTTGGTTGGTTTTAAGTTGTGTTGGTACCTACTCAATACCCAACGTCTGTTCAACGTATTATCCAAACTTCAATTCAATGTAACGTTAAGTTTAGACATCAACCTGATTTTCATTTTTAATCAAATGCAAACGTCCATTCAACGTAGGGGGCCAACGGTCCCTCTGACATCTAACTGACGGTGCCGCTGGGTTCCTTTAAACTGCTTTCATCTGAAAAAATGTGGGTGTGAGCAAAACTAAACGAGAATATTGATACAGAAGAAAAGCTTGAATGAAGGATGAACATGTGGCAGCAACATGCAGGTTACCTGATATGAAACTATTTCATATAACCTGTTATTCAGTTGGCTGCTTGTTGGGGTCATTTTTCCAAATAAAAATGTTTCTAAAATGACCCCCCTCTTGTTTTGTTTCCACAAATCTCCCCCCGGATGCACCCTCTCAGAGGACACAGGCTGATCATCGACCCCGTGAAGCCTCTACGGAGGCTACGATGAGTTAACCGTTACAAAATAAAATCACATGAACGAAGCAACATTCAACACGACAGTGTGCAGAAATAAAACAAGTCTTGTTTTTACCCCTCGACCCACAAAAAAGCCATTCATACATGTCCAACCTGCAGGTCCAGGTCCAGCTGAGCTCACCACAGCTGTGACCCTGCAGCAGAGGCAGCCCCTCCTGCTCCGACTCAAGCGGCTGCATCATCCTTCAGCTGCTCGCGTGCGCCCGGACGGCCGGAGGCGGCTTGTTAAAGATGCACAAGGTTCTCAGGCAAAGCGTCGGCCGCATGCTCAGAGCACAGCAGAGCGGGCAGTGGAGGGAAACTATCAGCATGTCGTTTAATAAACCAAGAAACAAAAGAAAAGGTAGGGAAGAGGTGGAATATTATTCCCAAACTGACTGTAATGGAGATTTATGTCTGAGGAAGAACACTTTGTATGTAAATCTTCCTGTATTTATCCAGGAATAAAGAAAAGTTACTCGTGCTTTTCTAGTAAAATAATTACAGCGTCTCGTTGAGCATTTCTACAGTTTAGACCCCACGTCTACAAACGAGCAGGAATATTTGATGCTAACTATAGTTTCCATGCTCAGGTGGAACATGGAAGCTTATTTTTTTCAGTCGCCGACATGCTGAAGGTTTTGTGCCCTGTTCTCATCAGATTTCAGCAACGTTCTGCAAATTCATGCTTCTCATGAACTAGTTTGGCTCAGAGTTCAGTTCCCGCAGAAAAACTCCCTGATTTTCACCAACACTTTCAGAAGAACAAATGAACGAATGAGCACTATTGTCCCGTGAGTCCAGATTTAGCTTTCCGTTTGTTATCAGGGTGTTTACACATTTATCGAGGCCGTGCGTTCATGATGCGCGCTTCCGTAGTACAGCTGAGAAGATCAGCTGCTACCCACACAACAACAAAGCTGAACTCTCAGGACAAAAGTACTCGTTACTTCGTTCGTTCTACTGAAAAAAAAAGGGGGGCTTAAAGCATTGATGACATGAAGAAGATTTTGCTGCAGATAATGTCTTATAGGCAGACTGTCCCGTCTCGTCCATTTTACTGGATGTTCACAGAAGGGCGACTCAACCTAATATCTTCTGAAGGACTCAAAGTGATGGAGAAACTTTGTCCATGAGTAAAGGCATAAACTCCTAGAAATAAGGTCCAGGTTGAAAAAAAGGAAAGTCAAATTTGAACTCTTCCCTGAATATTCAAGGTCACAGCTACACTCATTTTCTATAACTCTCCTCTGTTTACGTGGAACGCCGGAGGACAGCTGCCATATACACATTTTTGCCCGTGAACAGTCTCAAGTTCGTTCTCAGTTAAATTCTTTATTTTTCTTCACTTCCATAGTCATATTTCGTCTTTCTGATCGTGCAGAGAGGAGAATCCTCGGTGCAGGTACTCCAACACGTACGCTCTATTCCACGTTTATTGGGATGTACAAAGGAAATTGACCTACTTGGATCCGTGCGTATGCAGAGATTCCATCTGAATATTACTGTGCATATGACCTTTTCAGGATTTGATCGTACGCCGGGTTTCAGTAGGAAATTCACGCAGTTCTTTGCACATGCAGTTCTGCAGCGCGGCTCCCAGGCGGGTGTAGTTGGGTCTAGTTTTCAAACATCAGTGGCGTCGGGTCGGTTCCTATAACGCAGTTGGAGATCTGAGTCGCTTCCTCAGACACTGAACCCAGCTGGCCCCAACTGGAGCCGACTATGTCCGACTGACAACCATGAGTAAAATTGGGCAAATAACGGTGTATTTCATGTTGATTTCTAAACCCCCCCGTTCTCAATCGAAGCCTGTTCAGATGGACTTTTAAACTTCTTCATTTCATTTATCTGCCGAGGAAAAAATCAGCCTGGACTTTCATTTTGTTTCAAGCTCTTTGTTTTTTTTTATTCTCTACTGTTAAAGACTAACATGACTTAGAAATGTGCAAAATAAATCATCACTATTATTTTTGTTTGGAAAAAAGAGGGTTAAAAATGAAACAGACTCATCCTTGAATGCAAATTGATGCAGAGCTGCCATCATGTGAAGGAGCAGATGAATCCACTCAGCAGATGCAGATATTCTCCTGCAGAACTGCTCACATATTTGCTTCTCTAGCTCGCTGTCAAAGTGACAAACTCAGCCGCTACCTGTAATGGAAAGCTAATATTAGAATTCAAACAGGCCCAAGCAACAGGGATGCAGCCGTGTGTTACATCTGGAATTTGAAGTGTGGTTTTGAATGGAAGGATTGTTGATCACACGGACGAGCCCGTTTTAAACTAACAAGCCGAGCAGAAATCGGGCCTTTTACGAGGGTGCTCGGGTTTCCAGGTCGGTTGAGGAAAGCTTGCACCTGTAAGGAATCTCATTTACTTCAGCACGACGTCACACTGCGCCGACGATCGCTCCCTTTCCAAATGTCAGAGCCTGACGCTCAGCAGGTGAAGCAGAGCCAGCGGTAAATAATTCACACCAGCTTTCCTCGCAGTCCCGCACACATCCAGCCTCAAGTCTTCTCCTCCACGCCCCCCCACGCCGCCACTACTTCCTCCATGCATAATTAACGTGAGGCGCAGTGGGGTGTCCGTCAGTCACAGCCTCACACACTTTAAACAATAACAATATTGATGGTTGGTTTAATAAAGCAGAGTTACAAACAGGGATTTAGGTTTTTTGTCTCGAGCAGCTACTTCCAACAGCGAGCTCCAGACTGACTTCCAGACTGGTGTCACTGGTGCGTTTAACTTTAAACTCTGGCTGCACCAGTAAAAAGTTCAGGTGCACCACAACTTTTCATCCAGTTTACGGATTTGAACCGAATTTTTACCGTTTATTTTACACTAAATCTCGTGTTTGATGCCCTGTCTGGTCAGAAACACTGAATTTATGTGTTGTGCAGATAGTGTTAAAGTGGCAGCGTTACAGAGGGAAAAGGTTGATATTTCTAGGAATCTATTTCTAGTGGCGTTGCATTGACGTGCGGCCAGCAGGGGGGGGGGGGAATTGTTTTTTTTCCTCCCTGTCGCGAAAGCTTGGGGTATGGGTGCCTGCCGAGGGGGGGGAGAGTATAGGATGTGGGGCGTACTTTTTGTGCGTTTTTGATTGGGAGTTTGACCTTTGGGGTGTCGATTGGGTTACGGTTGTTATGTTTTCACATTTTTTTTTTTTGGTGAAGCAATAATTGGGAAAATTTAGTGAAGGGTCCTTTGGATTGTGTTTTTTTTGTGGTTTTGGTGTGTTATTGTAGTGCAAAGGCTTTTCGGAAACTCTGTTAACAGTTTTGTGTTTTTAAAAGTGCACTTTTGTTTTTTTTTGTTGGTCAATATTCATTTTTTTGTTGTTTTTGGGGAGGGGTGTGGTTGTGTGTGTTGATTTTTTTTGCGTTGGGGTTAATTGCACCGGTTTTGGTGACGATGTTTCTCTGGGGTTTGGGGGGGGTGGACATTGTGTTGGTATTTTATTTTTTTTGTTGTTTTTTTTTTTTGGTGGTTTGGAGTTTCATAGTTATGTTTGGTTTGCGTGTCGGTTGTATGTCTGGGGTGGGGGTGGTGGTGTTGGGGTGTGGAGTGGGCCGTATGTGATTGGGTGTGTGTTTGGGGGTGTTGTGGGGGGGGGTGGGTTGTTCCGGTAGTGTTTGTGGTTTTTGGGTGGTGACCAAGAAAAGGAGGAGGAGATGGGGTTGGTTACCCAACCCCACCCCCCTTCCCTATCAGCCCCTGCCATGCTGTATCAGCCTGACCGGTTTGCTGTTGCTTCCATTACTGGATTAAGACTCTGAGTCAAGTCTCTTTGGAAATCCAGGAGAATAAAAGGGGGTCAGAGGTCGTGACATGTGGTAATGGCCACAAACGGCTGGCAGCATACTGTCAATTTAGCCTATCAATAGTGTAATAATCAATATGAAGGTCGAGAGGCTGACAGATGGTGGACAAAAACAATGAAAATGAAAGTTGAAAAGACGAATCAACAGACAAATAATAACAATAATTCGTCGCGGATCTCGTTAACTGGTGATTTGCAGGATTAACTGTTAAACTCCATTAAAAACTGAGTGAAGTCCATGATGTCACGAACTGAAATCATCCGAGAAGTCGTCCCATTACCGCTCCAAGTATTTCCCATCAACCTCCGAGAGCGTTAAATATGTTAATGACCTTTCAACCTGTGACCCTCACAGTCATGACATCATCATCAGCCCGGCGAGACGTAATGTCGGGCGGTCAGCGCCGTGATCTACGGCCACGCCGGCGACTCTGAAACTGCTCCGGTCACCACCAGCCCCCGCATGGCCGTCGCTCGGCTTCATGCCAGCACGCATCCGTCATCTCACATCAGACATCAATCAATCAAACGGCCCATCTGACAGATGGTGCCCCCCCCCCCTCCCCCTCCCCAGTTTACCGCTACGACCATCATGCCCACAAAAACACACAGGAACTCATGGGCTGTGATTATGATCTCAATTATCACGGTGACCAACGCCCCCCCCCCCCCCCCCCCGGTGACCGACATGCTGATCAGAAGCAGCGGCTGTCAGGAAGCGAGCGTGAGAGGGGCATCAGCTGCAGGTCCGGGACGGATCAGCGTCTTCCGTCAGAGGGATTCAGGTCGTAAACTCACGGTGGTCCAGGAAAGTCAGACCTGGAGGAAAGACGCAGAGAAACCCGACAACTCGTCTCAGCTGGTGGAGAACACGCAGAACCATGAAGGCATCGTAACCTCGTCATCACCACGAACATTTTCCTGAGCCTGTTCTAGGATTATATGTGACACTGGAGGGATGGATGGATGGATGGATGGATGGATGGACAGATGGACGGATGGATGGATGGATGGATCGGAGAACAGATCCTTTTGACTCTGTTAGGTGGAGATAAAATCACCAGGAACAGCTCGGAGACTGAAGAATTTATCTCCACCTAAAACATGAGAGAAAAAAGGACCAGTTCCACCATCCATCCGTCCGTCCATCCATCCATCCATCCATATTTCCATCCATTCCTCCCCTCCACCCATTCATCCATCCATCCTTCCATTCCTCCCTCCCTCCATCCATCCATCCATCCATCCATCCCTCCATCCATCCATTTATCCATCCATTCTTCCTTTCCTTCCATCATCCATAAATCATTCTCTCGTCCTCTTTCCTTCCTCCCTCCCCCCTCCCTCCATCCATCCATCCACCCATCCATCCACCTCCCTCCCTCCCTCCCTCCATCCATCCATCCACCCTTTCATCCATCCTTCCATTCCTCCCTCCCTCCCTCCCTCCCTCCCTCCCTCCTCCATCCTCCCTCTCCATCCATCCATCCATCCATCCATCCATTCATTCCTCCATCCACCAATCATCCATCCACCCATCCCTCCCTCCCTCCCTCCCTCCCTCCATCCACCCTCTCCATCCATCCACCAATCATCCATCCATCCATCCATCCATCCGTCCTTCCGTCCAACCATCCATCCATCCATTCATCTATCCATCCATTCTTCCATTCCTCCCTCCCTCCATCCATCCATCCATCCATCCATCCATTTCACCATCCACCATCCATCCATCCATCCATTTCCCTCCCTCCCTCCCTCCCTCCCTCCCTCCATCCATCCATCCATCCTTCCATTTCACCATCCACCATCCATCCATCCATCCATCCATCCATCCATCCATTTCACCATCCCTCCCTCCCTCCCTCCCTCCCTCCCTCCCTCCCTCCCCTCTCCATCCATCCATCCATCCCTCATCCATCCATCCATCCATCCGTCCATCCATCTGTCCATCCATCCACCCATCCATCCATCCATCCATCTATCCATCCATTCTTCCATTCCTCCCTCCCTCCCTCCATCCATCCATCCATCAGTTCTTGCTCCTGAACTAACTGAGTTTAACATGTCAGACTTGAACACCTCCTCATCTGCCGTGTGACTCGTTTCAGACTGGAAAATAATATTTTACTGTAAAATCTCTCTGCAACATGTTGGTTGTTTCTCATGACAACAACTCTGTCAGTCAACATCCGGAAGAAAAACGACCATAAAAACAGCCAAAGCTTGTTGTTCAACAGAACATTCTTCATTTTTCTGGAAACAACCGATATCATCAGGATTCGTTTTAAATGGATGCAGAGTCACAGCTGAACACATCAGCAGCTATTAATCTAACGGGAATATGATAATCAGCAAAGAAAAGACACAATTCCTGTTTTTGAAAAGCATTTTTGCTCTTCTTCAGCAGCCGGATGACTGAGTTTCTGTCCCACAGTGAGACAGGCGTCTACTTTCTGTGATCAGCAGAGTCTCTGCTTTCAGATGACACCTTGTGTTTCTACATTACAACCTTGGAAGACTCTTATTTTGGTTTCCCACATGTTATGCCTGGACCCCACTGTGCAGGAGTGTTGGTGAGGAAGACGGTACAGCATCTTCGTCTTCTCCAGAGATCCAGGACTCTCCGTGTTTGGTGCAGAACGATGTGAGATAACCAGCAATGCTGCTTTTACTGCCTAAGCTTGAGGCCGACATCACAACCGTGTGTTTTATTCCTGATCCAGGGATCCGGAGAGGTGGAATTTAAGCAAACAGAGGCGTGATAATGTTTCTGCACGTTTAACGGTTAATTAGGACATGAGGTCACACGTTGGCATTTCCCATGAATCCGTTGGCTGTTTTGTGTTCCTGTCAGCGCAGGTGATTCCTGGACTTCCCCGCTAAATAAAAGAAGAAATGAGCTACTGTCATAAAGCAGATCACAGTGTAATCTCCTCTAATCCTCAGTCTAAACCAAACTGCTTCTGAATCAGGGTAAACAGAGCTGTGAGGCGAGGGGGGGGGGTAAGACGGATCTATTTCAGGTGCTCCTGTCTGCAGCTTCAGCGTCCCCATAATGAAATGCAGCTTCATGATGATGTCATCGGATAAGAAAAGAGAAAAGCTAATTCTCATAAAGCTCCTCTCTTAGCTTGTCTCGTATTTCATATCAGACGGTCCTCCTGTTGGCAAACTCAGACTTTTTAAAGACAAAGGCCCAATTCCAATTCCTCTTTTCACCCCGACCCCTTCCCCTTAGCCCTTACACTTGGGATTGAATTATTCCCTGAAGAAATGGGACAACCCTTTGAAATCCTCATGCGTCACCAACAGCCGTCCATGGTGCAGTAAAACCAACATCACGGCTGTTTCCAGAAGAGTTCGCAATGTTCGCAATGCCGTCTGCAGCATTAAATAGGGGATTATCACGCTTACCGGAAGTTCCCGGTATTTGGGCACTTCCTCTTCCGGGCCATGTTAACGACAGCCGTTCCTGCTCTGTTATACTGTTTAAATCGGATAAACTCCAAACATACTTAAGTTTTCATTCCAGACTGAAGTGAAACTGGATCAAAAGCTGGATCAAAGCGATCGATTCGCCGCGGTGAAGAGCCGAACTTTATAATAAAACACACGTTTGTTTGTTGCCGGTGGGGCACAACACCGGCACTTCACAGCATGCTAGCATTAGCCAGCTAGCGTTTACTGAAGTGCTTAACATTGTGCGTCTTAAAACACACAAACATCTGAAAATCGGGTCTGTACCCCCCCGTTTCCAGTGGAACAACTGGGGACTGCCAAGAAAGGAGACGCTTTCAGATGCTTGTGTGTTTTCAGCCGCACAAAGTTAGGCACGTCATCGAGCTGGCTAATGCTAACCTGCTAACAATAGTCCGCCAGCTACTACTCTGTTAAACTTTGTAAATCGGATAAACGCCAATGCCAAGTTTTCATTCCAAACTGAAGTGATGCTGAGGGAGAAGTGGATTAAAACGACCGATTCGCCGCGGTGAAGGACCGAACTTTATAATAAAACGACACACGTTTGTTTGTAGCCGGCAGACTGCGCAGTCGTGTTAGCAGGTTAGCATTAGCCAGCTCGATAACGTGCCTAACTTTGTGCGGCTGAAAACACACAAGCATCTGAAAGCGTCTCCTTTCTTGGCAGTCCCCAGTTGTTCCACTGGAAACGGGGGGGGTACAGACCTGATTTTCAGATGTTTGTGTGTTTTAAGACGCACAATGTTAAGCACGTCAGTAAACGCTAGCTGGCCAATGCTAGCATGCTGTGAAGTGCCGGTGTTGTGCCCCACCGGCGACAAACAAACGTGTGTTTTATTATAAAGTTCGGCCCTTCACCGCGGCGAATCGATCGCTTTGATCCAGCTTTTGATCCTTAGTATCACTTCAGTCTGGAATGAAAACTTGAGTATGTTTGGAGTTTATCCGATTTAAACAGTATAACAGAGCAGGAACGGCTGTCGTTAACATGGCCCGGAAGAGGAAGTGCCAAAATACCGTGAACTTCCGGTAAGCGTGATAATCCCCTATTGTCAATGAAGTTTTGTTGAGAAAAAGAAAAAAGCCGCATGCAGCAGCAATAATCTCCCTTTCCTGGGCGACTGGATTGTTTCTTTGGCTTTAGGCCAAAAAACGTAAAAATAAAAGGAAAAGACGCCTTCAACTAAAACTTGCTGTTAATGTTACTTTTCAGACACGATCAGTTGCACGTGATGTTACAAAACTAGCGACTTTATTCACATTTCTAATAAAACTGTCTTGAATACATTACAGCGACCTTAAATAGCGTTTTTCATATTTTATTTACAAAAAATACTCACATTTATACGTTTCTCTGGCTGCTGCTGACGGTTTTCTCGCCCTTTTGTCTATATTTCGCATGGAATTGTGGTAATATCACATACCACTGGTTTTCTAATGTGCCCCTGGAAAATCTCTGTCACGAGGGCCAGATAGCCCTACCACTCACCCTTGGTTTGAACCAGATTTGGGTCATCACTACCTCTTCACATGAACGCACAAAACAAAAGGTTAGGGCTGGGGGGGCTGGAATTCACTCAGCCAAAGTCCTGATGTTCCTCGTAACGTCCGGAGAGTTATGAGGGCTGGTTCGACGCCGGGGACGGAGGGAAAAGCTCCCGTGACAAAACACTGTCACCTTCAGGTGGTTGAAGGGAAGGGTGCCCCATCCCAGCCAAGCCTGGGGGGGGATTAACCCCCCTACGGTCATGGGATCACCAACAGATGGTAACCGAGGTGGCTGATGTGTGAATGAACGCATCAGAGTCCAAACCAAATTAAGATACCGTCACTGCATCTGCCTGCACACACACACCCACATGCACAAAATGCTCATTATCTTTAACCCCCCCTGCATTGGGGAGGGGGGGCATGGGAACAAAAGCATTAAGTGGAAGTGAGCCCTTTAATTACAGGCCAGTGTTTGGAGAAGTCTCAATGGAGCCGGGAACAATAGAGGTCTCTGGTATGGCTCAGCCTGCTGAGTTAACACATATCCTCCAGGTATGACACAAGACACCCACACGCACGAGGAGCGTGCACGAGGCACGTGCACGAGGCGCGTGCACGAGGCCAGTGGTCAAACCGTGCAAACACTCCTGTAATTACCCGGCTTGTAACTTAGAACATGCAGCAGAAAAATCGACAGAACATGGAATTATTTTCACCTCCAAATAAACCGAAACACCTTATTTATGACCGTCATCAGCATTAAATGTAAAAGTAAAATGTTTCAAACACTCACCTGAAATACTAATAAGTTCTACTTCGTTGTAGGATAACAGCATAAAACTAGCCTATCAAGAGAAAACAAGTTTATTTTACATCTTTTCATGCGGCTCTGGGAGATTCCTGTAAATTTCTGAAGCAACCTGCAGGAGAATCCATTCAAGTTAAACTCCCAGCAGCAGTAAAGTGCCGTTAGTGGCTTCAAAGATCATAAAGATGTGATACTAAACGAGTAAATTTGCTCTATATGGTCCCTGAATGTGATGAGGTGTCTCGTTACGAGGGCCCTCGTAGCGGTGAATGGGGAAAGGATGGAAGCTACAGGGATGAGGAATAAAGAGCGATTGTGACCATATGAGCAGATGAGGAGTGATAACGTCTCCATGTCGGTGTCTTCTGAAGAAAAGAAGAGACAGAAAACGAGTGAGCGTGCTCTGAAATCGTTGCTTAAATTTATAGGCTGAACACAGCGACCACAATGGACCTGAAATCAAACCATATCGACTATTTTAGAGTCGATATTTTGCTGCATGTCAATTCTACAAAGAAAAATAACCTCACTTGTTTCAGTGGGATTTGGTTTTGTTTCGCTAGATTTCCCTCCTCAGTAACTGGGTTGGGTACAGTAATGAAATAATCTGCCCAGAGACAAAGTTGACTTAATTTTTGATTGGCTACGACCTTATTTGGCTATAACTTTATTTAGGAAAACAACCTGCTGGCTGCTTGGTTTGTTGAACACCAGCACTCCCAGAAATTTTCTGATTATCCTGATGGATACCGGACAGTTGAATGAAAACACTGAGTCGCCTCCAGTATCCTGGATTAAAATCAAAATCAATATTTAAATAGTTCAGTTAGATTTTTACATTCAGATTGAATTACAGCCATCAAACGACATCTATGAATCTTGATCATTCTCATGAAGGTTAACTTATTTGAGCAGTTGGAGCTGCACCATAAATGCATGAACCTGTCTGCAATCTAGCTGTGAGGTGTACACTGAGCTGCTGATAATTTATGGAATTAGATGATGTAATTTGTTGGTATATTATGTAAGGGATAACGTCTGAAATGCAGGTTATTATCGGGAAATACTGACCGACGGGGCGAATGCAGACTTCGCGTCAGGGTTTGCTTCATCCTGAAGGTCAGTATTTCCCAATAATAACCTGCGTTCCAGACATTATCCCGCTTATTAAAGTCTATTTTTGAGAGGGTGAAATAACTTTCTGATGTTTTACGCTCAGATTAAAATAGTTCCCCACAGTCGAGGCCAGGTCGGGGAACTTGTTGCTTCGCAACGTTTGTTAGTTGAGCCGATTGAGCCATGTCGGCTGGAATTTGGGCTAGCACCGGCTATTTCTATAGGTTGAACTGGACATTTCTTCTCTGCTGTTAGCTGTATGCGTCTTACCACTAGTTTTATTTTTTACTTTTTTGTTTTAGGGAGGGTGAATCCTTAAACTCAGCCTGGACCCAGCCAGTGCTCAAAATCTCCACACTCGCCGAAGACGTACAAATTAATTGGGAAGTCATCCATTTTCGGTCACAAGGTGTCGCTAAGTGCTCGCTTGCTGGGTTTTTTTGCCGTTTAGTGACCGGACTACTCGCGATGCGGAGGGATATTAGGATCACTGTAAGACCACAGGTTAGAAAATGAAATAAAGATCTGTTGCCATTGAGAGCGGTCCAGCGGTCATTATACTAAAATAATGACCGCTAGAACGTTGGGAAAAGCCATTTAAGTCAACGGAGCATTCAACAGCATTCTAAAGAGCCGTATGATAAATAAATGTAACTGTTGTCACATGCTTTGCTGACATTCTTCAGAGCCAGGACACTTTCAGGTTTGGCCAGAAAGAAGCTTAGAAATGGAGGAAGAAGGGAAAGTCTGACAGTGCTAGTAATGAGAATGAATAAAAAGAGAGTTGCATTGGCAGAAAAAGCGATGAAAGAGATGTTGAAGGAGAAGTTTTTGAGAACTTGTCTTCTCAGTCAGATGACCAACTCTTTCGTGTTAGGATCATTTTCCATTGTTGGAATTTTACAATAAAAAAATATACTGAAACTGTAAATAATACTCTTTATATCAGTTTTAAGTTTTGGAGGGTGAGGGCCCAATATCAATGTCTTTCATGGGGCTCCAAATTCCTGGTGGCGCCCCTGTTTGTGAGTACCTGACTGTATGTTCTAAGAAGACGAGATCCAGCTTTAGAAACTTCTGCTGTGCTTAAACAAAACTGGGTCAACTGGGATGACGACTGGAAGAAGATACTTAGAACTCAACATCTTTGACAAGAGCTGGAGCCTCTCCTCACCCATCCTTCCCCCTCCCATCAGACCTACGTCACACTTGCAACCCTTCTCTTCATCCACACCAGCAGAACTTGAGAGGAAAAATGAGATCTGAGCATATTTACAGTTCGGTCGTCATCTGATCAAAAACCGAGGCGTTCCTGAAAATAGCTTTAACGGGCTTCAAAGGCCAATAAATATGGCAAAAGTTAAGCTTTGCCATACCCCGAGATCTTGTAAAGATTAATGAGAGGGGGAAAAAAGGGAGAGAAAATAGATTGAAGTGTAAACGAGAGGCTGCAACTTCAACGAGCAGCTGGTTGTGAAAAGTTGCTGCCAACTGGCTGCCGTTCACAGAGCGTCAATCTCCAAAGCAGGGCGTGGTGCTGCCAGGCACACACACCGAAACGACCAGAAAAACAACTCGTTTGTTCTCGAAAATCACTAAAAGCTTTGGCGACAGGAAGGACGAGGCTCTTATCCCAAGTTTGAGATTTTCCAACATCTTGTACAACCAGCAGTTCCTGGACTTTGACACCCACAATCAGATCTGTCCAATCAGGGAAAGGGAAAAACCACCCGGCAGATTTACGATGATGAATTGGGAAATGTCAGCATTTACTCAGGAATCAATTGGAAAATCCTTAAAACTCAATCACATCCTATAAAAATGAGCCGTAAAGCTGTTGGGTGGATTTATTTCATCCCCTTCGGCAGCTTCGTTATGAGCCTGTTTATGTGTTTATGTGTGTGGCCCACCTTATTTCGTCTTATGAGACAGATTAGCTTTGTCAGTGTTTACTGTAAGATATCTTCAGGCTTTTTAAAAACTGAAACTTGATGATTTTATTACAAGTATGAGAAACAAATGCATACTTCTGTGTTTCTGTTACAAAACCCGTCTCTTGGGTGATTTCTGTCTTAAAGGAATATTCCACCCACAGAATGATGTAACTTTATCTTCCACTTCCCCTCATGGTGAGCAAGACTCTGCAGCACTTTTTTAATATCTTAAATGCAGCCGGCAATCAGGAAGGCTTCTCGTTTCCCCCCCAACTTTCATATAATGGAGTTCGCCGGGGTCCGAGCCAAAAAGGTCCATAAAAGTCCACAAAAACTTGTCAATATTCCTCCATACTGCTCGTCCAATGTAATCCAAGTGTCCTGAGTGGGAAGCATCCAGAATTTACTGGAAACATCGTCATTTAGTAGATTTTTAGAGCCTAAATAGTACTACATCGTATCTCCTGCAAGCACACCAATGCGCGTTCATGAAACTACGGAAGTCACAGCAGACGAGATTTTCTTTAGCCCCGTTTCCACCCGGGGGGCTGGGTCGGGTCGGATCAGGCCAGGCCGGATCAGGTGGGTTTTGGTAGGATATGTTGATTTTACGTTGCGTCCCCACAGCAACTGTCCCGTTACCCAGGAGGTTGAGTATTAACCGGATAGCGCTGCTACGTGATTGTGTGTAACGCCTTTTAAACAAAGCACCACACGTGACAGAAACAGAAAGGAGTCACCCCTGCTTTGTTTTTACGCTGGGTCACGTGGGAAGTGACGGATTTTTCAACGAATCAACGCATTGCTGTGTGTTAGCTCCACCTCTTTGGTCCGGATCGTTTAGATCAGTACCCCTATCGAAGGGTACCAAAAAAGTAGGCCGGGTCGGGTTGGATATAAAGGTACCCGTCCAAGTTTTTATCTGTGGAGACGCAAAAAAATGTGGACCGACCCGACCCAGACTCGCTGTTGGAAACCGGGCTTTTGTTTGTTTTAAATCAATATCAAACCCCTCTTGTGTTTGTTCAGGTTTGTCTGCAGCTCTGTCGCTCTTAGCACAAAGTAAACAGCAAATTTCTTCTTCTACGCTTGCATTATCGGCAGAGTAGGGTCCGAACGCCGAGGCTTCTGTAATTTCGTGAACGCGCATATGCGCACTTTGTGAAAGTAAGATGTTCAACTGTTTAGGCTCTAAAAATCTACTAAATGATGTCGTTTCCAGTAAATTCTGGACGCTACCCACTCAGGACACTTGGATTACATTGGACGAGCAGTATGGAGGAATATGGACAAGTTTTTGTGGACTTTTATGGACCTTTTTGGCTCGGACCCCGGCAAACTCCATTATATGAAAGTTGGGGGGAAACGAGAAGCTTCCTGATCACCGGCTGCATTTAAGATATTAAAAAAGTGCTCCAGAGTCTTGCTCACCATGAGGGGGGGTGGAAAATAGTCACATCTTTCTGTGGGTGAACTATTCCTTTAATTTACAACTTAATTCCCAAGAATTGTAAATGTAAATCCCATCAACCCATCTGATGGCAAATATGAGCTGATATTGTTGCTGATGGCAGCGAGACGTGGGGCCATGAAGTCCGATCCCTCCACCTTCACAATGAGAGCTAACGGCTTGAAAAGGCGATTTCTCAGCAGACATTTTTAGATTAATTCCCTGTGTTGAATGTGAATAGAAACACGAGACAGGCCCACTCCAGAAAAGTCAAGTCCCTCCGTCTCAGATGGAAGTGACAGCACTGGGAGTAATGAGAACTGGCTTCATGCTCAGGTCGCTGTGCCCCTTCAGGAGGAAAATGTCTGGTAATGAACTCCGGACCTTTTACGCTGCATCCGGACAGACGGGAGGATGTCTGAAGGACCGCCGCCGTCGTTGTCAGGATCACCGAACAGCCTGGCCGCCTCTCGGTAATCAACTCATTCACATTCAGACGCACAACTCCCACATCGAAGCACAAACACCAAGACACTCCCAGCGTGTCAGCATCATAAAAGCTAATAAACCTCCAGACACCTGTCCAAATACTCCAGTCAACATCGCTGTTGATAAAAACCCAGCTGTGCAATATATCATTTACATGACTTTTTTTTCTTCCTTTTTTAGGTCCACAAGCTCCTGCCTGTCTGCAGATGTGGACAACCCAGCTGCTGGAAATGAAAAATCCTGCCATGTTGTTGGGTTTAGACCAGGTGTTTCCATGAACGGCCTCGTCTGCCTACAGAATGATTGGTTGGACAGGGATGTCCACCTCTGTGGTAGGGGTGTCTCAGTCCTGTTAGGACAGAGGGGTAGGAGTGTTTCAGTCCTGTTAGGATAGAGGGGGTGTCTCAGTCCTGTTAGGACAGAGGGGTGAGTGTCTCAGTCCTGTTAGGACAGAAAGATAGGGATGTCTCAGTCCTGTTAGGACAGGGGAGGGGTGTCTCAGTCCTGTTAGGACAGAAAGGTAGGGATGTCTCAGTCCTGTTAGGACAGGAGGGGTGTCTCAGTCCTGTTAGGACAGAGGGGTAGGGGTGTCTCAGTCCTGTTAGGACAGAGAGGTAGGGGTGTCTCAGTCCTTTTAATAAAGAGGGGTGTCAAAGTCTGTTAAGAGAGAGGGGTAGGGGTGTCTCAGTCCTGTTAGGACAGAAAGATAGGGGTGTCTCAGTCCTGTTAGGACAGAAAGGTAGGGATGTCCCAGTCCTGTTAGGACAGAGGGGTTGGGGTGTCCCAGTCCTGTTAGGACAGTGGGGTTGGGGTGTCCCAGTCCTGTTAGGACAGAGGGGTAGGGGTGTCTCAGTCCTTTTAATATAGAGGGGGTGTCAAAGTCTGTTAAGATCGAGGGGTAGGGGTGTCTCAGTCGTGTTAGGACAGAAAGGTAGGGGTGTCTCAGTCCAGTTAGGACAGAGGGGTTGGGGTGTCCCAGTCCTGTTAGGACAGAGGGGTAGGGGTGTCTCAGTCCTGTTAGGACAGAGGGGTTGGGGTGTCCCAGTCCTGTTAGGACAGAGGGGTAGGGGTGTCTCAGTCCTGTTAGGACAGAAAGGTAGGGGTGTCTCAGTCCTGTTAGGACAGAGGGGTAGGGGTGTCCCAGTCCTGTTAGGACAGAGGGGTAGGGGTGTCTCAGTCCTGTTAGGACAGAAGGGTAGGGGTGTCTCAGTCCTGTTAGGACAGAGGGGTAGGGGTGTCCCAGTCCTGTTAGGACAGAGGGGTAGGGATGTCCCAGTCCTGTTAGGACAGAGGGGTAGGGGTGTCCCAGTCCTGTTAGGACAGAGGGGTAGGGGTGTCTCAGTCCTTTTAATATAGAGGGGGTGTCAAAGTCTGTTAAGATCGAGGGGTAGGGGTGTCTCAGTCCTGTTAGGACAGAAAGGTAGGGGTGTCCCAGCCCTGCTAGGACAGAGGGGTAGGGGTGTCTCAGTCCTGTTAAGATAGAGGGGTAGGGGTGTCTCAGTCCTGTTAAGATAGAGGGGTAGGGGTGTCTCAGTCCTGTTAAGATAGAGGGGTAGGGGTGTCTCAGTCCTATTAGGACAGAGGGGTAGGGGTGTCTCAGTCCTGTTAAGACAGAAAGGTAGGGGGTATCTACCCTTTTCAAATGAATGGTTTTCAGAGTCACACTTAAAACAAAGGGGTATGATAAATGATTGAATCACCAGCAAGATCGTTGCTACCAAGTCCCAAAAATCCACAAATGTAAATATTTTCTCCGTAGATCAGGTTTTTTAATGTTCGGCAACCGTTGTATTGTCTAGTTTAACGTCGTTTAAATGTTTAACGGTCATTTTCTTTGTAAAATGTACATAAAAAAATGATCAGAACTACAATTGAGCTTCAAAACGCTGCCATGTTGAAAAGCAGCGGTGCTATCATCAGCTCTGATCATCTACAGTGATAGATGATCAATAAAAGCATCAGTAACATCGCTGCTGGTCTTCCGTAAACAACGCTTCATTCTGAGGAACATGACTGCCAATAAAACTTTGTGATGAAGTTATAAATGTGAGTGATGACTTCTACTGAACATCATCAGAAGATGTAGAGAATCAGGAGGAAAGTCTGTGTGCTGACTCATCTTGTCCGTTGAGTGTCGGGTCAACAGGATCGTTATCGTAATCGGAGCCGCATCCCCTCACACGGCCTCCGAAACCAGACCGCGGCCTGGATCAGTGACTTCTATTAAAGTTTGATGGCGACTGGAGGAGGTTTTGTTGGCCCGTGTTCTCCGTCGTGCCGCTCTGATTAACAGGTCGCACCTAAACAAAGTGGCTTTATGAATAAGTCATGGATCTGCCCGCACGTTGCCAAGACCCCTTTTAATTAAATTAACTCACATTTTTTCAAGAAATCTGAAAGAAAGAGGAGAAAATCTCAAGGTGCTTTTCCTCTGAATGATGATGATGATGATTCTCAGGCAGGCGACGGGACACTTGGGAGCTAAAATGCTTGCAGGGGTTTCAAAGAGGGTCTTGGGTGACACTGTTCCTCTGTAGGTCTTTTCTCACGCCCGTGCAAATGCATCTAAACGGGCTGCTTCGTGCATTCACACACCCCGGCGCTCCTTTCAGGACGGGCTGACCGGCGAGACGCCTTCAAAGAGGACCACTGGAATAAAGCCGTCAGTGAATAAAGATTAAAAGGAGCGCTACATAGTAAAAAATCTGATTTATGAAGCCCAAGCTGGGTTGCTGCAGGGATTTGGTGCCATGGCAACGCAGTGAACAGTAAGGTCGAGGGGGCGTTTGAATAAAGAGCAGCAGAATGGAGAGAAAAGAAAGACTTTTAACCTCTCACTGTTCACATCTTTTCATCACGCCTCCAGCCTTCAACAGGCTGGCTGAGAGAGAGAAGTCCGCTTCATAGATCCTGAAAGCTGCCCCGATTATTCCAGCGGGGTTCAAAGCCAACAAGTGCAGGATTTTAACTTCGTAGAAATGTCACACTCAGACACTTTCAGGTGATTTTTGTCTTTCGTTTGCCCCGGTTTGCATTGCTGCCACCTTTGATGGCGGCGTCCTTCGTGCCGCCTCGGCGTGTTGCTGTGTTTGTCCGTGGGAGCTGTCCTGTGCCACGCCGCCGTGTCCGGGGCCAAGCCCTTTTCCTTTTGTCTGCTGCCATATGGAAGCCAGCACCAACATGGAGATAAGCCTGTCCTCATGCTGTTCCCTGACCTTCTCAGGCACCCAGCTGGCTCCAAACACAGAAATAATTACTATCCAAATTACCCGGCCAGCTCCGTCCCTCTTTGTGAATGAAGGTAGGACAGGATGGGGGGGGGGGGGGGGGGGGGGGGTAAGTGCTGGGGGAGATACCGTGAGGGGAGATCCCACACAAAGGAGGGCCACTTAAAGCTTGGTCCCCAGCTGCCTTCAGCGCTGGATATTAGCTTGTCTGTGGCTAAAGAGAGCTGTTAGCGGCTCCATTAATCTCCCTGATAATTCAATATTGTGCTGTTGACACGCAGACAGGTTGTGACCCGACAATTTCCCTCATTCTTTCATTTCTTTGTCCCACACAAAAGTTTTTAGCAGCATAAACGAGCGTTTATAGTGAATGATGCCGGTGTCGACTTTAAATGACATAATGATTTATGTCAAAGTAGCTTCATTATAAACGACTGATATGATTAATTAGCATTTAAATCAAAACATCAAATCTTCCAGTAACCATTTATTTCTTTTTATTTTTATTTATGTATTTATTTATTTTTCATTTTTCTTTTTTAAGTCATATTTACTTCTTTATTCATTTTTTGTTTATCCATTTTTGTATTTCCTCTTAGATATATTTGTTTGTGTATCCTTTCCTGTTTTAATTTTCAAATTTAGATTTTTTCTTTGATTTATTTGTTTATTTATTCATTTTGTTTTTCATTTCTAAATCTGATTTATTTGTTTAGTCCATTTTTATTTTTCCTTTCTTACTAAAATTTATTTATTTATTTGTTTTTCCTTTACAAGTCAGATTGATTGATAAATCTTCACTAAGTATTTAAGTCACAATGTTTTCCTCATCTCTATTTATTCATTTGCCTTCACTGAGTCACTGATGATGCAACTGATGAAGCTAGTTTTTACAACATTAGCATATTAGCCCTATATATTTATTTTAATCTTCCTCTTTTCATTTTACACACTTATGCTACAAAAAAAGAACAATTCCAAATCAGCTAGATGAGTTTTATTTATAGTTAAAATTGAATATTTAACGTTTCTAAGGATTTTAACCCTTTAAAGTCTGTTTGATCACGTGATGCAAATGTTTTGATGAACTACTACTTGGTCGTTTTGTGTGTGACATGGACATCTGGGGGATTTTTTTTTTTTTTTTTATTTGTCAAGGATTCCCCAAATGGTTAACTTTTCTGCATCATTATTTTGTGTAGCATCAGTCATTGAGGTCAGAAATGTCCCATTAGGTCCAGTTTAAACCAGATTTTTAAAATCACCCATTTTTTACCTCATGTGATGCTAAACACCAAACCATGAGGTACTAGTAGTCGTAATTATAACAAACCCTAAACATGTTGTGTGCTTTAACTAACTTTAACCAACAGTGAGTCACATCAAAGTAGACAAAATAAAGAATATTAGAAAATAAGTCATACTGTATGACTAAACCCACCTAGACTACCAACCATAGCTGTTAGATGGATGTGCTAATATTCAAGGTTCATTATATTTTATTTAATTCTAATTATCTCATTATTTTACATAATTTTCTGGTTTTTATTTTGTGATCTTATTTTCTTCTCATATCTGATTTTACTTTGTTTGACCGTTAAGGATAATATTTTCTTTGGCATGTTTATTTTGAGCTGAGACCACATCGTATGTTTTGCAGGACCAGATGCAACCTTGGCTGAAACAAGCGTGCATCCTGCACGTTGAGCTCCGTAAATCAGCGTGTTCAAAGGAAGCTCCTGAAACTGTTACAGACACACAGGTTTAATAAAGTTGACACCAGCCTTTAAAAACTAAAACTTTTACCCTCTCGTCTCCCTTTAATCGGCTCCTGGTGCACGGTGGAGTTTTGTACACCGGGCAGGAATGCCCCACAGATGTTTCAGCCCTTCACAATGCTACAGCATCTGTTTTAGACCCTGCTGGACTCTGAATGATGGATGGAAAGACAAGAAGACACGTAAGGCAGGAAGAAAAGGGGAAGCTGGCTGATTTCAGTCCTTCCTCAATGAATCTGTCCAGTAGATGAAGACAAAGATGTCTCCTGCTGCCTGAATGAAGCAGGGAAAGTAATGCATAGACCCAAACACATGAGAGAAAGATGGAGCCTTCAGGAGCTAAAAGTACGGTGGCCCAAAAGTGTCATAACAAAACAAACGGCATGACGCAATTAGATACAATGCTACAAAATTAGAAATAACACCACATAATTAGCTACAATGCTACAAGATTAGCAACAACATTACACACTTAGCCACAATGCTACAAAATTAGCAACAACACTACATAAGTAGCTACACGCTACACAATTAGCAACAATGCTTCACAATGGCTACAATGCAACAACATTAGCAACAACATTACACACTAAGCCACAATGCTACAAAATTAGCAACAACACTACATAAGTAGCTACAACGCTACACAATTAGCAACAATGCTTCACAATTGGCTACAATGCAACAACATTAGCAACAACATTACACACTAAGCTACAATGCTACAAAATTAGCAACAACACTACATAATTAGCTACAATGCAACAAAATTAGAATTAACACTACACAATCAGCTACAACGCTACAAAATTAGCAGGGACACTACACAATTAACCACAATGCTACAAAATTAGCAACAACACTACATAAGTAGCTACAATGCTACACAATTAGCAACAATGCTTCACAATTGGCTACAATGCAACAACATTAGCAACAACATTACACACACAGTAAGCCACAATGCTACAAAATTAGCAACAACACTAGACAAGTAGCTACAACGCTACACAATTAGCAACAATGCTTCACAATTGGCTACAATGCAACAACATTAGCAACAACATTACACACTACAGTAAGCCACAATGCTACAAAATTAGCAACGACACTACATAATTAGCTACAATGCAACAAAATTAGAATTAACACTACACAATCAGCTACAACGCTACAAAATTAGCAGGGACACTACACAATTAACCACAATGCTACAAAATTAGCAATAACACACCACAATTAGCCACAGTGGTAAAAAAAAATAGCAGGGACACTACACAATTAACCACAACAATACAAATTAGCAACAACACATCACATTTAACCACAATGCAACAAAATTAGCAATAATACAACACAATTAGCCACAATTCAACAAAATTAAAGCCACGACACAACAAAAATAGTCTCTTAGGTCCCATGGCCGTGACTTCAGCTCCCCATTGCCCACCTAATTGTAACTTCCAGTGGTCATTCTTAAAAAAAACTTCCATTTCAGCTTTGTGTTGTGGTAAATGTTCTATTTTTGTGGTTAATTGTGCATTTTTGTGTGTAACTTGTTGTGGTTAATATTGGAGAGCTGTGGCTAATTGTGTTATGGTTATTTCTTCACTTTTGTGGTTAATGTGGCTTTAGTTTTGCTGTGACACTTCTGGGCCACCGTGTAAAGTATCTGGCATGCTCTGAATACTCCAACGTTCCTGTAGGTTGCAGGAACTGCAGATTGTGTACCACTTCCCATCGGTCTCGTAAAGCAAATGAAAGCACGGCACGCCTTAAACACAGCCATAAATATGTGAAGCTGCTCCATTACCTTCAGAGTTAGTAACAAAAGCTCGCACGCAATAAAACCTCCAGAAAACGGTGGGCAGAATATAAAACATAAAGCCACTGAAGACATCATTAGTGGCAGAACTGCCTGCAACATCAGCTCATCTCATCTCCAAACTCTTATTGCTTTCTCTCCCTGCGGTGAAACGCTGATTCCTCCCAAAAGCGTTTTACCCAGACTCAATGTCACAGGAGCTTCTGCTGCTCAAAACACTTTAGGAAGTTACATTTCACTGCTTTGTTTTGCCTCAGGGGTTAAAGCCCAAAGACTGGGAAGGGAGCAGGGAGGGAGGGGTCACATCTGATGTTTCTGGGGATGTGAAGGGAGAAATAGGAAGCGGCGTAGACTCTGGCCAGACGGCGAAACTGGAACAAACTGCGGGGTTTCCCAGTTTTAGAAATCAGTCTCTGACTCCCAACATAAAAGAGGTTACCTTAAAAAACACCTTGGTGGAGTAATAAAAGCAATGGAGTGTGGACTGAAAGAGATTAGCCTGCCAGCACTTACATTTAAATGCCTCTATCGGGCCCTGCTTCACTCCATCACACAGAAATGTTAAGAAGCGAAGAAGGGAACAGCGGGGTTGATTAGATTGGTGTTGGGGATTTGGTCTGAGCGAAGTCGCTTTGAGTTATTTAAATCTGCCCCCTCGTCAAGGTGCAGAGCCGCCGGTGGGCGAGTGCATCATGACTTCACTCCAGCAGAGAATGAAAAGGCAGAAATGAAAAGAAGCAGATAAGTGAACTGCCTTCCTGCTGCCCGGCGAAGTTCATTAGCGCGACGTTGTTCAGGTAATGACCGAGAACAAGGAGCCGCGAATGAGGCGGTGGAGCGTTGGCAGGCGGCGGGGCTTTCGTCCAGACGGGAGAGCAGGTCCACTTTTAATTAAGCGCGTCTCAGAGAGAGGTCCGTCGGTAATGAACGAGCGGCGAGGTGGAGAGGATGGTGATCGCCGAGGTTCAATGTGGGCTCAGAAAAAACAAAAGGACTGCTCCTGCTTCATAATTACACAAGCCGCTTGTTTGTTCATCAGTTTTTTGACTGTAGGAACCTTTTGGAGTTCCTAGAACCTTTTAAGCCTGGGATATACTTGCTGTGGACGCAAACGTTCACGCAAGCAGTCTGCGTCGTCTGTGAATATACTTGCTGCAGCACGTCGCGGCCGAAATGCTCAATACCGGAGGCCACCGCTAGGAGGAGTACACAGCACTTCATGAGAATGTAAAAAGGTCAGTCTGCCGGTCAGATTGTTTTTCCGGGGCATACGTGAACGACCCAGGTGTATGTGGAAAATAGACAATGTTATTGCTCTCGAAGAAGAAACAATCATTTTACTTTTGCTACTGCTGTGCAACGGGGAGGCAATATCATATAAGTGTCTGTAGTTTCGGACCAGGTCCGAGAGACGCTCTTCAAAACTACTCGCCGACGCCATTGAGTTCGCCATTGTGTTTACCTCTGACCTCGTGTTCACGCTTTTTATACGCACGAGCACCTCTAGCGTTCAAGTCAATATTGCACCACGCGCATGCGGCACGATACCTCGCGTCAACGCGAGCGACCTACGTGCCGTAGGTACGCTGGGAACGCATGAGCGCCATGATGCGTACGCGGACGCGACGCCAACAGCAAGTATATCCCTGGCCTTACAGAACCGGTCCGTTATTTTGCGCATTCTGACACATAGGAACTAGAGACCTCGGCCCTCAGTTCCTACAACCTTTTTAGCTCCTACTCCGAGGCAGAGTCTTTTCGGGGTTCCATAGGAACTGAAATATGTAGATGTTTGGTGATTGGTAGAACTGGCAAGCCCCGCCCCCTTGCGTGATCTCTGCTTCTTCCACCACGCCATATTTAAAAAGTCCCACAGCTGTTACAACTGTTTACCGAGATCGTAATAACAACATGAACTATTACAACAGGAGCGTACCGATTCATGATTAAATCCATCACAATGGAACACGTCCCCAATCCAGAACTGTTTTGAAATGTCCAAAAGCGATTATTTTATGTTATACGGCTTATTAGAATGCTGTTGAATGCTCCGTTGCCATGAATGGGTTTTCCCAACATTCCAGCCGACATTATTTTAGTATAATGACCGTTGTCAATGGTAACATTTCTTTTTTCAACCTGTGGTGATCCTAATATCCCTCCGCGTCGCAAGTAGTCCGGTCACTACAGCAAGCGAGCATGTAGCGACACCTTGTGACCAAAAATGGATGACTTTCCAATCAATTTGAACGTCTTCGGCGAGTGTGGAGATTTTGAGCTCTGGGTTCAGGCTGAGTTTAAGGATTCACCCTCCCCAAAACGAAAAAGACAAAAAGAAGACCAGTGGTCAGACGCTTACAGCTAACAGCAGAGACGGAAATGTCCAGTTCAACCTACAGGAATAGCCGGTGCTAGGCCAAATTCCAGCCGACATGGCTAAATTAACAAACGTTGCTAAGCAACGGGTGGCCCTGACCTGGCCTCGACTGAGGGGAACTATTTTAATCTGAGCGTAAAACATCAGGAAGTTATTATTTTGCAAATAGCCGTATAATAAGCGGGATAATGTATCCCGCTTATTATACGAATGCAGACCCCTCCACTTCGCATCGGAGTCTGCATACGCCCTGTCGGTCAGTATTTCCCCATGATGACCTTTGTTCCGAACATGATCCCTTACTTAATTTAATGACCCAAACACAGCTGCAAAGCGTGGCAGTAGAATCTGCAGCTGCGGCCCGGACACTTTACTGGACGGACCGTCCACTTAAGTGTCCGGACGCACTTCAACAAAAGGTAAGCAAGACGTTAGTAGGGCAGCTTTCCAATGGGGGGCTGTTCCGTTACGTGATAGAAATGACCGTGATGATAAGCTGGTAAGCTAGCTTTATGATAGCTTTGAATAAAAGAGATGAGAAACCTCAGTTTTGTATCAGATGATCTGGGGCATAAATTTGTCTCTGTCACAGACGAATGTGTCAAACATGGTTCCTATCACGGTCCTCCGTCATGTGCGAACGCAAACTGATGGGGAAGGTAGGTCTGATAACTAAACTCTAGATGGGGAGTTACAGGACCTCTCTGTCCGAATGCGTCTATTTTGAGCCTTAAAAGACACATTTCCTTGTGTCTTCATGAACGTCTTCTCGTCTGTCACTAGCTGGGTTTCCATTACACCTGGAATTGCGTAAAGCCTAAATATCGCAATTAAAAACTGCTAATGGAAACACCTACATTAAAAAGAACTCAAATATCGCAAAAAAGATTTTACACTTTCATGAGTTTTTTTTAAACGTTTCGATAAAGCAGTTTTCACAAAAGTGTAATGGAAACACTTTTTCGCATTTACAGCCATCAAGCGTGAAAGGAGGTTAAAATCCAGTTATTCCTTCTTAATTATGATAAATATGATCATTTACAAGCATTAACTGTGAAATCGGAGCGATGGGGGAAGTTTCATCATCATGCGGATTAAAAAAAAAAAGTAAAATCGCCGTAATTCAGCAAACTGTTTGGACAACATGCAGATGGTTTAAGTTCTTCATGTGTTAACGACTGGCCACCAGCTGTTTATGTCGTTTCCACACATTTGTAACACCACGACTCGGTTATCTCGTTCCCACATGTCAGTTATACGTCACCAGGATTTAATAATGCGTGACCACGGAAAACGTGGTATGACTGCGCCTTCGTATCAACAGCTGCATCACATCAGTCGGGAACTGGTGTCGGATAAATGTGGAATAAAGATCCAGACATCCACAGTCCAGAAGTTGATCATGAGGGGTTTTTATTTGTGTTTCATCTCCTGATCAGCAGCAGCAGCTCTAAAAAACATCGTTTATATCTCCATCCTCCTAAAAGTGGAGTCTCGCGGGATTTTACCAGAATGATAGCTCACACCATTCGATGGAAACACCTACATGTCACAATCGTACTTTTTTGAAATGGAAGAAATATCGCTTTTATATTTGGAAAAAGTGAAATCCATCTTCTGTGAATGTGTGTGAGACGAGCACTGCTGCAGGAGACAGCAGCAACCCTGACCTTCCCTGTGTCATCACGTTGCTTTAAAATGATGAAAATGCTTCTGTTTCTGAAAGCTGCTCCGTCTCGTCAGGATATCCTGATGTGAGCGCACCGCTGCGTGTGCACGTGAAGAGACGAAGAGAGGCGATGATTTAGTGTCTCAGCAGGGATGCAAAACCATCAAAGAGAGTCTCAAAGACACTCGTCTCTCTGTGAAAGGGCTCTGTGCTCACACACTAACGCTGAGAAATGGGAGACGACAGAGATGCCTGATCATTTCCTTCTCTGAAAAAAGTAGTTCAGGGTGACGTGTACCATCCAGGGTGACGGTGTACCATCATGGAGTAACACGTCTGTAAAAAGTAGTTCCAGGGTGATGTTTACCATCACGGAGTAACACGTCTGTAAAAAGTAGTTCCAGTGTGACGTTTACCATCGTGGAGTAACACGTCTGTAAAAAGTAAAAAGTAGTTCCAGTGTGACGTTTACCATCGTGGAGTAACACGTCTGTAAAAAGTAGTTCCATGGGTGACGTGTACCATCACGGAGTAACACGTCTGTAAAAAGTAGTTCCAGTGTGACGTTTACCATCGTGTAGTAACACGTCTGTAAAAAAGTAGTTCCAGGGTGATGTTTACCATCGTGTAGTAACACGTCTGTAAAAAGTAGTTCCAGTGTGACGTTTACCATCGTGGAGTAACACGTCTGTAAAAAGTAGTTCCAGTGTGACGTTTACCATCGTGGAGTAACACGTCTGTAAAAAGTAGTTCCAGTGTGACGTTTACCATCGTGGAGTAACACGTCTGTAAAAAGTAGTTCCAGTGTGACGTTTACCATCGTGGAGTAACACGTCTGTAAAAAGTAGTTCCAGTGTGACGTTTACCATCGTGGAGTAACACGCCTCTGTAAAAAGTAGTTCCAGTGTGACGTTTACCATCGTGGTAGTAACACGTCTGTAAAAGTAGTTCCAGGGTGACGTTTACCATCGTGGAGTAACACGTCTGTAAAAAAGTAGTTCCAGTGTGACGTTTACCATCGCGGAGTAACACGTCTGTAAAAAGTAGTTCCAGGGTGACGTTTACCATCGTGGAGTAACACGTCTGTAAAAAGTAGTTCCAGGGTGACGTTTACCATCGTGGAGTAACACGTCTGTAAAAAGTAGTTCCAGTGTGACGTTTACCATCGTGGAGTAACACGTCTGTAAAAAGTAGTTCCAGGGTGACGTTTACCATCACGGAGTAACACGTCTGTAAAAAGTAGTTCCAGTGTGACGTTTACCATCACGGAGTAACACGTCTGTAAAAAAGTAGTTCCAGTGTGACGTTTACCATAACGGAGTAACAAGTCTGTAAAAAGTAGTTCCAGTGTGACGTTTACCATCGTGTAGTAACACGTCTGTAAAAAGTAGTTCCAGTGTGACGTTTACCATCACGGAGTAACACGTCTGTAAAAAGTAGTTCCAGTGTGACGTTTACCATCGTGGAGTAACACGTCTGTAAAAAGTAGTTCCAGGGTGACGTTTACCATCGTGTAGTAACACGTCTGTAAAAAGTAGTTCCAGGGTGATGTTTACCATCGTGGAGTAACACGTCTGTAAAAAGTAGTTCCAGGGTGGTGTTTACCATCGTGTAGTAACACGTCTGTAAAAAGTAGTTCCAGTGTGAAGTTTACCATCGTGGAGTAACACGTCTGTAAAAAGTAGTTCCAGGGTGACGTTTACCATCGTGGAGTAACACGTCTGTAAAAAGTAGTTCCAGGGTGACGTTTACCATCGGTAGTAACACGTCTGTAAAAAGTAGTTCCAGTGTGACGTTTACCATCGTGGAGTAACACGTCTGTAAAAAGTAGTTCCAGGGTGGTGTTTACCATCGTGTAGTAACACGTCTGTAAAAAGTAGTTCCAGGGTGACGTTTACCATCACGGAGTAACACGTCTGTAAAAAGTAGTTCCAGTGTGACGTTTACCATCGTGGAGTAACACGTCTGTAAAAAGTAGTTCCAGTGTGACGTTTACCATCGTGGAGTAACACGTCTGTAAAAAGTAGTTCCAGGGTGATGTTTACCATCGCGGAGTAACACGTCTGTAAAAAAGTAGTTCCAGTGGGACGTTTACCATCACGGAGTAACACGTCTGTAAAAGTAGTTCCAGTGTGACGTTTACCATCGTGTAGTAACACGTCTGTAAAAGTAGTTAGTGTGACGTTTACCATGTGGAGTAACACGTCTGTAAAATAGTTAGGGTGGTGTTTACCATCGTGGAGTAACACGCTGTAAAAAAGTAGTTAGGGTGATGTTTACCATTGTGTAGTAACACGTCTGTAAAAAGTAGTTCCAGGGTGACGTTTCCATCGTGGAGTAACACGTGTAAAAAGTAGTTCCAGTGTGCGTTTACCATCGTGGAGTAACACGTCTGTAAAAAGTAGTTCCAGTGTGACGTTTACCATCGTGGAGTAACACGTCTGTAAAAAGTAGTTCCAGTGTGAAGTTTACCATCGTGGAATAACACGTCTGTAAAAAGTAGTTCCAGTGTGACGTTTACCATAGTGGAGTAACACGTCTGTAAAAGTAGTTCAGGGTGATGTTTACCATCACGGAGTAACACGTCTGTAAAAAGTAGTTCCAGTGTGAAGGTTTACCATCGTGGAGTAACACGTCTGTAAAAAGTAGTTCCAGTGTGACGTTTACCATCACGGAGTAACACGTCTGTAAAAGTAGTTCCAGTGTGAAGGTTTACCATCGTGGAGTAACACGTCTGTAAAAAGTAGTTCCAGTGTGACGTTTACCATCGTGGAGTAACACGTCTGTAAAAAGTAGTTCCAGGGTGACGTTTACCATCGTGGAGTAACACGTCTGTAAAAAGTAGTTCCAGTGTGACGTTTACCATCGTGGAGTAACACGTCTGTAAAAGTAGTTCCAGTGTGACGTTTACCATCGTGGAGTAACACGTCTGTAAAAAGTAGTTCCAGTGTGACGTTTCCATCGGGAGTAACACGTCTGTAAAAGTAGTTCCAGTGTGACGTTTACCTTCGTGGAGTAACACGTCTGTAAAAAGTAGTTCCAGTGTGACGTTTACCATCGTGGAGTAACACGTCTGTAAAAAGTAGTTCCAGTGTGACGTTTACCATCGTGGAGTAACACGTCTGTAAAAAGTAGTTCCAGTGTGAAGTTTACCATCGTGGAGTCACGTCTGTAAAAAGTAGTTCCAGTGTGACGTTTCCATCGTGGAGTAACACGTCTGTAAAAAGTAGTTCCAGTGTGACGTTTACCATCGTGTAGTAACACGTCTGTAAAAGTAGTTCCAGTGTGACGTTTCCATCGTGGAGTAACACGTCTGTAAAAAGTAGTTCCAGTGTGACGTTTACCATGGGAGTAACACGTCTGTAAAAAGTAGTTCCAGGGTGACGTTTACCATCACGGAGTAACACGTCTGTAAAAAGTAGTTCCAGTGTGACGTTTACCATCACGGAGTAACACGTCTGTAAAAAGTAGTTCCAGTGTGGCGTTACCATCACGGAGTAACACGTCTGTAAAAAGTAGTTCCAGTGTGACGTTTACCATCACGGAGTAACACGTCTGTAAAAAGTAGTTCCAGTGTGACGTTTATCATCACGGAGTAACACGTCTGTAAAAAAGTAGTTCCAGTGTGACGCTTCCATCACGGAGTAACAAGTCTGTAAAAAGTAGTTCAGTGTGACGTTTCCATCGGTAGTAACACGTTGTAAAAGTAGTTCCAGTGTGACGTTTACCATCACGGAGTAACACGTCTGTAAAAGTAGTTCCAGTGTGACGTTTCCATCGTGGAGTAACATGTCTGTAAAAGTAGTTCCAGTGTGACGTTTACCATCGTGAAGTAACACGTCTCTTAAAAGTAGTTCAGTGTGACGTTTACCATGTGGAGTAACACGTCTGTAAAAAGTAGTTCCAGTGTGACGCTTCCATCGGGAGTAACACGTTGTAAAAGTAGTTCCAGGGTGACGTTTCATCACGGAGTAACACGTCTGTAAAAGTAGTTCCAGTGTGACGTTTCCATCGTGGAGTAACACATCTGTAAAAAGTAGTTCCAGTGTGACGTTTCCATCGTGGAGTAACACGTCTGTAAAAGTAGTTCAGGGTGACGCGTCCATCCGGAGTAACACGTCTGTAAAAAGTAGTTCCAGGGTGACGTTTACCATCACGGAGTAACACGTCTGTAAAAAGTAGTTCCAGGGTGACGTTTACCATCACGGAGTAACACGTCTGTAAAAGTAGTTCCAGGGTGATGTTTACCATCACGGAGTAACACGTTGTAAAAAGTAGTTCCAGGGTGACGTTTACCATCGTGTAGTAACACGTCTGTAAAAAGTAGTTCAGTGTGAAGGTTTACCATCGTGGAGTAACACGTCTGTAAAAAGTAGTCCAGTGTGCGTTTCCATCGTGGAGTAACAGTTGTAAAAAGTAGTTCCAGGGTGCGTGTCCATCAGGAGTACACGTCTGTAAAAAGTAGTTCAGGGTGATGTTTACCATGTGAGTAACACGTCTGTAAAAGTAGTTCCAGTGTGACGTTTACCATCGTGGAGTAACACGTCTGTAAAAAGTAGTTCCAGGGTGAAGTTTCCATCGTGGAGTAACACGTGTAAAAAGTAGTCCAGGGTGACGTTTACCATCACGGAGTAACACGCCTGTAAAAAGTAGTTCCAGGGTGACGTTTACCATCACGGAGTAACACGCCTGTAAAAAGTAGTTCCAGGGTGATGTTTACCATCACGGAGTAACACGCCTGTAAAAAGTAGTTCCAGGGTGACGTTTACCATCGTGTAGTAACACGTCTGTAAAAAGTAGTTCCAGTGTGAAGGTTTACCATCGTGGAGTAACACGTTGTAAAAGTAGTTCCAGTGTGACGTTTCCATCGTGGAGTAACAGTTGTAAAAAGTAGTTCCAGGGTGACGTGTACCATCACGGAGTAACACGTCTGTAAAAAGTAGTTCCAGGGTGATGTTTACCATCGTGGAGTAACACGTCTGTAAAAAGTAGTTCCAGTGTGACGTTTACCATCGTGGAGTAACACGTCTGTAAAAGTAGTTCCAGGGTGAAGTTTACCATCGTGGAGTAACACGTCTGTAAAAAGTAGTTCCAGGGTGACGTCATCGGGAGTAACACGTGTAAAAAGTAGTTCAGGGTGACGTTTACCATCGTGGAGTAACACGCCTGTAAAAAGTAGTTCCAGTGTGACGTTTACCATCACGGAGTAACACGTCTGTAAAAAGTAGTTCCAGTGTGACGTTTACCATCACGGAGTAACACGTCTGTAAAAAGTAGTTCCAGTGTGACGTTTACCATCACGGAGTAACACGTCTGTAAAAAGTAGTTCCAGGGTGACGTTTACCATCGTGTAGTAACACGTCTGTAAAAAGTAGTTCCAGGGTGACGTTTACCATCGTGTAGTAACACGTCTGTAAAAAGTAGTTCCAGTGTGACGTTTACCATCACGGAGTAACACGTCTGTAAAAAGTAGTTCCAGTGTGACGTTTACCATCACGGAGTAACACGTCTGTAAAAAGTAGTTCCAGGGTGACGTTTACCATCGTGGAGTAACACGTCTGTAAAAGGTAGTTCCAGGGTGACGTTTACCATCGTGGAGTAACACGTCTGTAAAAAGTAGTTCCAGGGTGACGTTTACCATCACGGAGTAACACGTCTGTAAAAAGTAGTTCCAGGTTGTTTCTGGATCCTGTTCACATTTGGCTTCTTCTCTGCATGAGAGAGCTTTAACTTGTAGGATTTCAATCAATGCAGTGGTTTCCAGAAGAGAATCATGTTTACTTTTAATGCAGATCACCAGCATCCAGCCTCGTCCCCGGCACACAGAGATTCCTCCTGATTCTCTCCATCTTCTGATGATCTTCTACACTGTAGATGGAGGATCTTTAAAGTCTGAGGAACATTTTTCTGAACTTGTTCCACAACTTTTATCTCCAGTTTGTCTCAGATTGGTGAACCTCTGTCCATCTGTCCATCTGAGAGACTCTGAAATGCTCCTTTATACGCAGTCATGTAACCGACCTGTTGCCAATTAAAGTCTCCTCCTATTATCAATTTTCCAGTCTTTTGCTGCTCCTGTCGTGTTGCTGCATCAGATTCAGATTTTCCATCAAATGTTTAATCATCTGAGATGTTTTTTATGTTCTACTGGGAACAAAATATGGTTTTATGAGATTTTTGTGTTTAATGTTTTTGTGATATGCCAATATTTTAAAACTCATGTGGCCAATAATCGATAACGATACCAATATTAACGCTGAAAAAAAAAAAAAAATCAGTCATGGTAAAGCAGTTTTGTTATCTGTTTGTTATCCGACACTTTGGAAATTGGGGTGGGAAAAATTTCGATATACTGAAATATCGTGATATTTTCATATGCCAATAGCAAATCGATATTTAAAAACATGGTATCGATCTTTTTTACTTACAAAATCTCACAATATTTTATTAATTCTCAAGAGATTTCGAAACAGAACGATGAAATATCAGATTTAGTTGGAAAAATATTCCCACCTCTTGTCTTTAGAAGTTTTAAAGTCTGTAAAAAAGGTTTTGAAGAAGAAAAAGATTTTTTTGTTTTTACTTTATAAACAGCAGGCTGATTGGTTAAATATTGATTAAATATTGGCGGGGTGGCCGATGCCCGATATTCAATTTTAAGGCTGATATAGGGCCGATACCGATAAGGGCCGATTATATTGTGCATCCATACTTTCAGAGATGATACATGCTAATTCACGTAGAGCATCAGGAACACGTGGGCGGACATCATTACTCACTTTTTTCTGGCTACATTTTAGTAAAAATGAGTAAATGTAAATTATTAAAATAAAGTTTATATTCTGACTAAGAGCAGGATGAAAGTGTTGAGGATCAGAGGTTGGAATGAAACCACCTCATTCCTCTCCTTCGGTTGTTTTTGCACAAAGAACAATGAAATAATAAGTCTGGTGTGCACGTGCAGGACAAAAGCGGTAAAATTATGAGTGCATAATTGGCATAATTGGAATAAAATCATAATAGGGGATTATCACGCTTACCGGAAGTTCCCGGTATTTGGGCACTTCCTCTTCCGGGCCATGTTAACGACAGCCGTTCCTGCTCTGTTATACTGTTTAAATCGGATAAACTCCAAACATATTTAAGTTTTCATTCTAGACTGAAGTGATACTGGATCAAAAGCTGGATCAAAGCGATCGATTCGCCGCGGTGAAGGGCCGAACTTTATAATAAAACACACGTTTGTTTGTCGCCGGTGGGGCACAACACCGGCACTTCACAGCATGCTAGCATTAGCCAGCTAGCGTTTACTGACGTGCTTAACATTGTGCGTCTGAAAACAGACAAACATCTGAAAATCGGGTCTGTACCCCCCCGTTTCCAGTGGAACAACTGGGGACTGCCAAGAAAGGAGACGCTTTCAGATGCTTGTGTGTTTTCAGCCGCACAAAGTTAGGCACGTCATCAAGCTGGCTAATGCTAACCTGCTAACAATAGTCCGCCAGCTACTACTCTGTTAAACTTTGTAAATCGGATAAACGCCAATGCCAAGTTTTCATTCCAGACTGAAGTGATGCTAAGGAAGAAGTGGATCAAAACGACCGATTCGCCGCGGTGAAGGACCGAACTTTATAATAAAACGACACACGTTTGTTTGTAGCCGGCAGTCTGCACAGTCGTGTTAGCAGGTTAGCATTAGCCAGCTCGATGACGTGCCTAACTTTGTGCGGCTGAAAACACACAAGCATCTGAAAGCGTCTCCTTTTTTTGGCAGTCCCCAGTTGTTCCACTGGAAACGGGGGGGTACAGACCCGATTTTAAGATGCTTGTATGTTTTCACAAGCGAAAAGTTGGTAACGTCAGCTAACGCGAGCTTGCTAACGCTAGCTGTAGTGTAGTCTGCATCATTGAAGTGCCGACTACAGACATACGTGCAACCTTGTTTTATTTTAAATTTCGGTCCTTCACTCCGACAAATCGCTTTCATCCACTTCTTCCTTACTGTCTTTTCAGTCGGGAATCCATGAAAACTTCGGCACGGCTGGCGATATTTATTAGATGTACACAATGGAACAGAGCAGCAACATTGAGCCATTCCTGGCCCGGAAGAGGAAGCTTCAGATGTTTCAACTTCCGGAAACCGGAACGCGGAAGCGTGATAATCCCCTATTACAGGTATTTATGATCATTAATAACAGAACTTTACAGCCGGGGAAATTTGGAGGCCAGTCGTTTCACATTTGGACGGATTTGGGGAAGAAGCCGGGACCATATCTACGAGCATGGATGTCCCTGTGGCCGAAGCTCCACAGGTGGGGTCACAATCAGCGCCGCTGCAGCTGCCACTCTTGCCACTCCTGGTTCTGGACAATGCCCCCCCCGGCATCGGACCGTGCACCGGTGGTGGGAATAAATCATGTGTTAAAATGATATTCTGATGCGGAGCCTTGAGTGCATATTGATTGGTAATTATTTGTGCTAACGGTGGTGAGGGAGGGACGCTGCCATCCATTACTGTGTGAAAATAGGCAGCAGGATCAATGCGAGTGGAATCAGGATTGCGGCGGCCATTCCTCCGTCAGACGGTCATTAGCCCAGGCAGAGAGGCTCTCCGCCGTGACCACGCTCGCCTTTCCAAAGCTGACGGTAAATTACATCCCTCTCACAGAGCAAAGCGCGACCTCGCTGCTCTCACGGCGGCACAGCCGGCGGTGTAATGACGGCGTCTCTGAACCACTCAGCCGTTACTTTCTGCCCTCTTCCCCTCCTGTCTTTACTACTACGCTGGTATCTTGTCATTTTTACTGTGATTTCAAATCAAAGGCCCCCGATGACTCCATGATATGAATCATAAGCTATGCACGCTCATAAAAATGAGGTAATGTCACTTTAGCCTCGGAGACAGGTTGCAGCAGAAACAAAAACAAGGCAGCCGGACGCTAAAGGATGAGCACCATGATCTGCCCGACGTGATGTCATCGGATTATATCCGGTGAAGATGAATTCACTGGTTTTATGGCAGAATACGTAACATTTAACATAATTCAGACTGGTGCTTTTCAAACTGGGGGTGGGAACCCCCCATCTGTGTCGCATGATGATTTCAGGGGTTCCCAGATCATCGTGAAGAACAGACAGAGGCTAAATTCATCAAAGAATCGATATTAAGATGATCGCAAAGAAACTAATCTGTGAAATTAACGCATCATTTCTAAATCATCACATTAATAAATTTATTATGTTATTAAAAATATTTGAAAAACATGAAAAAAGTTTATCTACATGTATATAGATATATAATATAGAGGGGTCTTGGTCTGGGTTCCTGGTATCGGTAATGTCTTGATCTTGGTTCCTGGTATCGGTAATGTCTTGGTCTGGGGTCCTGGTATCGGTAATGTCTTGGTCTGGGGTCCTGGTATCGGCAATGTCTTGGTCTTGGTTCCTGGTATCGGTAATGTCTTGGTCTGGGGTCCTGGTATCGGCAATGTCTTGGTCTTGGTTCCTGGTATCGGTAATGTCTTGGTCTTGGTTCCTGGTATCGGTAATGTCTTGGTCTGGGTTCCTGGTATCGGTAATGTCTTGGTCTGGGTTCCTGGTATCGGTAATGTCTTGGTCTTGGTGCCTGGTATCGGTAATGTCTTGGTTCCTGGTATCGGTAATGTCTTGGTTCCTGGTATCGGTAATGTCTTGGTTCCTGGTATTGGTAATGTCTTGGTCTTGGTTCCTGGTATCGGTAATGTCTTGGTCTTGGTTCCTGGTATCGGTAATGTCTTGGTTCCTGGTATCGGTAATGTCTTGGTCTTGGTTCCTGGTATCGGTAATGTCTTGGTCTTGGTTCCTGGTCTCAGTAATGTCTTGGTCTTGGTTCCTGGTATTGGTAATGTCTTGGTCTGGGTTCCTGGTATCGGTAATGTCTTGGTTCCTGGTATCGGTAATGTCTTGGTTCCTGGTATCGGTAATGTCTTGTCTTGGTTCCTGGTATTGGTAATGTCTTGGTCTGGGTTCCTGGTATCGGTAATGTCTTGGTTCCTGGTATCGGTAATGTCTCGGTCTTGGTTCCTGGTATCGGTAATGTCTTGGTCTTGGTTCCTGGTATCGGTAATGTCTTGGTTCCTGGTCTCGGTAATGTCATGGTCTGGGTTCCTGGTATCGGTAATGTCTTGGTCTTGGTTCCTGGTATCGGTAATGTCTTGGTCTTGGTTCCTGGTATCGGTAATGTCTTGGTCTTGGTTCCTGGTATCGGTAATGTCTTGGTTCCTGGTCTCGGTAATGTCTTGGTCTGGGTTCCTGGTATCGGTAATGTCTTGGTCTTGGTTCCTGGTATCGGTAATGTCTTGGTCTTGGTTCCTGGTATCGGTAATGTCTTGGTCTTGGTTCCTGGTCTCGGTAATGTCTTGGTTCCTGGTATTGGTAATGTCTCGGTCTTGGTTCCTGGTATTGGTAATGTCTTGGTCTGGGTTCCTGGTCTCAGTAATGTCTTGGTCTGGGTTCCTGGTATCGGTAATGTCTTGGTCTGGGTTCCTGGTATCGTTAATGTCTTGGTCTTGGTTCCTGGTATCGGTAATGTCTTGGTCTTGGTTCCTGGTCTCGGTAATGTCTTGGTTCCTGGTATTGGTAATGTCTCGGTCTTGGTTCCTGGTATTGGTAATGTCTTGGTCTTGGTTCCTGGTATCGGTAATGTCTTGGTTCCTGGTATCGGTAATGTCTTGGTCTTGGTTCCTGGTCTTGGTAATGTATCTTGGTTCCTGGTATCGGTAATGTCTTGGTCTGGGTTCCTGGTATCGGTAATGTCTTGGTTCCTGGTATCGGTAATGTCTTGGTCTGGGTTCCTGGTATCGGTAATGTCTTGGTTCCTGGTATCGTTAATGTCTTGGTCTTGGTTCCTGGTATCGGTAATGTCTTGGTCTTGGTTCCTGGTCTCGGTAATGTCTTGGTTCCTGGTATTGGTAATGTCTCGGTCTTGGTTCCTGGTATTGGTAATGTCTTGGTCTTGGTTCCTGGTATCGGTAATGTCTTGGTTCCTGGTATCGGTAATGTCTTGGTCTTGGTTCCTGGTCTTGGTAATGTATCTTGGTTCCTGGTATCGGTAATGTCTTGGTCTGGGTTCCTGGTATCGGTAATGTCTTGGTTCCTGGTATCGGTAATGTCTTGGTCTGGGTTCCTGGTATCGGTAATGTCTTGGTTCCTGGTATCGGTAATGTCTTGGTCTGGGTTCCTGGTATCGGTAATGTCTTGGTTCCTGGTATCGGTAATGTCTTGGTCTGGGTTCCTGGTATCGGTAATGTCTTGGTTCCTGGTATCGGTAATGTCTTGGTCTTGGTTCCTGGTATCGGTAATGTCTTGGTCTGGGTTCCTGGTATCGGTAATGTCTCGGTCTTGGTTCCTGGTATCGGTAATGTCTGGGTTCCTGGAATCGGTGATGTCTTGGTTCCTGGTATCGGTAATGTCTTGGTCTGGGTTCCTGGTATCGGTAATGTCTTGGTTCCTGGTATCGGTAATGTCTTGGTTCTGCTGTAGCCCAAACAAAGACACCATCAGCAGGAGGCAGAGGCGTCAGAGTCATGGCTGGAAGACGATCTCTGCAGTGACGTTGAGCTGCTGCTGGATTCCAGCCTGAACGGTCAAACCAGTTTCAGTTTTTACCAGGATGCGACGTCAGCCAACAGAAAGAATAACTGGGAGATGAAAACTAAGGTAACAAAGAAAAACTGCATTCTTCCAGCTGGAAACAGAAGAAGAAAAACGGAGATATCTAAGAGAATTAATCTGAGCCTACAGGTGCTGGAGTATAACCTGCTTAGCTGCCTGCCGCGCGCACGTCCACTCACAAACACTCCTGCGCGCGGGAAGCGAGGGAAGAAAGGGAAGAAAGGCAATCTCATCCCTCCATTATGATTTGATAGCTCAAATTGTAGCAATGATTCAAGTGTGGTCCTGTGGGTTTTGTGGACGAGCGCAGAGCCTGTTATTTCCCCACCGGGCATCAGCGAAGGGAAAGGATGCAATTGCAGGCGACAAAGTGACCATTAAATCACACTGTGGACTGTGAGAGAGCGCGCACCTGATGGCAGGTGTGCACGTGTGTGTTGACATCAGGTTTACGCTTCAGATTTGCTGTAAAGGGACATTTCAACCCGCGTGGTCAGACGGGAGGAAACTTGTCACGATTTAAAGGTGGAGATCCTTGCAGGAATGGATGAGGATGTTCTATGGCTGCGACTTCTTCAGGCGTACATGAAGCAGCGCTCGTGTTTGTTGTTCCGTCTCAGATTGTTGTCATGACAGTAAACAATGTTAATCTGCCGCAGATTATTAGCGAGTTTAAATACGGAACGAGTTCCAGGTTTGTCTGCAGAGTTAAAATTCATCTTTAACTTTGGGAATCTGATGTTAAAGGTTGTTTTTCTTCCTGGTTCTGGTCCTGATGGAGGTTTTCCTTCCTTTGTTCTGGTCCTGATGGAGGTTTTCCTTCCTGGTTTTGGTCCTGATGGAGGTTTTTCTTCCTGGTCCTGATGGAGGTTTTCCTTTCTGGTTCTGGTCCTGATGGAGGTTTTTCTTCCTGGTTCTGGTCCTGATGGAGTTTTTTTTTCCTGGTTCTGGTCCTGATGGAGGTTTTCCTTCTTGGTTCTGGTCCTGATGGAGGTTTTTCTTCCTGGTTCAGGTCCTGATGGAGGTTTTCCTTCCTGGTTCTGGTCCTGATGGAGGTTTTCCTTCCTGGTTCTGGTCCTGATGGAGGTTTTCCTTCCTGGTTCTGGTCCTGGTGGAGGTTTTCCTTCTTGGTTCTGGTCCTGGTGGAGGTTTTCCTTCTTGGTTCTGGTCCTGATGGAGGTTTTCCTTCCTGGTTCTGGTTCTGATGGAGGTTTTCTTTCCTGGTTCTGGTCCTGATGGAGGTTTTTCTTCTTGGTTCTGGTCCTGATGGAGGTTTTCCTTCCTGGTTCTGGTCCTGATGGAGGTTTTCCTTCTTGGTTCTGGTCCTGATGGAGGTTTTCCTTCCTGGTTCTGGTCCTGATGGAGGTTTTCCTTCCTGGTTCTGGTCCTGGTGGAGGTTTTCCTTCTTGGTTCTGGTCCTGGTGGAGGTTTTCCTTCTTGGTTCTGGTCCTGATGGAGGTTTTCCTTCCTGGTTCTGGTCCTGATGGAGGTTTTTCTTCCTGGTTCTGGTCCTGATGGAGGTTTTCCTTCTTGGTTCTGGTCCTGATGGAGGTTTTCCTTCTTGGTTCTGGTCCTGATGGAGGTTTTTCTTCCTGGTTCTGGTCCTGATGGAGGTTTTCCTTCCTGGTTCTGGTCCTGATGGAGGTTTTTCTTCCTGGTTCTGGTCCTGATGGAGGTTTTCCTTCCTGGTTCTGGTCCTGTTGGAGGTTTTCCTTCTTGGTTCTGGTCCTGATGGAGGTTTTTTCCTTCTTGGTTCTGGTCCTGATGGAGGTTTTCCTTCCTGGTTCTGGTCCTGATGGAGGTTTTCCTTCTTGGTTCTGGTCCTGATGGAGGTTTTCCTTCCTGGTTCTGGTCCTGGTGGAGGTTTTCCTTCTTGGTTCTGGTCCTGATGGAGGTTTTCTTCGTGGGGTCCTGATGGAGGTTTTTCTTCCTGGTTCTGGTCCTGATGGAGGTTTTCCTTCTTGGTTCTGGTCCTGGTGGAGGTTTTCCTTCTTGGTTCTGGTCCTGATGGAGGTTTTCCTTCCTGGTTCTGGTCCTGATGGAGGTTTTCCTTCTTGGTTCTGGTCCTGGTGGAGAGGTTTTCCTTCTTGGTTCTGGTCCTGATGGAGGTTTTCCTTCCTGGTTCTGGTCCTGATGGAGGTTTTCCTTCCTGGTTCTGGTCCTGGTGGAGGTTTTTCTTCCTGGTTCTGGTCCTGATGGAGGTTTTCCTTCCTGGTTCTGGTCCTGATGGAGGTTTTCCTTCCTGGTTCAGGTCCTGATGGAGGTTTTTCTTCCTGGTTCTGGTCCTGATGGAGGTTTTTCTTCTTGGTTCTGGTCCTGGTGGAGGTTTTCCTTCTTGGTTCTGGTCCTGGTGGAGGTTTTTCTTCCTGGTTCAGGTCCTGATAGAGGTTTGTCTTCTTGGTTCTGGTCCTGGATGGAGGTTTTCCTTCCTGGTTCAGGTTCTGATGGAGGTTTTCCTTCCTGGTTTTGGTCCTGGTGGAGGTTTTCCTTCCTGGTTCAGGTCCTGATGGAGGTTTTCCTTCTTGGTTCTGGTCCTGATGGAGGTTTTTCATCCTGGTTTTGGTCCTGATGGAGGTTTTTCTTCCTGGTTCTGGTCCTGATGGAGGTTTTCCATCCTGGTTCTGGTCCTGATGGAGGTTTTTCCTCTCCTCTGTGTCCTTGTGTAGTTCAGGATGGAGGACTGATTGATGAGGAAAACCAGTCATTATTATTTAATGAACTGGTTTATATGAAAACAGTTATTGGAAACTGGACCGATGTGGACTACATACTGGGTTTAATGGGATTATAACTGGTCTCGAGTGAACTGGATGAAATTGGACTGTCTGTAAAAGTGACTTGACGACGACTTTTGTGAATCAGTGCTGTATAAATAAAGCTGATTGAACAGAATCAGGCTGCAGTCAGTGATTACAGATCCAGAACCAGGACCAGGACCAGAACCAGGACCAGGACCAGGACCAGGACCCAGAACATCCATGTTGTTGGTGTAAATCTTTAGTTGCAAGCATCATCACAGAGACGGAGAGCTGCAGCTTCACTCCGCCTGAACTTTACCTTTGTTTTTTGTTGATATTCTCGGTTAAAGCGGCTGCATTAGGAAGCATGCTCCAGAACTCTGCATTAGCTTTCTCTGGTAGGAGATAAAGCCGCTTCTCTGTGATGATCTGACGATAACTGCCAGGTTGGAGGAAGCTCCAGCTGTGCAAAGGCCATCCCACCTGCTGCTTCCCTCCTGGGCTCCAGCTGCATGAACTGGTGAGGGGGAGGATGAAGCCTCCTTGGGGGATTTGGGTGTGTTGGGTGGTTAGCTTCCTACTATTATGCTTAGCACCCTGCCACGACATGACATATTTAGGGTCCAGGACTCCCTCTGTGCTCAGCTGAACAGCTAACGCAGCACCTTCCCCATGTGGGCACGCTCTGTGAACTCAGGAAAGCACACGACAACAGCTGCTTCACTGGAGATTAACCAGCTAAGATCTACGACGACACATACTCAGCTCCAAAGATTTGACTTTATTTAGAAAACGTAAAGCTGAGGTGGTTACAGGAGCTGCACCCATGTGTAAAACGGATAACTGGTAGAAACACTCATATGTAGAACAAAAACAAATTGATAATACCAACATTGGTACCAACGAGAGCTTAAAAACCCCCGGGGGAGGGAGAAAAACAAAAAGAAAAATTGGGGGGGGATTTATATTAAGGGGGCCGGGGCGGTCCCCGTGGCCCCCCCCCCCCACAGGAAAAATGTGCTGTTCATTTATGGCTCAATCTCATTTCTAAGATCAGAAGCAAAAGGTGAGCTAAAAAAGAGGAAAGACCTCACTGAGACAAAGGAGGTTGAGTTGAGATACCCATAGCAGCAACAACTGCAATCAAGCGGCACGCGAGTAGAGGCCCAAAGGTGCGGTTTGAGACGGATTTCACTTGCTCCAGTCTATCGTTTATTTTCACTTCAGGAACTTCGGACTCTACCTTTGAGTGATTTCTTGATGAAGAACAGGTGTGGCAGTAATGAGGCCTGGGTGTGGCCGGGCCATCACTTTTCACACAGGGCCATGTAGGTTTGGATTTTTTTTTCCACTTAATAATAAAAACCTTCATTTAAAAACTGCATTTTGTGTTTATTTGTGTTATCTTTGTCTAATATTTAAGTTTTTTGATGATCTGAAACATAAGTGTGAAAAACATGGAAAAAAAAAAAAGAAGAAAGAATTCAGGAAGGGGACAAACACTTTTTAACACAACTGTATGTCCAGGTCTTATGTCTAAATTTTTGTTTATCTTGGTTGTCATGGTGATGGCAAGCATTGCTCACGTAGATGTAGTCGGTGACAGATTGTGCTATCAAAGGTATATATGAATATCATTTTGACATAAATTCCTCACATTCATTGCTACTGTTTGTTTATTTTCACATGAGAGTCCATGTTTATACAGTAGCTCTGCTCTAGAAACGGTTATAATCTCTGACAAGCATGCTGTTTCATAACTGCATCTCTGACGTTTAAAACAAACCAAACTGTTTGATAATTGGTCAAAAATTGAGAAATTTATGGATGTTTAAAAGGGAAATGTATCATTAAATCATTGTGATGAATGGGGGAGCTGACTGTGATAAGATGGCCGCCGGTTTGGGCGTTCGCAACGCCCTCATGTCCTATCTAGTGTTTATATAGGATGTCTATGGTTCTGAACATCATTGGCTGTTGGAACCATTTAATTTGAGCGGGGACACGTTGAAAACCTGCAGGATTGTGACCCTCGTAGGACCCTTACGCTCCATCAGGTCAGCTGACCAGCTGATCCCAGTTGTTCCTGCAGAAATAGGCTCGGAGGGGGCGGAGCTTTCTCTGAAAGTGCTCACACATTTGGGAACAGCTTTCCATTGCCTTAAAACCCATTTTTAATCATCGTACTTTAACCCTCCGAGACTCAAATCATATTTGTTCTTATTTGTTTTATCGGGTCTTTTATCTTGATCTCATTCCTATCTTTATTACATTTTCTTCTCTTGTGTTCACTGACTTTATGCTTTCATGTCGTGCTTTTTATCTGACGGATTGTGCAGCACTTTGTTCAGCTGCCGCTGGTTTAAAGGCCTTTATATATAAACTGAACTAAACTAAAAACTCCTGGATGGGAAAACATTTATAATTGCCACAATATTCAGGGGAAAAGCGTAAATCAGACTTCAGAGCTGTTGGTGAATGAGGCACAGCATTCATTCCAGGCTCTTTGTTGAGTGTGTGGTGGTAAAATCCTTTGGTTCGGGTTTGGAACTGGTCATGGATTAAGCTAACGCTCACATGTGGTTACTCTGACCACTATTCCAACAGTTTTATGAGTAATTCTGGCCTACACGAGGAAACTGGAGAAAGAGGAAAAATGATAAGGAGGAGATCAAATATTCTTTTTTAAATTGCTTGAATGTGAACATGCAGAAAAAGGCTAGAAGACACGGAGCAACCTCATTCCCACAGACAGACCCAATCACATGGTTACGAAGCAGAACTGCCTGCAGGTCTGTTTAGCTTCTCTCTCTTCCCACCATTTCTGACAGCACTGCCATAACCTTTCGCTTCACTTTCTTCCCCTCAAGTCACCAGAAGACTTTCAGTTGGCTTCAATCTCTTAAATCCCCGAGTGTTTGCTCAGGAGAAGCTCTTTAAAAGTCTCACTTTAAATGACGTGTGAGTAAACAGAGGACTTCTGGCTTTCCTCCAGAGATGTGACGCCGTAATTTCTCCTGACAAGCAGGGTTCAAATTGGTATTTATCTACGCGGGCCGTGGAAATGTGCTCTGGGAAACGTGGCACATGTTAAGCGAAGCTCCGGAGGTGGGTGGGTGTCGAGGGCCACAAGTCAAAGGTCTCTGGAAGTGAGAGTTGTCATGGGCGCGGATTAACAGAGAAAATTGCATTAATTAAGTTATTATGGGGGGGGTGGGGAGAGAGTGATTCAGCAGCTATGTTTGGGAATGTGTGAGCGTGCTACAGGTGGGAGTCATTCTGCAGGCTAAAACAGCTTTTGTCATTTTCTGGGATCAAATACACTGAAAGGAAATCATTTTCCTGATTTACTCCAAATACTACATGATGACCCAGTTGTGATGGAAACTAAATGAAAACAAATTTTCAACCCATTTACCATCAAGTATTAAATAAAACCACAAACTGCTTACAGTACTAAATATTTGATTTTATAATTCCAAAAAATAGAAATCAGATTAAAACCCATACATAGCAGCCCCCCTGTTGGAATATGGTTTTATTACAAATAATAATTTTTCCCTCAGTTGCCACAAATAAAAGATGGTATCTGAAGGTGCCAGAATTTCTTATTTCATGGTTATTAAAATGAAAATGAGTGTCTTAAAGTCTGAGAATAGAAGAAAACATTATTTCCTGCAGTGTGTTAAACAATAAAACTTCTTACATCTCTGTCCTGATAAACACTTATCTGCATCAGCTCTGTGTTCAACTACTATCTACCCAGCCAATCACAAGGCAGCATCAAGTCATGAGGACAACTTGCTGAAGTTCAAACTGAGCATCAGAATGAGGAAGAAAGGGGATTTAATGGTTGTTGGTCTGAGTATTTACTGGGATTTCTACCAAAACGATCTCTAGAACAGGAGACATACTCGACTAATCCTCACTTTAAAGTCACTGGATTGGGTTAAAGATATCCCGGACAAGCCCCCATAAATGTGATGAACCCCCAGCTCCCCAGGTGAAAGGTGGGTGTTAACATTAAAGACATATGCCAGCCCTGGGTGAAACTGAGCCTCCCCCCGCAGTCCCCTGAGTTGGACAAGTGGGCAGAAGCGTTTTCTGGCCGGCCCAGTCATTCTCTGAATCTGGCAGCACTGACTTTAGCTTAGCTTAGCATAGTTGCTTTAATCTGGCGTATCAACAAGCACAACTTGGCGAAAGTGAACTAATTAACTCAAGATTTTTCCAATTACGTTTTGTGACCCGCACATTCTGATCGAGTACAAACGAGAAGCCGATTTCCCATCAAAGGACTGACTAGTAGGCAGCATTCAAAAGGGGAATCTTATGCCGCGGTAGTACAGGCCAATCACAGGTGAAGCACCGCGGATAGTGGCAATTCTCGTCATGGCTCTGTAGCAACTTTGTGATCATGTCAATATGAAGGAAAACCTTTGAATAATGTTTCCAACACTTGTTTGAATCTACCACACCAGGAATTAAGACAGTTCTGGAGGAGAAAGGGGGTCCAGCTTGGTGCTGGAAGGTGGACCTGATCAAGCTGGTAATGAGTAAGTTGTAAGATGCCATGTAGCATTAAATGAATTTATCCAGCTGAAAGCTTTTTTATGTGTATTAGTGTTCAGTGTTTTCCAGACCTCCTGCAACACCTACAGAATGATGTGTGTTCATTTTCTACTCCCCCAACTTTCATGTAACGCAGTTCAACAGTACTTGAAAAAATAAAGGTCCATAAAAGTCCACAAAAACTTGTCAATATTCCTCCATACTGCTCGTCCAATGGAATCCAAGTGTCCTGAGTGGGTAGCGTCCAGAATTTACTGGAAACCGCATCATTTAGTAGATTTTTAGAGCGTAAACAGTAGAACATTGTACTTCCGTTCAAAACACTCCAGAAGCTACGGCAGACGAGATTGTGCGTTTGTTCTTTCTTTGTTTTAAATCAATATCCAACCCCTCTTGTGTTTATCCGCAGCTCGGTCGCTCTTAGCACGATGTAAACAACAAAATTCTTCTTCTACGCTTGTATTATCGGCAGCGTAGGCACTGAACGCCGCAGCTTTCATAGTGTTGTGAATTTGCACAGACATGCATCGCGGTAGTGTGATGTTCCACTGTTTAGGCTATATTAAATAATGTGGTTTCCAGTAAATTCTGGATGCTACCCACTCAGGACACTTGGATTACATCTGACGAGCAGTATGAAGGAATATTGACAAGTTTTTGTGAACTTTTATGGACCTTTTTGTTTTGAGCGCCTGTGAACTCCATTTTTATGAACGTTGGGGGAAAACGAAAACCTGTCCAATCTCCGGCTGCATTTGAGATATTAAAAAAGTGCTCCAGAGTCTTCCTCAGCATGAAGATGAGTATAAAAGAAAAGGACCATCATCCTGTGGGTGTACTGTCCCTTTAAAGAGTGTGTATTGGTAAAATGGTGAATACGTGTGTGTGTCCTAGGTGTGTGTTCCTGCTGCATCTCTTCCCCAGGGAGTCACCGTAGTTGCTTACACCTGTCGACTCTCATGATCGGCCGGGCAATGCATGAAAACACACGGTGACAAGGTCCACCTCCACCTATTAGACCTACAGGGACCGGATCCATACTACACAGCAGGCCAGTGTCACTGCCGGTTACCCTGCAGCACACATGCATGCACGTGCACACACACAATAACCGAGCAGAATAATTCTCCAGATGGGAAAAACATGGAAGAAGACCCGCATCGACCCCCGGACACAGCGAGGCTGCCGAACAGTCGATATCAGCCAATTCATGTCAAGGAGCACCGGCTATTGTTTGACTTCTGAAAGTTGGCTACGTTTGACTTTTTCCAGCAGAAAGAACCAAAGCAAACAGGAATAAAACAGCAGCAGTGAGGAGTTCTCCCCTTTCAGTGCAGCGTGACGACACGTTGAAGAAACAGGTCGGTGTGAGACTGGAAAGTCTGGCTGATGAAAACAGAACAAAGACATTGTGTTGTGTTTAAATAAACACCAAAACGTGGAAATGTTCAGTGTTTATGGTGATAGGAGGTCACGTCACTCACAACGGAAAAAAAAAATTGGTCGCATGCTGCAGATATTGAAGGTTGGAACAGCGAAAGTTAGCCACATTAGCAAGCGAGTTAGCTCACCAATCCAGGAGAAAAGTTGCCATTTCCACATTTTAAAGCTGTGGAAAATGTTCACATGGGCCCATCTAGTGTATCTTCACCTAAATTTACTCCAGTTGTTGCTCTTCTCAGGTCACTCCTCTTCTGAGACGGATAATATCTCCGGGCTCTGAAGCAGCTGCAGCTTTAACTGCTGTATTTCTGCTGCCTTTAACTGTTTTATTCTACTCTTTTACGTCAGACATTGTTACCCGTTTTCCGCTGGACTAAAAACCCGTCACACCTGCAAACAATCGGCTTTTAGTTGCAGTGGGAAACTCGCATCAAATGAGTCAGCAAGTCACGCGGGTTAAAGTCACCTTCAAACGTCTCCGCTACGACTTTAGGACATACACGATGCTCCAACTTCCAAAAACTGAAAATGGGGTTAAAATAAATATGATTCATGCAAAATAATGTTTTTTGTGTGCAGGCTTATCAGGGACCTGGAGCATTTGATAAAAAGGTATACATTTTTTTATTTTTTTTTGCATCTTTACTTTTTGTGTTAGTGTTTTTTTTCTTTTTTAAAGTTACGTTAAGCTTCTTAAGGGCACGGGCTGGCCAATGTCAATTAATGGCCTTCAAATATTATCTAAAAATCAAAAGATTCAATTTTTTTTATCATGACTGTCATCACTGACTACTGGCCTAACCATCAATATAAAAAAATCAATAAGTTTCAACATTTTAACCCTTTAAGTTCCAATTTGTACACACAGTGTTCCCACTGCCTAAACCTGAAACGTGGGTTATATGCCCAAAAATAGCCTGTAGGTGGTAGGCCGTTATTAGGTATGCAGAGCATTAAATTAGAAGAGATAGAAATAAGAAAAGAAAGGAAAAAAAAGAAAAAAAGATTTTAAAAGTTTTTTTCAAAAAAAGAAAGAAAAGAAAAAAAAATAAAGCAACCACAATAAAAAAAAAAGCTCAATGAGAAGTTGTTTCAAGATAAAATGCAGAAAAATGTGGGAAAAATTCCAATTCGAACTGGAATGGCAGCGTTACAGAGAGGGAACTAAATTCCCTGCAAAAGACTGACCTAAATAATTAGCTGTCTTTTATGCATGTGATCTGACTGATCAAAATGCTTGAAAAAAAAAAAATTAAATAAACACCAAAATTACAAATTTGAGACCCTTTCAGATTCAAATAACTTCACATGAAAAAAGTAAAAGATTTTAGTGATAGGAGGCTACCATCACTCCCAACGAAACAAAAATAAGTCACATGCTGCAGATATTAAAGGTTGGATTGGAACAAGGACAGAACAGCGACATCACGTGTGTCTAGGTTTTATAACTGAGCTAGTTTACCGATCCCGGAGAAAAGTTACCATTTCTGCATTTTGATGCCGTGGAAAAATTTTTGGGGGGTCCATCTAGTGTAGCTTCACCTAAATTAGCTGCAGATAATGTCTTCTATAGCGACTGCCCCGTCTCCGCCATTATACTGGATGTACTGTACACCGAAGGCCGACTCAACGTAATATCTTCCAAAGGGTTCAAAGTGATGCAGAAATTTCACTGGTGAGCAAATGCACGTATAAACTCTTAGAAATAAGGTCCAGGTTGAAAGAAAGGAAAGTTATCCTTTAATTTTATTATTGACAAACATCAGAGGACGGATTCAGAGATCCTGAACAACATCAACATCAGAAGGAGAAAACACCAAGAGCTGCAGGAGGAAGATGAAACGATGTGGTTCATGTAGGAAGCAGAAATGTGGGTGGTCACCACAGCACCCCATAAACCTCAGTCCACCATCAGAGTCCTCTGTCCAGCAGAGGACAGTCCTGGGAACCTGCAAAGATCCCGTCCAGCCTAAAACTCCCAGACCCGAGCTGCTGCAAAACCAGGAATTTTCTGTCTAAAAAAATGCCTCAAAATCCTGAAGGGACTGAGAAACATGTGTGTAAAGTGTAAAGATGTGTGTGTGTTTGTGTGTGTGGTTGCCAGGTCTGCAGCAGGAAGGACCAGAGAACTGGCAGCCATGCTAACCCCCTCCCTGACTCTGTGTCTGCTCTGATTAGATGGGGCTTCTTACTACGGTGTGCCAGGAGCTCTGCCAGAGATAAAGACAAGCGAACAGATGTTCCCCTTATCTCAGGACCAACCTCGAGCCCGTCAACCCCTTAACACACACAGACGCACAGCCACTGTGACAAATGTACTCCCAGTGGAACCGGCCGCCTTTGTGAAGTCTGGATGCAGAAAAAATCAAGTCCTGCACAAAAAGAAACGCTCCTCATGAACACTAATGAAGGCGCACACACCCACAACAGCAGAGTTGTAGAAAACACACACTTCCGAGCTGTGGTGGCTTCCTTTGACTGAGAGGCAACATTTCCAGCCACTCCACCCCTCTACCTGCCTCCAGCCGCTTGCAGTCAGGACTAAAATGGAACGTTAAGGTGTCTTTGAAGAGGTTTCTGCTTCTTGTCAACCCGACATGACACACTTATTGTTCTCCCCTGCACAGCTGATTATATTATCACTTTGTTCCACACACAGCAGAGTGTGTGAGGGTTGGGGTGAGGTGTGGGTGGAGAGAGAGACAGAGGAACAGAGATGGAGGAAAGTTGCAAAGGGAGAAAAAGAAAAGAGTGGAGGAGGCTCTAAATCAGGAGACAGAGAGAGATCACGGCACAAAGACGAGAAGCAGAGCTCAGGGGCCCCCAGGGTTTGGGGGTCTGCATGTAGGCATAATGAGCAGAGCCAAACATATCCAGCCTCATTAATTTCAACTATCAAAGCCACTTTTTCGGCGCGCCACGCTGCCTGCTTCTTCACCCGTCTGCAAAAGCCCTCACTTGTCACCTAAGATCAAAACAAGCGAGGAGGAGTGCCAGGCTGGAAGTGGGAGACGGCAAAAACCAGCCCGCTTTGTAGGAGCGCGGCAAAAACTGCAGAGACAACCTCCTGCAAACCAGACAGAGTCAGTGTGAATATTCTCAAACACCTGATGTGGAGCAGCAAGAGGTTAAGCATAAATATTTATGAAGGACATCTCCTTGAGATGGTGAGGAGACTGGAGGAAATGGTGAAATCAGAATAGTTACACTTGTTTTCATCCGTGTTCAGCGGCCTGATCTACCACGGTTGTTGTACAGCACGTTATAGATAAAACACGACTGAATGATTGATTGATCTGTCCTGGGATAGTTCAGGAATCGTTCTAGGGCAGTCCCAGAATAATCCTGGGATTGTCCTGGTATAGTCCTGGGATTGTCTTGGGAAAATCCTGTGATCTTCCTAGGACATATCTGGGATAGTCCTAAGCAGTCTTGGCATGATCCTGGAATATGTAAATGGTAAATGGTAAATGGACTGTACTTATATAGCGCCTTTCCAGTCATACTAACCACTCAAAGCGCTTTACACTACATATCACATTCACCCAGTCGCACACACAATCACACACACATTCATACCCCGATGGGCAAACCGGGAGGCAACTTGGGGTTCAGTGTCTTGCCCAAGGACACTTCGGCATGTAGTCTGGGGAAGACTGGAATCGATCCAACAACCCTCCGGTCGAAAGACGACTGTTCTTCCACCTGAGCTACAGCCGAATAGTCTTTGGATAGTCCTGGGATTGTTGTAGGAAAATCCTGGGATCGTCCTCGAACACACCTTGGATAGTCCAAGGGCAGTCCTGGGATAGTCTTGGAAAAATCCTGAGATAGTCCAGGGATCGTCCTAGGACAGTCCTTGCATAGTCCTTGGATAGTCCTGGGACACTCCTAGGGCAGTCCTGGGATAATCCTGGGATTTTCTTTGGATAGTCCCAGGATAGTCCTGGGATTGTTGGTAAGAAAATCCTGGGATCGTTCTCGAACAGACCTTGGATAGTCCAAGGGCAGTCCTGGGATAATCCTCAGATTGTCCTGGGATAGTCTTGGAATAATCCTGGGACAGTCCCAGGATAATCCTGGGATAGTCAGAGGGCAGTCCTGGGATAGTCCCGGGATTGTCCTGGAATAGTCTTGGAATAATCCTGGGACAGTCCTTGAATAGTTCTGGGATAGTCCAAGGGTTGTCCCAGGATAATCCTGGGATAGGGGAGCTGGGAAGCGAGGGAGGCCGGGAAAGGTGGGAAAAACCGGGGAAGCCGGGAAATCCTGGGTTAGTCAGAGGGCAGTCCTGAGATAGTCCCGGGATTGTCCTGGAATAGTCTTGGAATAATCCTGGGACAGTCCTTGGATAGTTCTGGGATAGTCCAGGGTTGTCCCGGATAGTCCTGGGATAGTCCTGGGATAGTCCCAGGATAATCCTGGGACTATCCCAGGATAATCCTGGGACAGTCCTTGGATAGTTCTGGGATAGTCTGAGGGCAGTCCTGGGATAGTCCTCAGATTGTCCTGGGATAGTCTTGGAATAATCCTGGGACAGTCCCAGGATAATCCTGGGATAGTCTGAGGGCAGTCCTGGGATAGTCCTGGGATTTTCCTGGAATAGTCTTGGAATAATCCTGGGACAGTCCTTGGATAGTTCTGGGATAGTCCAAGGGTTGTCCCAGGATAATCCTGGGACAGTCCGGATAGTCCTGGGATAGTCCAAGGGTTGTCCCAGGATAATCCTTGGACTATCCCAGGATAATCCTGGGACAGTCCTTGGATAGTTGTGGGATAGTCTGAGGGCAGTCCTGGGATAGTCCTGGGATCATCCTTGGATAGTCCTCAGTGCACCACGCTGCCTGATTCTTCACCTGTCTCCAAAAACCTTTACTGGTCACGTAAGATCAAAACAAGTGAGGAGGAGTGCCAGGCTGGAAGTGGGAGACGGAAAAAACCAGCCCGCTTTGTAGGAACTCGGCTAAAACTGCAGAGACAACCTCCTGCAAACCAGGCAGTCAGTGTGAATATTCTCAAACACCTGATGTGGAGCAGCAAGAGGTTAAGCATAAATATTTATGAAGGACATCTCCTTGAGATGGTGAGGAGACTGGAGGAAATGGTGAAATCAGAAAATCAGAAATAGCACCATCTTCCACACAGTGAAGAGTCAATGTGCTGTTTGTTTCCCGCACATGCAAAAATAAAAACATATCAGAACAGATGAGAACGCAAACAATAACAGAAGACTGTCCTTGTTTTGAACATTTGAAGATTTTATGGCTCTTTCAACCGTTTGCATCAGTGTTTTTCTTTTCCTCTCTGCAAGTAAACACACGCCTCATAATGAGACATTTCACCGCTGAGCATCAACAAGCTGCAGCTACAAAAACTTCACCAGGGTTTCATAAACGAGTTTTTCTCTGCAGCGCACGCATGCAGCCTGTGTTTGTGAAAACAAACTGGCAGCACTTGGGGCATCTGGAGCTCCTTGGCTTCATCCTTCCCACCGCTCTTCCCACAGTGGCCGGACAAGGCGGCCATTGTAGGACTATCTCCATTGCGTGCTGAGGGCAAGCCTGAGGACATCCATAACCACTAAAGCTTCCAGACCCTGGCATCTGAGGCCTTCCCCTCAGAAAGCCCTTCTGCACTGGACGAACAAAGCAGGCCTTGATCATAAAAAGATGGGATCCGCTCTTCTGACGATGCTAGATGCTTCACATGTCAAGCATAGTCAGATGTTTCATGAAGCCAAGCACAAAGGCAGCTTTTGTGGTTCAGAGTTAAACAAATGTAATGAATTTTCTCAAAGCAGTGCAAAAGGAAAAAAAAGTTTTCACTGCTGTTAATTTGACACGTAGTAATTTAGAACTGGTGAAAACAAAAGGCAAGCTTTATAAGATAAGATAATCCTTTATTAGTCCCACATGGAAAAACTCAGCGTTGCAGCAGCAGAGGAAACAGCATTCAGTCCAATCACAAAATTTCTCCCTCGTGTGAGTCGGATGCAGCAGCTTGTTGCTAAGCAACTCTCAGCATGTCTAGCGTGGGGTGGGATCAGCCTCCTTTCTCCAGCTATCTCACATGGAAGTCTCTACCTGTCAGCCTTTGTGTTGCTGCTACTCCAACAGACCATACCACGCAGGACAAGTAATGCCACCACAGAATCATAGAGGGTTTCCTGGACTCCAAAAGACCTCAGTCTCCCCAGCAGGACCGGTCTGCTCCGTCCTGTCCCCTGTCCTGTACAGCATGTCAGTGTTGTCCAACCAGGCTAGTTTATTATTCAGATAGTCTCCCAGGATGTTCACTGGTGCTGTGGAGAAGAGTCCACATCTAGTGGGGCTCCAACACCAGTTCGTTGAGCTTCCCCTTGATGTGGAGGTTGTTCTGCTGACACCAGTCCACAAAGTCGTGGGATCATCCTATAATTGTCCTGGGATGGTCCTGGGATAGTCCTAGGACAGTCCTGGGATCGGTGTCGGTAAATCCTGGAATTATCCTGGGATTGTCCTAGGACAGGCCTGGGATAATCCTGGGATAGCCCTGGGATAATCCTAGGACTCTCCTGGAATAGTCCTAGGATCTTTCTAAGACAGTCATGGGACAATCCTGGGATAGTCCGGGAATCATCCTGAGATTTTCCTGGGATAGTGCTGGCATAGTACCAGGATCATCCTAGGACAGTCCTGGGATAGTCCTGGGATAGCCCTGGGATAATCCTAGGACTCTCCTGGAATAGTCCTAGGATCTTTCTAAGACAGTCATGGGACAATCCTGGGATAGTCCGGGAATCATCCTGAGATTTTCCTGGGATAGTGCTGGCATAGTACCAGGATCATCCTAGGACAGTCCTGGGATAGTCCTGGGATCCTCCTAGGAAAATCCCGGGATCATCCAAGGACAGGCCTTGGATAGTTCTAGGGCAGTCCTACGATAATCCTGGGATTATCTTGGGATAGTCCTGGGATTGTCATACGCAAATCCTTGGATCGTCCGAGGACAGACCTTGAATAGTCTTAAGGCAGTCCTGGAATAATCCTGGGATTGTTCTGGCATAGTTATTGGATAGTCCTGGGATCATTGTAAGAAAATTATGGGATATCCCTGGGAAAGTCCTGGGATTTTCCTGCGATAGTCTTGGGATAGTCATGGGAGAGTCCTGAGATAATTCTGGAATTGTCCAGGGATCATTCGAGGACAGTCTTGAGACAGTCTCTTGACTGTCCAGGGATTGTCCAAGTAGTCCTGTGATGGTCCTGGGAATTCTCTAGGACGGTTCTTGGACAGTCCTGGGATCGTCCGGGAATCATCCAAGGAAAATCCTGGGAAAGTCCTGGGAATGCCCTTTTGTAGTCCTGCGATAGTCCTGGGATCATCCTATGATCGCCCTTGTATAGTCCAGTGTACTCAGTCATCCCCAGTCAGAGATGAGGTGGATGATGGGAGGAGTTTTCCAGGTTGCAGGTCGGGGAGCGGTAGAAGTCGTCTGTGATGATGTCAGAGGATGAACTGCTTTGTTTGGTGCTGAGTCACAAAATGAGCAAAGTAATAAAACCTGACTCACGTTTTAACCGTCTGACAGTTTTCTTTTTCTCCACATACAATATTTTACTTCTGTAGACATGAACAGTGATGTTTTTCTTACGTTGTTAAATCTTATTTTACATTTTTATAAACATATTTCATTTTCATCTTTTCTTTAAAGATATTCATAAATGATATTCTATCATATCAATATAATTCAGCTATTCTATGAAATTATACAGCAGCTTTCTAATTTTCTCTACACAAACCTTGCAATCCACATGTTTATATAGAAATTTATATTTTTATTTATTCTTCAGAGAGTGTCAGCTGACATACCCTCCCTATCCGGGCATATTCTTGAATAAATTCACTGTCATGGCCGCTATGCATGACAGGGTTAAATTAAATGTCTTACAGGTGTCTGAATAACCTGTTAGTCCTCAGCAGGAAGGAGAAATAGAGGAAAAAAAGAACTAGCTGGTGACTGTCTGGGCCCATCTAGTTGGATTCCTTTATAAAACTCTGATGAAAGTACACGCTTACCTCCCCCACCCACACACAGGCATTCACCTACCCGCCAATCCCACATGTGAATTCTCCGTTTCATGCCTCCACTGTGAGAAAAGTTTACGTCTGTCTGCAGAACTCGGCGCTCTGCAGCAAAATATGAAAGCAAAAGTCTTCCAGGCAGAGACCAAAGAGAATGGGGTCTCTTTGTTTCGCTTTACGTCTCATATTCAAACCTGGATTGCCATCAGAAATGTCAGATTAAAGGAAAGTCACTTGTTTTGCTTTGGCCTAGATTTTTATGTAACCCCCCCCTCAACTCACTTTTACTCTTACCTGGAAATATTTTCTCAGCTGTCTGTCAAGAACTTGTGCAAAGGAAAAGTCTGGAAAAGTCCAGAGGAGGTAAAAGTGGGCAGGAAGAGAAGATGCTGTAAACTGAGATGGCAAGATTGCAGCCATTTTTTACACAGCAAGAAGACTGTTGTTTACTCCCCACTTCGCCTTTCCTGAGAGGGAGGTGATACTGCGATAAAATGCCACGCTGAGCGAGATAGGACATGACACAAACTTGGCTGCCACTCCACAGCCTTTCCACTTTTCACCTCTCCCCACACTCGATGGATGTTTTCTTTCTTTTTTTCTTCTTCTAGCATGGACCACAAGCCAAAAGAGATGCTACATTTCCCACCGAGAATTTTCTCAGCAGCAGTATTTCAATCAAATCCCAGAGATAAGAAGAAGAATGCAACACTCCCTGATAGTGTCCAGAAACCCAAACTCTTCTCCTCATGTGGACATGATGTTCTTAGTGAAGGGAAGAATTTATTTTCCCATATATGTCAAATGAACATGTTAACTGCCCGAACCGCAGTTCCAGAGAAGTTGGAACGCTGCGTACGAATGTTAATAAAAACAGAATGCAACTATCTGCAAATCTCAAGAGCTCGAATTTTATTCCCAGTAGAACATAAACATCTCAGATGCTGAAACTGAGACATTTTACTGTTTCATGGAAAATATGAGCTGATTGTGAATCTGATGGAGCAACACGTCTGTAAAAAGCTGAACCAGGAGCAACAAAAGGTGGAAAATAATAATAGGAGGAGATTTTAATATTTAATCAGGTTAACAGGAAACAGACCAGTAACATGACTGGTTCAAATGAAGATCACAACACGCTGTAAAAGAAGAGAAAAAGAAAAAAAAAAAGAAAAAAAAAAGGAACACACCAGTAACATGACTGGGTATAAAAGGAGCATTTCAGATGATGAAACATTTGATGGAAAATCTTCGCTGATTGTGAATCTGATGCAGCAACACGTCTGTAAAAAGCTGGAACAGAAGCAACAAAAGGTGGAAAATAATAATAGGTGGAGATTTTAATATTTAATCAGGTTAACTGGAAACAGACCAGTAACATGACTGGTTTAATTTGGAACAGGTCAGTCCCTTTCCAAAAAGTACTATATGCAAGTTTGCTGTAAGTATAATAATTTTAAACTTTAAATAAGACGGTATACTGTCAGTTTACTATTTATGTATTTACTTGTCAGAAATATACTTAAAAGTTTACTTGGCATTAACCAATAAATATACTAGAAGTTTAACATATTTAGCCTATACTTATACTTAAACTTTTGAAGAATATAGTAGTACATTCAAAGTACATTTTCAAACATACTGGTTTCTTTGATACTAAGAGTTTAAATGTTACTGGACCAGTTGGTGGAGTCAAATAAAACACCTGAATCTATTTTTGACAGAAATTTTTAATTTTTTTTTTTACTCAACATTAAAGGTGGAATAGAAGTATAATAAGGCAATGTTCAGTATATTTGAAAATGTATTTTTAAACACTAAACAGTGTACTATAAGTGTATATCAGTAAACTTATAGCAAACCTAGAAGGTTAGGTCGACTATCTCTTAAACTAAAAGGGCATCGAGAAGAATACTGCTAGAAAGCTAATATACATAGAAGAATACTTTTTGTATACTTTAAAGTGTACTTTGCAAGACTTAAAGTAAGCTTAAAGTTTTAGTACGAGTATCCTCACAGTATACCAGAAGATTACTTTAATTCTTAAATTGGGCCAATTTAGTCCCAAGAAGTACACTTGTTAGTATACTGGTAGTACACTGATAGCAGTGTACTTTGTAAATAAAAGTACACTTGGGGGATATACTTTTGTATACTGCAGTATACTTCATGACATGTACTTAATGAATACTTCTATTTGGTAAGGGGTAACATGACTGGGTATAAAGGAGCATTTCAGAGTTTCTCCGATGGACAGATGGACAGATGGACAGAGGTTCACCAATCTGAGACAAAATGGAGATAAAAGTTGTGGAACGAGTTCAGCTAAAGACGTCCGATATTATCGGCCGATATCGGCATTAAAATGTGATGGATTTTGTAATGGAACCATGTTTTTACAGCCAGACCCTCATCTGCTGTTCTGACAATGAACAGGACAGCAGATAAGAACATAAAATGTGTAAGCTGAGCGAAAAACACATCATGAACGAGGGATTAAATGCAAATTAAAAGTAAAAAAAAAGAGAAAGTTAATGTGTGAAAAAGAAGCAGGAAAATTAACAGAAGAGAATAAAAAATAAAGCTTTTTATTTGAGTATTTCTGAGTTTTAACCAAAGTGCATTAGGAAGCATATTTAGTTGCTGAAAGTAAATTTTTGTTGTGACGAAGGGAAAACGGGGGGGCCAGTGTTTCCTCAGACTCGTTCTGGATGATGACGCCGTCGCCGGCGACATGCAGCGTAAACGTTTCCAGGAGCTGAAAAAGCTCATCCCGCACCTCTCAGACACAAATCAGTCATCGAGCCTCTAAATCTGCGTCTCTCACTCTCACTTCGGACACTTTCATTGAGCCGAAGCCGCCGTCACCGTGTGCTGAGTGACAGAAGACGTCAGCAGAGCACTAATCCCCGTTTAGGCCTGGAAAAACAAAGACAACGGCCTCTCCCTCCCTCCGTCTCTCTCCTGTTATCCCTCTCAGTGCCCGTCACTCAGCCTGCCCACCTCTCCACCACTCAGCAGCTTTCACACACACTCAGGACCATATGGAGAGGCCTGGTGGTTGCAATCGTCTCCCAGGTTATCTGCTCTCTCAGCACCTGGTAGGGGAGGAAGGATTAGCACGCCTCTTAACTGCTTTAAGAATGCTCTCTACTCTTTGACTCTCTCACGCCACACTTGCTGTTTTGTTCTACTCCCATCGTGGTCAAGCAGCACATGTCTGAATGAGGCTTATCCGTGAGGGGCAGGCTTTACACGCGGCGCTGTTTAGCTCCACGCTGGCGTGAACGGAGGAGGCGGCCGACATGAATGGACGGGGGTTAAGCTACTTGACATTCTCACTCACGGCGGGCCAAACGGCTCGAGCATCCGATGGTGCCAACGCTGCTCGACTTTACTATGACAAGACCTCCCTGTTGCCACGGCTTCGGTGATAAAGATGGCACAAAATAACATAATTATATAACATAAAAGAGAAATCATATTAATAAACAACAAAGCAAAAAACACACAAAAAAAATAAATTATGATAAAATAGATTCAAACAAAACAAAAAGAAATAATGTAAAGTGAATTAAACAGAAAAAATGTTTGATAAACTAAATAAATCAAATAAAAATAATGATTAAATAAGAATGAAATTAAGTTGAACAAAAATGGAATAAATAAGCAATAAAGAAAATAAAGTTAAAGAAAATAGAATTAAATAAGGAAAAACACAAGAAAGACTAAAATCCAAAATGAATATATAAATGAAAACCTAAAATGGAAAAACAATTAAAAAACAAAATGAATAGATGAAATAAATAAATAAGAATGTAAAAAAAAAAATTAAAAATAATTTGAAACAGGTGAAAATGAATGAATGAAAATGAAAAAAGCATCAAATAAAATTAAATACGTCAAAATGAATTAGAGTAAAACCATAAAAAATATTAGAAATGAAAACATCCATCCATTCGTCCTCTTATTCACTGCAGGTGTGCAGGGGGCCGACCTTGTCCCAATAAAACTGGTGACTCAGGTTACTAAGGCCCCATCCCATTTCTCTTTTTTACCCCTTGCCACTCAAAACGGAGCAACAAGGTTTAGTGGCTGAAAGTTGCCCCCCTACAAACTGGGACCCCCTTCAACAACAGCAAACGTCATCAGTGATCCTCGGGCTTGTGTGGAAGCAGATGGACGCTGAGCTGTTGCTGGAGATCTGAAGATCAGGTTTCTACAGCTGTAGGTTAACGTTACCAAGCACGTCCGATCTGTGCACGACATTCCTGCTTGTGTTGTATCCATGACGACCTTCATGTTATTGATCATCTATCATGTAGGTTATCAGGGCTGCCTACAGAGCACCGCAGGTGTTCAGCCTGGTAGCGTTGATGTTACTGAAGCATTAATGTAGTACTTGACATTATTCTCATGTGTGTTTTACAAAGAAAATGACGTTAAACATTTAAACAACATTAAACTAGACAATACAACGGTTGTCATACAAAATAAAACTTTATCTACAGAGAAAATATTTACAGTTGCAGATATATGGACTCTGTAGAAGCCATCTTGCAAGTGAAATAATCTGTCATACCCCTTTGTTTGAAGAGGCATATACCCCTACTCCTCTATCCAAGCAGGACTGAGACCCCCCCTACCCCTCTATCCTAACAGGACTGAGACATCCCTACCCCTCTGTCCTAAAAGGACTGAGACACCCCTACCCCTCTATCCTAACAGGACTTAGACACCCCTACCCCTCTGTACTCCCAGGACTGAGACATCCCTATCCCTCTATCCTAACAGGACTTAGACACCCCTACCCCTCTGTACTCCCAGGACTGAGACACCCCTATCCCTCTATCCTAACAGGACTTAGACACCCCTACCCCTCTGTACTCCCAGGACTGAGACATCCCTACCCCTCTATCCTAACAGGACTGAGACATCCCTACCCCTCTGTCCTAAAAGGACAGACACCCCTACCCCTCTGTACTCCCAGGACTGAGACACCCCTATCCCTCTATCCTAACAGGACTGAGACACCCCTACCCCTCTATCCTAACAGGACTGAGACACCCATACCCCTCTATCCTAACAGGACTGAGACACCCCCTATCCCTCTATACTAACAATATTGAGACCCCCCTACCCCTCTAACCTAACAGGACTGAGACGCCCCTACCTCTCTATCCTAACAGGACTGAGAGATCCCTACCCCTCTGTACTCCCAGGACTGAGACATCCCTACCCCTCTGTCCTAACTGGACTGAGACACCCCTACCCCTCTTTCCTAACAGGACTGAGACACCCCTACCTCTCTAACCTAACAGGACTGAGACACCCCTACCCCTCTGTCCTAACTGGACTGAGACACCCCTACCCCTCTTTCCTAACAGGACTGAGACACCCCTACCCCTCTGTCCTAACAGGACTGACACATGCCACTGTGGGGGAAGGGCTAAGGGGGAGTATTCAGGTTGTCCTAACTGCCCCATCATACTGAAAGATGTTAAATTCCATCGTCCCCGTGAGTCACCATGTCCACACGTTTGCTCTGCAGATCATGTGACTCCACCTGCAGGGTTTTAAAAACTCCAAAAGCTGATGGAGCACCATTAAACGGCCCGTTGACTCCAAGTAGCTTCTGCAAACAAGCAGTAACGGCCATTTTCCCGTCAGAAGTCACCCCGAGCAGAAATCTACAGCGCTGTTTCTCTTTTATCCTCGGCCCACGCCAAGGACGACATTTAATCCACGCTCAGACGCCGTTCGTCATTCATTTACCGTCTGATAAGACGGACGAGTAAACACCGGGGCCTTTGTGTCGGTGAGTGCAGCCATCAAGGTCTCCTGATAACCTTGTTTACTCTCCTGCACGTATGGTCCACATAATATAAAACCACCTTCCCGAGTTGAATGGTAGAAACTCTGAAGTCGTCCTTCACTCCTGCAGCCGCCATCCCAGCTGTGAGTCGCACAGAAGCAAAACTAAAGATCAATAATTAGCTTCAGTGTTGGGGAGCCGTGCGAAGCCCCGTCACCTGCCTGACCGGCATGATAATGGAGGACAGCTCTCTTACACCTGCGGGGTAATTACGAGCCATTCATCAGGCAGATGCTGCAATGGCACATAATTGATTTGTGAATTAATGATGAGGGAAACAATATTTTTGCTGCCGATGTGATTCCACAGTCACGCTAGCGTGCCGCGGGGCGCGTTTACGATAAACGGATAACACAGGTAGAGCTTTAAACACTTTATCTCCCAACTCCAGATTAGATTCGTTCGTTAATGAGGTGCATTGTTGAGCAGCATCACCGAGCGTCGCTGCAGACGGATTCTGGCCCGGTTGCATGGCCGGCTGCGCTCCTGACATCTAAAAAAGGAAAGCACACTTACTTCCCTTTGACAATTAAACAGAGAGAGCGGCGGGCACCGTGCAGAGCGCTCTGTGGAGAAATGCTCCTCCAAGGCTGCTTGTCAGATACTTTTCTTTTCATTTCGCCTGCTCCTCTGGGCACTTGGAGGGGAAACAGAATGAAGCCAAGAAAGAAAGGAGGAAGCTTCCCGTGAAGCAGCGGCGGAGCGAGGGCCTGCAGGTAAACAGGGTTAAACCAGCTGGCTTTGTTAAAACTGGAGTGATGCTACCACCAGGTACCAGGGGGGGAGGACGAGGAGGTTAGGGGGTCACGGGGGACTGGAAATAATGAAGAGGAGAGCCTTGTTCACTTCCTTGGTTTAGCCTTTGGCCTGTAATGAGGGCTCCTGCCTCACTGCTACGACACATTTGGCCGCCTGGCAAATTGACCCGGGAGCCTGATGGGTGATTGACAGCTGCTCCTGAGGGCGTCTAAGCTGCCCTGCATGTGTGCGTGAGTGTGTGTGTGTGTGTGTGTGATGGAGAGAGTCGGTCTGGCAGAGAGGGAAGGAGGAAGGGAGAACGAGTGGACAAAGGGCTGCCAGCGATGAAGAGGAGAGGTAATTGTGGGTAATTTGATGTGTAACAAAATTCCGGCTGAAAGTTTGATCGTCAGTCTGCAGAGAAACTCACACACGGTCATCGGCGTGAGACGCATGTGTGTGTTCACGTGTGCACACCAGTGTTGCTGCACATCATTCATCACAAGCTGCACACGATATCCGTCCTTCACCCGGAGCACAGAAACACAAGCTGTTACCACGCTGAGAGCTGTTACCATGCTGAGAGCTTCTGCTTTCTCTGCAAATAAAGAAGTACGATATTATTGACCGATATCGACATTCAAAAAGGTATCTGATGTATGGTAGCATCTAATACCTGCTAGTATCTGATACCTGCTAGTATCTGATACCTGCTAGTATCTGATATATGGTAGCATCTAATACTGCTAGTATCTGATATATGGTAGCATCTAATACCTGCTAGTATCTGATATATGGTAGCATCTAATACTGCTAGTATCTGATATCTGGTAGTATCTGATACCTGCTAGAATCTGATATATGGTAGTATTTTATATCTGGTAGTATCTTATACCTGCTAGTATCTGATATATGGTAGTATCTGATACCTGCTAGTATCTGATATATGGTAGTATCTAATACCTGCTAGTATCTGATATCTGGTAGTATCTGATACCTGCTAGAATCTGATATATGGTAGTATTTTATATCTGGTAGTATCTTATACCTGCTAGTATCTGATATATGGTAGTATCTGATACCTGCTAGTATCTGATATATGGTAGTATCTGATACCTGCTAGTATCTGATATATGGTAGCATCTAATACCTGCTAGTATCTGATATCTGGTAGTATCTGATACCTGCTAGTATCTGATATATGGTAGTATCTAATACTGCTAGTATCTGATATATGGTAGTATCTGATACCTGCTAGTATCTGATATATGGTAGTATTTTATATCTGGTAGTATCTAATACCTACTAGTATCCGATATCTGGTAGTATCTGATACCTGCTAGTATCTGATATATGCTAGTATCTAATGCTGCTAGTATCTGATATATGGTAGTATCTAATACTGCTAGTATCTGATATATGGTAGTATCTAATACCTGCTAGTATCTGATATATGGTAGTATTTTATATCTGGTAGTATCTTATACCTACTAGTATCCGATATCTGGTAGCATCTAATACCTGCTAGTATCTGATATATGGTAGTATCTAATACTGCTAGTATCTGATATATGGTAGTATCTGATACCTGCTAGTATCTGATATATGGTAGTATCTAATACTGCTAGTATCTGATATATGGTAGTATCTAATACCTGCTAGTATCTGATATATGGTAGTATTTTATATCTGGTAGTATCTAATACCTACTAGTATCCGATATCTGGTAGTATCTGATACCTGCTAGTATCTGATATATGCTAGTATCTAATACCTGCTAGTATCTGATATATGGTAGTATCTAATACCTGCTAGTATCTGATATATGGTAGTATCTAATACTGCTAGTATCTGACATCTGGTAGTATCCAAAATGAACTCTTCTGGCTGAGTTAAGGATATTTTGGGATATTTGCTCTCGGAACAGAATAAAGTATCTCTCAGAATATGAGAGATACAACCTCACAGTTTTCTGCAGAGATTCGTATCGGTTGATATCAGAAATTAAGAGTTGGACAATATCGGTATATCTAATATTGTTAAAAAAAACAAGACATTATTGAAAATTTGTCCTTTTTAGCAATAAAAACCTTAAAAAGTTGTTTCCAAAACCTCAGAATGAAACCAGTCGTCACAAATACACATTAATTTATCCACATTGAATTAAAAAGGCCCCAGAAAGGTTGTTCATCGCAGTCTGAGTACAGCACAAGTAAAACTGGGTTATAATAGTTACAAGAGTTTCTAAAACCGAGATGAGAGAATTTTCTGCTACATATACTCACAATGATTAAATCCCACAGAAAAACTGCATCTGTGATGCTTCAACACATTCCAGAGGTTGAAGTCAACCTTGACCTTAATTATAAATCCTCTTTTACGGCTTACGTCGCACCTGCAGCTCCATCAGCTCCATGGACGGGCTGCGCTGTGATGCTGGACCAAGATAAAAGGATGATATCTTTATGTCTCTCTTAAAACCCGAGGACATATATCTCTCTGACCCGGGCGTAAACACTGACTCACATCTGATCTCACGAGGACGAGAGACCCCGACCTCCTCACGACTCCGCTCATAAAACAGGCCGGATGCATTATTTACACGCTGTCACGCCAGAATATGTCAAACAGGAACATGCACGCATCACACAGACGTACATCAATATATTCATGAAGTAATTAAAGATAAAATTCATCAATTTGGATTGATGTAATAAAAAAAATTGTAGATGAATAGAATGTAACTTAACTAATTGATTAAATACAAAAAAACTAAAAACTACATCAAATTTAAACAAAGTGAGAAATACTTAAATAAGCAAACCTAAAAATTAAACAAAAAATTAAATCAAATAATTTATGATAAATCTAAAAAGATTACATTAAATAAACTTTTCTATATAGTTTTAAAAATAAATCAATACAAAGATTAAATACATTTGTAGAAAATAAAGGAAATCCATCCAAAAGGTGAACACATTTTTTAATTAAAAATCTAAAGAAAATAAAGATTAAATACACAAATGAAAGAATAAAAAAGCTTTATACAAAAGTTGTGAAAAATTGTTAAAATAAAAAAATACTTCTGTATGAAATACAGGAATTTCATCAAAAATGTTTTAAAAAATCTATTTTAGAAACTAAAGATCAAACAAACGAATGAGTGAATGAATAAATAGATTAATCTTTAAAGTAGTGAATTATGGCATTTTGAAGGAGAATTTTTCATGTTTTCAACATGAAAAATTCATGTTATGTGAAAAAAACTGAATAAAAATAAATGAAAACTTGTTTTTAAA